>OX451206.1:51069228-51530056 GCA_949628255.1 Macrophya alboannulata | reverse complement strand
ACCTAACCTAACCTAACCTAACCTAACCTAACCTAACCTAACCTAACCTAACCTAACCTAACCTAACCTAACCTAACCTAACCTAACCTAACCTAACCTAACCTAACCTAACCTAACCTAACCTAACCTAACCTAACCTAACCTAACCTAACCTAACCTAACCTAACCTAACCTAACCTAACCTAACCTAACCTAACCTAACCTAACCTAACCTAACCTAACCTAACCTAACCTAACCTAACCTAACCTAACCAACCTAACCTAACCTAACCTAACCTAACCTAACCTAACCTAACCTAACCTAACCTACCTAACCTAACCTAACCTAACCTAACCTAACCTAACCTAACCTAACCTAACCTAACCTAACCTAACCTAACCTAACCTAACCTAACCTAACCTAACCTAACCTAACCTAACCTAACCTAACCTAACCTAACCTAACCTAACCTAACCTAACCTAACCTAACCTAACCTAACCTAACCTAACCTACCTAACCTAACCTAACCTAACCTAACCTAACCTAACCTAACCTAACCTAACCTAACCTAACCTAACCTAACCTAACCTAACCTAACCTAACCTAACCTAACCTAACCTAACCTAACCTAACCTAACCTAACCTAACCTAACCTAACCTAACCTAACCTAACCTAACCTAACCTAACCTAACCTAACCTAACCTAACCTAACCTAACCTAACCTAACCTAACCTAACCTAACCTAACCTAACCTAACCTAACCTAACCTAACCTAACCTAACCTAACCTAACCTAACCTAACCTAACCTAACCTAACCTAACCTAACCTAACCTAACCTAACCTAACCTAACCTAACCTAACCTAACCTAACCTAACCTAACCTAACCTAACCTAACCTAACCTAACCTAACCTAACCTAACCTAACCTAACCTAACCTAACCTAACCTAACCTAACCTAACCTAACCTAACCTAACCTAACCTAACCTAACCTAACCTAACCTAACCTAACCTAACCTAACCTAACCTAACCTAACCTAACCTAACCTAACCTAACCTAACCTAACCTAACCTAACCTAACCTAACCTAACCTAACCTAACCTAACCTAACCTAACCTAACCTAACCTAACCTAACCTAACCTAACCTAACCTAACCTAACCTAACCTAACCTAACCTAACCTAACCTAACCTAACCTAACCTAACCTAACCTAACCTAACCTAACCTAACCTAACCTAACCTAACCTAACCTAACCTAACCTAACCTAACCTAACCTAACCTAACCTAACCTAACCTAACCTAACCTAACCTAACCTAACCTAACCTAACCTAACCTAACCTAACCTAACCTAACCTAACCTAACCTAACCTAACCTAACCTAACCTAACCTAACCTAACCTAACCTAACCTAACCTAACCTAACCTAACCTAACCTAACCTAACCTAACCTAACCTAACCTAACCTAACCTAACCTAACCTAACCTAACCTAACCTAACCTAACCTAACCTAACCTAACCTAACCTAACCTAACCTAACCTAACCTAACCTAACCTAACCTAACCTAACCTAACCTAACCTAACCTAACCTAACCTAACCTAACCTAACCTAACCTAACCTAACCTAACCTAACCTAACCTAACCTAACCTAACCTAACCTAACCTAACCTAACCTAACCTAACCTAACCTAACCTAACCTAACCTAACCTAACCTAACCTAACCTAACCTAACCTAACCTAACCTAACCTAACCTAACCTAACCTAACCTAACCTAACCTAACCTAACCTAACCTAACCTAACCTAACCTAACCTAACCTAACCTAACCTAACCTAACCTAACCTAACCTAACCTAACCTAACCTAACCTAACCTAACCTAACCTAACCTAACCTAACCTAACCTAACCTAACCTAACCTAACCTAACCTAACCTAACCTAACCTAACCTAACCTAACCTAACCTAACCTAACCTAACCTAACCTAACCTAACCTAACCTAACCTAACCTAACCTAACCTAACCTAACCTAACCTAACCTAACCTAACCTAACCTAACCTAACCTAACCTAACCTAACCTAACCTAACCTAACCTAACCTAACCTAACCTAACCTAACCTAACCTAACCTAACCTAACCTAACCTAACCTAACCTAACCTAACCTAACCTAACCTAACCTAACCTAACCTAACCTAACCTAACCTAACCTAACCTAACCTAACCTAACCTAACCTAACCTAACCTAACCTAACCTAACCTAACCTAACCTAACCTAACCTAACCTAACCTAACCTAACCTAACCTAACCTAACCTAACCTAACCTAACCTAACCTAACCTAACCTAACCTAACCTAACCTAACCTAACCTAACCTAACCTAACCTAACCTAACCTAACCTAACCTAACCTAACCTAACCTAACCTAACCTAACCTAACCTAACCTAACCTAACCTAACCTAACCTAACCTAACCTAACCTAACCTAACCTAACCTAACCTAACCTAACCTAACCTAACCTAACCTAACCTAACCTAACCTAACCTAACCTAACCTAACCTAACCTAACCTAACCTAACCTAACCTAACCTAACCTAACCTAACCTAACCTAACCTAACCTAACCTAACCTAACCTAACCTAACCTAACCTAACCTAACCTAACCTAACCTAACCTAACCTAACCTAACCTAACCTAACCTAACCTAACCTAACCTAACCTAACCTAACCTAACCTAACCTAACCTAACCTAACCTAACCTAACCTAACCTAACCTAACCTAACCTAACCTAACCTAACCTAACCTAACCTAACCTAACCTAACCTAACCTAACCTAACCTAACCTAACCTAACCTAACCTAACCTAACCTAACCTAACCTAACCTAACCTAACCTAACCTAACCTAACCTAACCTAACCTAACCTAACCTAACCTAACCTAACCTAACCTAACCTAACCTAACCTAACCTAACCTAACCTAACCTAACCTAACCTAACCTAACCTAACCTAACCTAACCTAACCTAACCTAACCTAACCTAACCTAACCTAACCTAACCTAACCTAACCTAACCTAACCTGACCTTCGGTCAGAAAAATTTTTTTTCACTTAGGTTAGAATTTTTCGACTTAGGTTAGAATTTTGACGACTTAGGTTAGAATTTCGACGACTTAGGTTAGAATTTTTAGCTACTTAGGTCAGGATTTTCACTACTTAGGTTAGAATTTTGACGACTTCGGTTAGAATTTTTTGCTCTTAGGTCAGGATTTTCGCGATTTCGGTTAGAATTTGTCGCTCTTAGGTCAGGATTTAGCGATTTCGGTTAGAATTGTTGCTCTTAGGTCAGGATTTACGCGTCGTCATCAATCGACGTATTTAAATTAAGACTAGGTTAGACTAACCTAAATCGTTCGTCCAACCTAGCCTTAATTTAAATACGTCGATTGATGACGACGCGAAAATCCTGACCTAAGAGCGAAAAATTCTAACCGTCATCAATTGACATATTTAAATTAAGGTTAGGTTAGACTAACCTAATTCGTTAGTCCAACCTAGCCTTAGTTTCAATACGTCGATTGATGACGACTCGAAAATAAAGCGGGGTAAGGGTAAAATAAAATGGATAGATATAGATAGTTATGATTTATTATGCCGTAGCCTACATATGGGCCATAGGGCGAATGACATTTGATCTTATTAGCTAAGTAGTTAGGAGCGGTACAAAAATTCACATGAAGTAAGGTTAGCCTACGAGGAGTGTGATTCCACTCGAGATAAAAATAACAAAACAATAAAGCAGACTAAGAACTGTGGGACTAAAGACTAATGTAAGAAACACTGCGTGGGGCTAGCATAAATATTTGGACTAAGCCCGATACCCAGGCGCACTTGAGACCACGGCGCAGTACTCTAGGATATACAACGGGCCTTAGGCCCTGGCCTGAGGACGTGACCAAGACATACACCAGGACGCTGCCCCTAGCGATGCATTGCTAGGGCTGGTGATGCATCAGGGAGCATGAGGGCGTCACTTCTAGTCCACACTTCTAGTCCAGCCAAGACACGGACCACATCTTGGGCTACGGCCCTCCCTCACTTATATTCGATAAACGTTGCTCGCTGGCAATTCTGGCATCTTGAGTTTCTTATACTAAATAAACGATATAAATATATCTAACAATATAGGTATAAAAACTAAATAAACGATATAAATATATCTAACAATATAGGTATAACAATATGTGAAATATGCTAATGAGAGAAATATGTAGAGGGATATTTCAATAATTCCCATAACAATATTGGGAAAGGTAGAGATAACCTAACCTAGGTAAAATAGAGTAGGGCCTACTCTATTTTACTATGCCTGTTATATACAGGTACGCCGTTCAGTCTCATCGGTATATTTATTTTACACACTTTGTTATATTTTTGTATTTTAATTTTAATTCATACTAGTTGGATAATTTCCTGTTACCTTATGTAACCTACTCGCTACTTGAATTTTTGTACTTTGCCCTTTGGCTTGGTTGCAGGCCACGGAATAATAAATAACATACGTACGTACATACTCCGTCTCTTCTTAGGTTATTTTCTATTTCTAGGTTACTCTTATTTCTATTTCCTAGCTCTTACTCTCAAGTTTTTCCTGTACGTCTCCGTGTGGTTAGATGGCCTTCGCCAATTTATTATATAGTCTGATTGCTGTTCCTGCTTCGCTGAGTTTCTCTTACTTTGTTCCCTGCTTACTTCGCTTTACCACCAAGGCCATCTGTCCACACCGCGACCTTCTTTGCTTCTCTGTTGTAATTGCCCTCTCTCTCTTTTTAGTCTTTCTCTTGTCTCTATGCCTATTTTTTGTCACTTTACTTGAGTTGTGTTAAGTCTGTAGTTACCAAGTTGTAACCGCTACCTACCTTAGTCTAGTTTTTCTTAATTTCTTGCTCATCGGTCTTGGTAGCTTCTTCTGATTATTATTATTCATTTTTTATTTTTATTTTTCTCTTATGTCTTATTTTCTTTTCTTGCGTTGCCTTATGGGTTACTCTTATCTTGCTGCTATTATTACCTATCATTTTTACTTATTTTCAAGGCGCATCAATTGCTACTCGTTATAATTACTAGTTATAATTTCTACTCTTATTCTATCTCTATCTATGTACTATATCTGTTATTTTACTGTCATCCCACGGGACGTTGTCCCTGGATGTAATAAAACATTTTCTCTCTCTCTCTCTTTTTACCCTATCTTACTTTTGTTTTACACTGTCTCACTCTATTATATTATTTTTATTTTTATCTGTAATCTTGCTTGTGATCCTAAGTCGAATCGTTATCTTACATTACTACCTTGCCCATTCCATTATATCTCCTACTTTATTTATAATAATTTGTATCTTCTACCTTTTATCTCTACCTTTCCCAATATTGTTATAGGAATAACAAACGTAAGCATACATGACACATAGAAGTATAAATAGTATGAATAGTATAAATAATTTGAATGGAAAGACATGATACAGAGATGCATATGTAAAGAGATGATACCTGGAGGAACAGCCTAGCCAAATGCGCTGATAAGACATGGCTGCTCGGAGACACAGATGATACACAAGGAAAAGCGAGATATATAGAAGTATAAATAGTATGATATGATATGAGTTCGTTATGCCGTAGCCTAGATATAGGCCATAGGGCAAATCAGGCAATACATGGTTAATATGGAAAACATAGTATAATATACAGAGAATATATATGTATATAATGATATTCAACCTTATTAGCTATATAAAATTATAAGCGGTACAAGAAATTTAATATGGGATAGATTATGAGCGGTAGGTACAAGAATTTGGACGAAAATTTACAAGGTATCTACTAGTGCATGTGATTCCACTCATGATAAAACTAACAAAACAAAAACGCAGACTAAGAGCTGCAGGAATAAAACTAATAAAATTATGGTAATTATAATAATACATACGGACGACAGGCAATAGCCAATTAGATAAGAATAATAAATAAACACTAAATAGTAAGGCAATAGCAGTAAATGGACCACATAACGGCATACGCCCAATGCATAACGCGCGATCCGAGAATCGTCCGAGGACAAGAGATGCACCGTGAGCCATTTTGTGCTAAAATCAAAGGATCAAAAACTTGATTTTAACGACGTAGAGAACAATAAGAACAATGCTGGCTGGTAGTATCTCAAATTACAAGGTTTGAGAGACTAAGATTTACACTAAAAATATACACTAGGCCCCGATACGCACGGTGCATCTCTGGCTAGATTGAATTAACAGTTACAATTAATTAAGTAAACAGGACAGAAACAAACTTAAGATAACGTAAGAAAACGGCCCCAGGGCCCTGCAAAGGCAACTGGACGTAGCAACGGACTGAGAGTGCACTCGAAGATCATAACCTGGGTCTTGTTTGAGCAGTAACGCAGCTCACCTCCGCGGACGCTAGGTGCGAGAGTAGCCTCGCCTTGAATACGTCCAGCGAGGACGACTCACGGATTGACTGAGTATGGATACATGAGAAGATATATTGAAGTGAAGAGGATGACCCCTGGTCTCTGAAGAGTAGTGCTGCAAGCCTAAACAGAAATATAAATGCAGGTGAATTACGGATACGCTGAGCTCCATGGTTTAATGACAAGACAAAACAAAGAAAAAGCAAATGTATGAGCTTACTCGAATGGGTGAGCTGATGCTGAGGGTATGTGGGTGTATATGACCGTCAAAGCCCTGGCCTCGGTGTTGCCGCGATACCGCGAGAATCAATAGATGCAAGATGGGAAAGAAGGCGTGCTTTGAACACCTCCAGCGATGATGCGTCACGTACGGTAGGTGGCAATCCGTTCCACAAGTATATCGTCGAGTAAGGTAGTCTGAAATAAAAGTAATATAATAGTGAGATAAAATAAAATAGAAGGTATAGATGAATGAAAGAGTGCACTGCACTAAGATCGGTACGTAGTTTGTTCTGTAATATGTATATTGCTATAAAGGCCCGCCAAGTACCACTTTCTAAATTTTTTTTCATAATTTTTTCCCTACAAATTATCAAAAGCCACTATTCAGGAAAAAACAACACTATTTAATAATAACTATTTAATAATTTTCTGTTGTGAGCCTTTACTATACAGAAGACATGTATGTACTTGGCAATTGTATCTGATTTCAAGTCTTTTGTGAGTAGACATTTTTATAGTATTTTGTTGATGGATTTTTTTGTCGGTGGTGACTGCATTATTGTACTTGGCGAAAGGTTTTTGCACCAGAGGTGCTTTTGGGGGTGATATCACTACTTTTTGTAGAATTTTGCTTGACTACCTAATAATTGTGCTCGCTCGCTACGCTCGCTCGTTTGAGTTTTCCTATATCCTTGCTCGCTAGGTTCGCTCGGTCGTCATCATTCTGCTAATTGTTTCAATAAGTATCTTAATGCATGCATGTACGGCGATACATTTTATATCATCTGAATCCCTCGGTAAACAGTAATGTTAAATGTGGTAGTCTAATACAAATCATTATTTTGAGAAACACTCTTTTACCAGTTACCATATAATCTTTTCTATAGAGTTCTAGTTTTCTATATAGTCACATTCGTAAACTAAAGCAAGATAAATAATATGTGTTGAAAGCACAGAGGCCTGAATTAATGGCACCCGCTACCATTTGTTGCCTTCCGAGCACTATGTAGATATCTTTCTTCGTGCATTTACTGAATATGATATTATATATTTGACGCATCAAATATACGAAAATATTCGGAAATTAACATATTTATTCATTTCATTCGTGCATAATCGATTGTGTCATATAAGGTATAGATTAACCTTCATGCGATTCAATAACCGCATCTAAAACCCAACCTTAAAATTGCGCGCTCAATCATTTCATGAGAGATTTTTACGATTCCGACCCTCGCTTTGAACGTAAATTTCATAATGAGTAACTATAGGGAGCATAAATGAGAAAATAAAATTTGCAATATGTTGAGACGTATGAATATGGAATGAATATGAACAGAACTAGGTTATGATTCTGTGACCGAACTGACAGCTCTGTCTCGGGAGTCCGTCGTCTTGTGCAATCGATTCTTGATCTTACGTTAACATTGTCGATATGAGCGCCATCTAGCAACTGATGTCAAGTACTTATATTTCTGCTGTCTAGTGGTGCTGTAGTGGCCACTCTTTCCTTATTCTCATCCGCATAGCTTTAGTGGACTGTAATCTGGCTGAATAAGGTGAAGGAGACGAAAAATTTTCGATCGAAACGGGTACTCAGAAGCTTAAATTAATCATATCTCAGCTCTCCGTGCACCGATTCAATCGATGCTAGACTCAAATGAAAGCTCTTCGTGCCCACATTCTGAAATAAAAATCTCAATCCCATTGATATCGCGAGGCGAAAGAAATTAGGAAAATACTGTCCCCCCACCATGACGTTTAGCTCCCGTACGGGTATAAAGACTCATCGAGTCTCGCGCGGCTATATACCTATATATATGGATTTTTTATTGTACTTGGCGCGAGACTCTGCCGAGTCTCTTGATAAGAAAAACGAAAGCTACAGGAAGGGAAAAAGAAAAGAGAACAAAAAAAAGACGAGTGAAAAAGAACCGAGAAAAAGAGAAAAAAAAAAAAGAGCAAAAAAAGAGAATAAAATAAAGAGAATAAGAAGTTTACTACCTAAACAGAAATTTAAATGCAGGTGAATTACGGATACGCTGAGCTCCATGGTTTAATGACAAGACAGAACAAAGAAAAAGCAAATGTATGAGCTTACTCGAATGGGTGAGCTGATGCTGAGGGTATGTGGGTGTATATGACCGTCAAAGCCCTGGCCTTGGTGTTGCCGCGATACCGCGAGACTCAATAGATGCAAGACGGAAAAGAAGACGTGCTTTGAACACCTCCAGCGATGATGCGTCACGTACGGTAGGTGGCAATCCGTTCCACAAGTATATCGTCGAGTAAGGTAGTCTGAAATAAAAGTAATATAATAGTGAGATAAAATAAAATAGAGTAAGGTAGTATAAAATACAAGTAATATGATACTACTCCGAGAATAACAAAGAGACGAAGAACAAAAGGACAAGAAGAAGAGAACTAAGAAAAGAGGACGAGAAAAAGAAGACGCGATGAAGGGAGTAAGGACAGGAGAATAAGATAACGTATCCAAAAGAAGATGACAAGGGAACGAGAAAAAGGGAACAAGAAAGAGACTACAGGAACAAGAGATAAATAGAACGAGAGCTACAGGAAGGGAAAGGGAAAAGAGAACAAAAAAAGGATGACGAGTGAAAAAGAACCGAGAAAGAGAAAAGAAAAAAAAAGAACAAAAAAAGAGAATAAGTTAAAGAGAATAAGAAGTTTACTACCGAAACGTAGAAGAGATCGTACTGAAATTTCCCATATACATATAGCAGCTGTGTAAATTTTCTATTTCCTATCAGAAAAAGAGTCGAACATTTTATTCGTAGTGGATTCTGCAAGATAAAAAGGATAGTCTTCTCTATAACGTGCATAACATCGCAATTCTGGTTCTGGTTTTCGTACGTGTCCATTGATCAACGCACGTATACGTATGTACATTCATACACTGTTGGAAAAAATATGCCAATTTCAACTCATTTCGCATGTCCCATTAGGTCCACTAACTTTTTTTCAGGTAATTTCACAGAAACATAGTATGTCATCCCTCAACATGGGATTTCAGTTGATATTTGTAGTTCCATTCCATGGGTCAATAAGACGTCATCAATCTGTTAAATTGAAATGATTAAATGTTCATAATGAATGACAGCTGAGTCAAATCAACTAAAAATACAGTTGAAATTGACATCTTTAGTTTTTATAACATAAACCATATGTTATTTCAAAGGTTTAACATAAACATAAAGTTGTTTCTTTATTATTCTGAAGTTAACATAATAGATGTGTCAAGTTCTGTGTAATTATGTTAATAATAAATTTCAACATGGAATACCAGCCTAACCTAAATCGAATTCGTTAAATTGACATTCGGATATGTATTGAATTTGCTATCATATTGTTAACTGCGAATTTGTTTGACAGTAACACAAAATTTTTCCAACAGTGTAACATAGAATTGTTAACTATATCACTTAGACAAATATACTTTTCGTCAAATTACAACGTTTTAACTCCAAATTTTAATGCACAGCAGCTCAACGGCAGAACGACCGTCGCCATGCACCGCTCGAGCGCGACTGAGTTTCAAGCGGGTAGAAGCTGGCTCGCCACCGAGTTAGCCATCGGGCGTGAAACGAAACTACTTCATTCGAGATTATTGATTTTTCTTTCAAAGATTTGGCTAGCGAAAGAGAGAGACACAGACAGAGAGAGCAATACAGAAATAAAATAGTATTCATTGAATTATTGGATTTCCGTTTAAAATTATTAATATGCGAGTTATGTCGTTAAGTTATGATATTTGAAAATGCAATAAGAATGAAAGCAAATGGAAAAGTACAAAATAATTCAATCGGGATATCTTGCCATCGAACAAGTCGAAAATTCCTATATAGTACGTGCAAAAAACTCTTGTATTACGAGCTGAAAATTGCCGTGATATCTTGGAAAATTGAATATGAATAAAATAAGAACAAGTCGATATTGATATGGGAGATAGAAAAATTTACGTAGTTGCTGTTGCAAATTACACTATATTCTTCTCTATAACGCGTGTATAACATCGCGATTTTGAATAACCTGGCTATATATATTTTTCTAAAACTCGGAGCTCCTGTATTTCCTACTACCGAAACGTAGAAGAGATCGTACTGAAATTTACCATACATATGGCACCGGTAGAAATTTCCTATCTCTTATAAAAAAGTCGAACATTTTATTCGGAGTGGATTCTGCAAGATAAAAAGGATAGTCTTCTCTCTAACGTGTATAAGATCGCGATTCTGAATTCGCAAGCCGAATTACCTGGCTGTATATATTTTTCTAAAACTCGGAGCTCCTGTATTTCCTACTACCGAAACGTAGAAGAGATCGTACTGAAATTTACCATACATATGGCACCGGTAGAAATTTCCTATCTCTTATAAAAAAGTCGAACATTTTATTCGGAGTGGATTCTGCAAGATAAAAAGGATAGTCTTCTCTATAACGTCTATAACATCGAGATTCTGAATTGGCAAACCGAATTACCTGGCTCTATATCAATTTCTAAAACTCGGAGCTCATGTATTTCCTACTACCGAAACGTAGAAGAGATCGTACTGAAATTTTTTATACATAGCAGCTGTGAGAATTTCCTATCTCGTATAAAAAAGTCGAACATTTTATTCGTAGTGGATTCTGCAAGATAAAAAGGATAGTCTTCTCTATAACGTCTATAACATCGAGATTCTGAATTGGCAAACCGAATTACCTGGCTCTATATCAATTTCTAAAACTCGGAGCTCATGTATTTCCTACTACCGAAACGTAGAAGAGATCGTACTGAAGATTTTCATACATAGCAGCTGTGGAAATTTCCTATTTGATTTTTTGTTCTACTCACCAATAACTGTTTTATTAATCAGCTACAAATCCAGAGATAATTCTCTATGCACTCACTACACTTATCGAACATCACTTATCATTGTTGAGGAAACATTCACGATTTACTGTCAGCTATAATAAATCAAGCTGAATTTGTCTGAATTCGAATTCACACTCACCGTTAGAATAAAGTCGAGACAAAAACTTTCAACTGGACTTCATTGCCGATTAAAATATAGCAACCTTGATCAATTTTCGATGCACTCATCACTATAATGAACTTACTAAGTCTCTGCAAATGGCTGAACTTACAGAATAATGCGAAATGAACCGTCAACGGTGACGGCTGGTTGATTTGTCATGGTTAATCAATCAGTTCTCGTTTTCCTACGTGTCCAATGATCAACGCACGTATGTATACCTTAAAATTGTTAAATATATCACTTTGACAAAGATTATCTATATACTTTTTGTCAAATTACAATCTTTTTAACTTTAAATTTAATGCACCGCACCTCAACGACAAAATGACAGTCGCCATGCACCGCACGAGCGCGACTGAGTTTCAAGCGGGTAGAAGCCGGCTCGCCTCCGAGTTAGCTATCGGGCGTGAAACCGCCACCGGTGGCGCCATCGCGCGTGAAACCAAACTACTTCATTCGAGATTATTGATTTTTCTTTCAAAGATTTGGCTAGCGAAAGAGAGGAGACACAGACAGAGAGAAAAATACAGAAATAAAATAGTATTTCTAGAATTATTGGATTTCCGTTTAAAATTATTAATATGCGAGTTATGTCGTTAAGTTATAATATTTGAAAAAAGCAGTAAGAATAAAAGCAAATGGAAAAGTACAAAATAATTCAATCGGGATATTTTGCCATCGAACAAACTGAAAATTCCTATATAGTACGCGGGAAAAACTCTTGTATTACGAGCTAAAAATTACCGTGATATCCTGCGAAATTCAATATGAATAAAATAAGAACAAGTCGATATTGATATGGGAGATAGAAAAATTTACGTAGTTGCTGTTGCAAATTACACTATATTCTTCCCTATAACGCGTGTATAACATCGCGATTTTGAATAACCTGGCTATATATATTTTTCTAAAACTCGGAGCTCCTGTATTTCCTACTACTGAAACGTAGAAGAGATCGTACTGAAATTTCCCATACATAACAGCTTTTGAAATTTTCTATTTCCTGTACAAAAAAGTCGAACATTTTATTCGTAGTGGATTCTGCAAGATAAAAAGGATAGTCTTCTCTATAACGTCTATAACGTCGAGATTCTGAATTGGCAAACCGAATTACCTGGCTCTATATTAATTTCTAAAACTCGGAGCTCATGTATTTCCTACTACCGAAACGTAGAAGAGATCGTACTCAAATTTCCCATACATAACAGCTTTTGAAATTGTCTATTTCCTATAAAAAAAAAGTCGAACATTTTATCCGTAGTGGATTCTGCAAGATAAAAAGGATAGTCTTCTCTATAACGTCTATAACATCGAGATTCTGAATTGGCAAACCGAATTACCTGGCTCTATATTAATTTCTAAAACTCGGAGCTCATGTATTTCCTACTACCGAAACGTAGAAGAGATCGTACTGAAATTTTTTATACATAGCAGCTGTGGAAATTTCCTATTTCCTATAAAAAAAATAGTCGAACATTTTATTCGTAGCGGATTCTGCAAGATAAAAAGGATAGTCTTCTCTATAACGTCTATAACATCGAGATTCTGAATTGGCAAACCGAATTACCTGGCTCTATATTAATTTCTAAAACTCGGAGCTCATGTATTTCCTACTACCGAAACGTAGAAGAGATCGTACTGGAGATTTTCATACATAGCAGCTGTGGAAATTTATTATTTCCTATAAGAAAAAAGTCGAACATTTTATTCGTAGCGGATTCTGCAAGATAAAAAGGATAGTCTTCTCTATAACGTCTATAACATCGAGATTCTGAATTGGCAAACCGAATTACCTGGCTCTATATTAATTTCTAAAACTCGGAGCTCATGTATTTCCTACTACCGAAACGTAGAAGAGATCGTACTCAAATTTCCCATACATAACAGCTTTTGAAATTGTCTATTTCCTATAAAAAAAAAAGTCGAACATTTTATTCGTAGCGGATTCTGCAAGATAAAAAGGATAGTCTTCTCTATAACGTCTATAACATCGAGATTCTGAATTGGCAAACCGAATTACCTGGCTCTATATTAATTTCTAAAACTTGGAGCTCATGTATTTCCTACTACCGAAACGTAGAAGAGATCGTACTGAAGATTTTCATACATAGCAGCTGTGGAAATTTCCTATTTGATTTTTTGTTCTACTCACCAATAACTGTTTTATTAATCAGCTACAAATCCAGAGATAATTCTCTATGCACTCACTACACTTATCGAACATCACTTATCATTGTTGAGGAAACATTCACGATTTACTGTCAGCTATAATAAATCAAGCTGAATTTGTCTGAATTCGAATTCACACTCACCGTTAGAATAAAGTCGAGACAAAAACTTTCAACTGGACTTCATTGCCGATTAAAATATAGCAACCTTGATCAATTTTCGATGCACTCATCACTATAATGAACTTACTAAGTCTCTGCAAATGGCTGAACTTACAGAATAATGCGAAATGAACCGTCAACGGTGACGGCTGGTTGATTTGTCATGGTTAATCAATCAGTTCTCGTTTTCCTACGTGTCCAATGATCAACGCACGTATGTATACCTTAAAATTGTTAAATATATCACTTTGACAAAGATTATCTATATACTTTTTGTCAAATTACAATCTTTTTAACTTTAAATTTAATGCACCGCACCTCAACGACAAAATGACAGTCGCCATGCACCGCACGAGCGCGACTGAGTTTCAAGCGGGTAGAAGCCGGCTCGCCTCCGAGTTAGCTATCGGGCGTGAAACCGCCACCGGTGGCGCCATCGCGCGTGAAACCAAACTACTTCATTCGAGATTATTGATTTTTCTTTCAAAGATTTGGCTAGCGAAAGAAAGGAGACACAGACAGAGAGAAAAATACAGAAATAAAATAGTATTTCTAGAATTATTGGATTTCCGTTTAAAATTATTAATATGCGAGTTATGTCGTTAAGTTATAATATTTGAAAAAAGCAGTAAGAATAAAAGCAAATGGAAAAGTACAAAATAATTCAATCGGGATATTTTGCCATCGAACAAACTGAAAATTCCTATATAGTACGCGGGAAAAACTCTTGTATTACGAGCTAAAAATTACCGTGATATCCTGCGAAATTCAATATGAATAAAATAAGAACAAGTCGATATTGATATGGGAGATAGAAAAATTTACGTAGTTGCTGTTGCAAATTACACTATATTCTTCCCTATAACGCGTGTATAACATCGCGATTTTGAATAACCTGGCTATATATATTTTTCTAAAACTCGGAGCTCCTGTATTTCCTACTACTGAAACGTAGAAGAGATCGTACTGAAATTTCCCATACATAACAGCTTTTGAAATTTTCTATTTCCTGTACAAAAAAGTCGAACATTTTATTCGTAGTGGATTCTGCAAGATAAAAAGGATAGTCTTCTCTATAACGTCTATAACGTCGAGATTCTGAATTGGCAAACCGAATTACCTGGCTCTATATTAATTTCTAAAACTCGGAGCTCATGTATTTCCTACTACCGAAACGTAGAAGAGATCGTACTGAAATTTTTTATACATAGCAGCTGTGGAAATTTTCTATCTCTTATAAAAAAGTCGAACATTTTATTCGTAGTGGATTCTGCAAGATAAAAAGGATAGTCTTCTCTATAACGTCTATAACATCGCGATTCTGAATTCGCAAACCGAATAACCTGGCTCTATATTAATTTCTAAAACTCGGAGCTCATGTATTTTCTACTACCGAAACGTAGAAGAGATCGTACTGAAATTTTTTATACATAGCAGCTGTGGAAATTTCCTATTTCCTATAAAAAAAATAGTCGAACATTTTATTCGTAGCGGATTCTGCAAGATAAAAAGGATAGTCTTCTCTATAACGTCTATAACATCGAGATTCTGAATTGGCAAACCGAATTACCTGGCTCTATATTAATTTCTAAAACTCGGAGCTCATGTATTTCCTACTACCGAAACGTAGAAGAGATCGTACTGAAATTTTTTATACATAGCAGCTGTGGAAATTTTCTATCTCTTATAAAAAAGTCGAACATTTTATTCGTAGTGGATTCTGCAAGATAAAAAGGATAGTCTTCTCTATAACGTCTATAACATCGCGATTCTGAATTCGCAAACCGAATAACCTGGCTCTATATTAATTTCTAAAACTCGGAGCTCATGTATTTTCTACTACCGAAACGTAGAAGAGATCGTACTCAAATTTCCCATACATAACAGCTTTTGAAATTGTCTATTTCCTATGAAAAAAAAGGCGAACATTTTATCCGTAGTGGATTCTGCAAGATAAAAAGGATAGTCTTCTCTATAACGTCTATAACATCGAGATTCTCGATTGGCAAACCGAATTACCTGGCTCTATATTAATTTCTAAAACTCGGAGCTCATGTATTTCCTACTACCGAAACGTAGAAGAGATCGTACTGAAATTTTTTATACATAGCAGCTGTGGAAATTTTCTATCTCTTATAAAAAAGTCGAACATTTTATTCGTAGTGGATTCTGCAAGATAAAAAGGATAGTCTTCTCTATAACGTCTATAACATCGAGATTCTCGATTGGCAAACCGAATTACCTGGCTCTATATTAATTTCTAAAACTCGGAGCTCATGTATTTCCTACTACCGAAACGTAGAAGAGATCGTACTGAAATTTTTTATACATAGCAGCTGTGGAAATTTTCTATCTCTTATAAAAAAGTCGAACATTTTATTCGTAGTGGATTCTGCAAGATAAAAAGGATAGTCTTCTCTATAACGTCTATAACATCGAGATTCTGAATTGGCAAACCGAATTACCTGGCTCTGTATTAATTTCTAAAACTCGGAGCTCATGTATTTCCTACTACCGAAACGTAGAAGAGATCGTACTGAAATTTTTTATACATAGCAGCTGTGAGAATTTCCTATCTCGTATAAAAAAGTCGAACATTTTATTCGTAGTGGATTCTGCAAGATAAAAAGGATAATCTTCTCTATAACGTGCATAACATCGCGATTCTGGTTCTGGTTTTCGTACGTGTCCAATGATCAACGCACGTATACGTACGTACATTCATACACTGTTGGAAAAAATATGCCAATTTCAACTCATTTCGCATGTCCCATTAGGTCCACTAACTTTTTTTAGGTAATTTCACAGAAACATAGTATGTCATCCCTCAACATGTAATTTCGGTTGATATTTGTAGTTCCATTCCATGGGTCAACAAGACGTCATCAATTTGTTGAATTGAAATGATCAAATGTTCATAATGAATGACAGCTGAGTCAAATCAACTAAAAATACAGTTGAAATTGACATCTTTAGTTTTTATAACATAAACCATATGTTATTTCAAAGATTTAACATAAACATAAAGTTGTTTCTTTATTATTCTGAAGTTAACATAATAGATGTGTCAAGTTCTGTGTAATTATGTTAATAATAAATTTCAACATGGAATACCAGCCTAACCTAAATCGAATTCGTTAAATTGACATTCGAATATGTATTGAATTAGCTATCATATTGTTAACTGCGAATTTGTTTGACAGTAACACAAAATTTTTCCAACAGTGTACCATAGAATTGTTAACTATATCACTTAGACAAAGATTATATATATACTTTTCGTCAAATTACAACGTTTTAACTCCAAATTTTAATGCACAGCAGCTCAACGGCAGAACGACCGCCGCCATGCACCGCTCGAGCGCGACTGAGTTTCAAGCGGGTAGAAGCTGGCTCGCCGCCGAGTTAGCCATCGGGCGTGAAACCGCCACCGGTGGCGCCATCGGGCGTGAAACCAAACTACTTCATTCGAGATTATTGATTTTTCTTTCAAAGATTTGGCTAGCGAAAGAGAGAGACACAGACAGAGAGAGAAATACAGAAATAAAATAGTATTTCTTGAATTATTGGATATCTGTTTAAAATTATTAATATGCGAGTTATTTCGTTAAGATATAATATTTGAAAAAAATAATAAGAATAAAAGCAAATGAAAAACTACAAAATAATTCGATCGGCATATTTTGCCATCGAACAAACTGAAAATTCCTATATAATACGTGGAAAAAACTCCTGTATTACGATCAAAAAATTACTTTGATATTTTGCAAAATTCACTATGGATAAAATACATACAAGACGATATTGATATGGGAGATAGGAAATTCACCCAGTTGCTGTTGCAAATTACACTATAATCTTTTCAAGAGACGGGCTTCCGGGCTTTTTTGTTCGCACCCGACGTCCCCTATTTTACGGAATTTTTTCAGATTTTTCCGACTCATTTTTTTCGATTTTTGTTTTTTTTTCGCGCCAAATTTTGAAAATCGATATCTTCGAAGCGGCTGGCGATCAAGAGACGGGCCAGAGGGCTTTTTCGTTCGCACCGACGTCCTCTATTTTACTGAATTTTTTCACATTTTTCCGACTCATTTTTTTCGATTTTTTTTTTTTTTTCGCGCCAAATTCCGAAAATCGTTAACTTCGAAGCGGCTGGAGATCAAGAGACGGGCCAAGGGGCACTTTTGTTCACACCGACGTTCTCTATGTTACTGAATTTTTTCAGATTTTTCCGACTCATTTTTATCGATTTTTGTTTTTACTTAGCGCCAAATTTTGAAAATCTATATCTTCGAAGCGGCTGGAGATCAAGAGACGGGCCAGGGGGCTTTTTCTTCGCACCGACGTCCTCTATTTTACTGAATTTTCTCAAATATTCCGCAGCAACGGCGGCGAACATGATAGCCGCCAATTATTTTCAAACCCGGATATCTCGCGAACCGTAGCTCCGATCGCTACGATCTCGATGTCGGTTTCGCATTCTGTATCCAAGGAGGTATAGCGTCTGAACACGACCGCGGGGTCGGATTTTCGACAGCGACCACGGAAGTCCTAAAAACCGGAAGCAACTTCCGTACCGGAAGGAGCAGCGGGTCGACTGATGCGATTCGTAGCTCCGGTTCGTCCACCAGATGCGTGTGAATTTTTTCAGATTTTTCCGAAGTCATTTTTCGAGTTTTTTTTTTCTCTCTTTGCGTCAAATTTTGAAAATCGATATCTCCGGAAAGGCTGGAGATCGAGCGACGGGCCAAGTGGCTTTTTTGTTCGCACCGACTTCTTCTGTTCTACTGAATTTTTTCAGATTTTTCCGACCAATTTTTTTTCGATTTTTGTTCTTATTTTCTCGCCAAACTTTAAAAATCGATATCTTCGAAACGGCTGGAGATCAAGAGACGGACCTGCAAACTTGTCTATAGATATGGATAGTCTTCTCTATAACGTCTATAACATCGAGATTCTGAATTGGCAAACCGAATTACCTGGCTCTATATTAATTTCTAAAACTCGGAGCTCATGTATTTTCTGCTACCGAAACGTAGAAGAGATCGTACTGAAATTTTTTACACATAGCAGCTGTGAGAATTTCTTATCTCGTATAAAAAAGTCGAACATTTTATTCGTAGTGGAGTCTGCAAGATAAAAAGGATGGTCGTCTCTATAACGTCTATAACATCGAGATTCTGAATTGGCAAACCGAATTACCTGGCTCTATATTAATTTCTAAAACTCGGAGCTCATGTATTTCCTACTACCGAAACGTACTAGAAGAGATCGTACTGAAATTTTTTATACATAGCAGCTGTGGGAATTTCCTATTTCCTATAAAAAAAAAAGTCGAACATTTTATTCGGAGTGGATTCTGCAAGATAAAAAGGATAGTCTTCTCTATAACGTCTATGACATCGAGATTCTGAATCGGCAAACCGAATTACCTGGCTGTATATTAATTTCTAAAACTCGGAGCTCATGTATTTCCTACTACCGAAACGTAGGGGAGATCGTACTGAAATTTTTTATACATAGCAGCTGTGAGAATTTCCTATCTCGTATGAAAAAGTCGAACATTTTATTCGGAGTGGATTCTGCAAGATAAAAAGGATAGTCTATTCTTTAACGTCTATAACATCGAGATTCTGAATTGGCAAACCGAATTACCTGGCTCTATATTAATTTCTAAAACTCGGAGCTCATGTATTTCCTACTACCGAAACGTAGAAGAGATCGTACTGAAGATTTTCATACATAGCAGCTGTGGAAATTTCTTATTTCCGATAAAAAAAAAGTCGAACATTTTATTCGTAGTGGATTCTGCAAGATAAAAAGGATAGTCTTCTCTGTAAGGTGTATAAGATCGAGATTCTGAATTGGCAAACCGAATTACCTGGCTCTACATTAATTTCTAAAACTCGGAGCTCATGTATTTCCTACTACCGAAACGTAGAAGAGATCGTACTGAAATTTTTTATACATAGCAGCTGTGAGAATTTCCTATCTCGTATAAAAAAGTCGAACATTTTATTCGTAGTGGATTCTGCAAGATAAAAAGGATAGTCTTCTCTATAACGTCTATAACATCGAGATTCTGGTTCTGGTTTTCGTACGTGTCCATTGATCAACGCACGTATACGTATGTACATTCATACACTGTTGGAAAAAATATGCCAATTTCAACTCATTTCGCATGTCCCATTAGGTCCACTAACTTTTTTTCAGGTAATTTCACAGAAACATAGTATGTCATCCCTCAACATGGGATTTCAGTTGATATTTGTAGTTCCATTCCATGGGTCAATAAGACGTCATCAATCTGTTAAATTGAAATGATTAAATGTTCATAATGAATGACAGCTGAGTCAAATCAACTAAAAATACAGTTGAAATTGACATCTTTAGTTTTTATAACATAAACCATATGTTATTTCAAAGGTTTAACATAAACATAAAGTTGTTTCTTTATTATTCTGAAGTTAACATAATAGATGTGTCAAGTTCTGTGTAATTATGTTAATAATAAATTTCAACATGGAATACCAGCCTAACCTAAATCGAATTCGTTAAATTGACATTCGGATATGTATTGAATTTGCTATCATATTGTTAACTGCGAATTTGTTTGACAGTAACACAAAATTTTTCCAACAGTGTAACATAGAATTGTTAACTATATCACTTAGACAAATATACTTTTCGTCAAATTACAACGTTTTAACTCCAAATTTTAATGCACAGCAGCTCAACGGCAGAACGACCGTCGCCATGCACCGCTCGAGCGCGACTGAGTTTCAAGCGGGTAGAAGCTGGCTCGCCACCGAGTTAGCCATCGGGCGTGAAACGAAACTACTTCATTCGAGATTATTGATTTTTCTTTCAAAGATTTGGCTAGCGAAAGAGAGAGACACAGACAGAGAGAGCAATACAGAAATAAAATAGTATTCATTGAATTATTGGATTTCCGTTTAAAATTATTAATATGCGAGTTATGTCGTTAAGTTATGATATTTGAAAATGCAATAAGAATGAAAGCAAATGGAAAAGTACAAAATAATTCAATCGGGATATCTTGCCATCGAACAAGTCGAAAATTCCTATATAGTACGTGCAAAAAACTCTTGTATTACGAGCTGAAAATTGCCGTGATATCTTGGAAAATTGAATATGAATAAAATAAGAACAAGTCGATATTGATATGGGAGATAGAAAAATTTACGTAGTTGCTGTTGCAAATTACACTATATTCTTCTCTATAACGCGTGTATAACATCGCGATTTTGAATAACCTGGCTATATATATTTTTCTAAAACTCGGAGCTCCTGTATTTCCTACTACCGAAACGTAGAAGAGATCGTACTGAAATTTACCATACATATGGCACCGGTAGAAATTTCCTATCTCTTATAAAAAAGTCGAACATTTTATTCGGAGTGGATTCTGCAAGATAAAAAGGATAGTCTTCTCTCTAACGTGTATAAGATCGCGATTCTGAATTCGCAAGCCGAATTACCTGGCTGTATATATTTTTCTAAAACTCGGAGCTCCTGTATTTCCTACTACCGAAACGTAGAAGAGATCGTACTGAAATTTACCATACATATGGCACCGGTAGAAATTTCCTATCTCTTATAAAAAAGTCGAACATTTTATTCGGAGTGGATTCTGCAAGATAAAAAGGATAGTCTTCTCTATAACGTCTATAACATCGAGATTCTGAATTGGCAAACCGAATTACCTGGCTCTATATCAATTTCTAAAACTCGGAGCTCATGTATTTCCTACTACCGAAACGTAGAAGAGATCGTACTGAAATTTTTTATACATAGCAGCTGTGAGAATTTCCTATCTCGTATAAAAAAGTCGAACATTTTATTCGTAGTGGATTCTGCAAGATAAAAAGGATAGTCTTCTCTATAACGTCTATAACATCGAGATTCTGAATTGGCAAACCGAATTACCTGGCTCTATATCAATTTCTAAAACTCGGAGCTCATGTATTTCCTACTACCGAAACGTAGAAGAGATCGTACTGAAGATTTTCATACATAGCAGCTGTGGAAATTTCCTATTTGATTTTTTGTTCTACTCACCAATAACTGTTTTATTAATCAGCTACAAATCCAGAGATAATTCTCTATGCACTCACTACACTTATCGAACATCACTTATCATTGTTGAGGAAACATTCACGATTTACTGTCAGCTATAATAAATCAAGCTGAATTTGTCTGAATTCGAATTCACACTCACCGTTAGAATAAAGTCGAGACAAAAACTTTCAACTGGACTTCATTGCCGATTAAAATATAGCAACCTTGATCAATTTTCGATGCACTCATCACTATAATGAACTTACTAAGTCTCTGCAAATGGCTGAACTTACAGAATAATGCGAAATGAACCGTCAACGGTGACGGCTGGTTGATTTGTCATGGTTAATCAATCAGTTCTCGTTTTCCTACGTGTCCAATGATCAACGCACGTATGTATACCTTAAAATTGTTAAATATATCACTTTGACAAAGATTATCTATATACTTTTTGTCAAATTACAATCTTTTTAACTTTAAATTTAATGCACCGCACCTCAACGACAAAATGACAGTCGCCATGCACCGCACGAGCGCGACTGAGTTTCAAGCGGGTAGAAGCCGGCTCGCCTCCGAGTTAGCTATCGGGCGTGAAACCGCCACCGGTGGCGCCATCGCGCGTGAAACCAAACTACTTCATTCGAGATTATTGATTTTTCTTTCAAAGATTTGGCTAGCGAAAGAAAGGAGACACAGACAGAGAGAAAAATACAGAAATAAAATAGTATTTCTAGAATTATTGGATTTCCGTTTAAAATTATTAATATGCGAGTTATGTCGTTAAGTTATAATATTTGAAAAAAGCAGTAAGAATAAAAGCAAATGGAAAAGTACAAAATAATTCAATCGGGATATTTTGCCATCGAACAAACTGAAAATTCCTATATAGTACGCGGGAAAAACTCTTGTATTACGAGCTAAAAATTACCGTGATATCCTGCGAAATTCAATATGAATAAAATAAGAACAAGTCGATATTGATATGGGAGATAGAAAAATTTACGTAGTTGCTGTTGCAAATTACACTATATTCTTCCCTATAACGCGTGTATAACATCGCGATTTTGAATAACCTGGCTATATATATTTTTCTAAAACTCGGAGCTCCTGTATTTCCTACTACTGAAACGTAGAAGAGATCGTACTGAAATTTCCCATACATAACAGCTTTTGAAATTTTCTATTTCCTGTACAAAAAAGTCGAACATTTTATTCGTAGTGGATTCTGCAAGATAAAAAGGATAGTCTTCTCTATAACGTCTATAACGTCGAGATTCTGAATTGGCAAACCGAATTACCTGGCTCTATATTAATTTCTAAAACTCGGAGCTCATGTATTTCCTACTACCGAAACGTAGAAGAGATCGTACTGAAATTTTTTATACATAGCAGCTGTGGAAATTTTCTATCTCTTATAAAAAAGTCGAACATTTTATTCGTAGTGGATTCTGCAAGATAAAAAGGATAGTCTTCTCTATAACGTCTATAACATCGCGATTCTGAATTCGCAAACCGAATAACCTGGCTCTATATTAATTTCTAAAACTCGGAGCTCATGTATTTTCTACTACCGAAACGTAGAAGAGATCGTACTGAAATTTTTTATACATAGCAGCTGTGGAAATTTCCTATTTCCTATAAAAAAAATAGTCGAACATTTTATTCGTAGCGGATTCTGCAAGATAAAAAGGATAGTCTTCTCTATAACGTCTATAACATCGAGATTCTGAATTGGCAAACCGAATTACCTGGCTCTATATTAATTTCTAAAACTCGGAGCTCATGTATTTCCTACTACCGAAACGTAGAAGAGATCGTACTGAAATTTTTTATACATAGCAGCTGTGGAAATTTTCTATCTCTTATAAAAAAGTCGAACATTTTATTCGTAGTGGATTCTGCAAGATAAAAAGGATAGTCTTCTCTATAACGTCTATAACATCGCGATTCTGAATTCGCAAACCGAATAACCTGGCTCTATATTAATTTCTAAAACTCGGAGCTCATGTATTTTCTACTACCGAAACGTAGAAGAGATCGTACTCAAATTTCCCATACATAACAGCTTTTGAAATTGTCTATTTCCTATGAAAAAAAAGGCGAACATTTTATCCGTAGTGGATTCTGCAAGATAAAAAGGATAGTCTTCTCTATAACGTCTATAACATCGAGATTCTCGATTGGCAAACCGAATTACCTGGCTCTATATTAATTTCTAAAACTCGGAGCTCATGTATTTCCTACTACCGAAACGTAGAAGAGATCGTACTGAAATTTTTTATACATAGCAGCTGTGGAAATTTTCTATCTCTTATAAAAAAGTCGAACATTTTATTCGTAGTGGATTCTGCAAGATAAAAAGGATAGTCTTCTCTATAACGTCTATAACATCGAGATTCTCGATTGGCAAACCGAATTACCTGGCTCTATATTAATTTCTAAAACTCGGAGCTCATGTATTTCCTACTACCGAAACGTAGAAGAGATCGTACTGAAATTTTTTATACATAGCAGCTGTGGAAATTTTCTATCTCTTATAAAAAAGTCGAACATTTTATTCGTAGTGGATTCTGCAAGATAAAAAGGATAGTCTTCTCTATAACGTCTATAACATCGAGATTCTGAATTGGCAAACCGAATTACCTGGCTCTGTATTAATTTCTAAAACTCGGAGCTCATGTATTTCCTACTACCGAAACGTAGAAGAGATCGTACTGAAATTTTTTATACATAGCAGCTGTGAGAATTTCCTATCTCGTATAAAAAAGTCGAACATTTTATTCGTAGTGGATTCTGCAAGATAAAAAGGATAATCTTCTCTATAACGTGCATAACATCGCGATTCTGGTTCTGGTTTTCGTACGTGTCCAATGATCAACGCACGTATACGTACGTACATTCATACACTGTTGGAAAAAATATGCCAATTTCAACTCATTTCGCATGTCCCATTAGGTCCACTAACTTTTTTTAGGTAATTTCACAGAAACATAGTATGTCATCCCTCAACATGTAATTTCGGTTGATATTTGTAGTTCCATTCCATGGGTCAACAAGACGTCATCAATTTGTTGAATTGAAATGATCAAATGTTCATAATGAATGACAGCTGAGTCAAATCAACTAAAAATACAGTTGAAATTGACATCTTTAGTTTTTATAACATAAACCATATGTTATTTCAAAGATTTAACATAAACATAAAGTTGTTTCTTTATTATTCTGAAGTTAACATAATAGATGTGTCAAGTTCTGTGTAATTATGTTAATAATAAATTTCAACATGGAATACCAGCCTAACCTAAATCGAATTCGTTAAATTGACATTCGAATATGTATTGAATTAGCTATCATATTGTTAACTGCGAATTTGTTTGACAGTAACACAAAATTTTTCCAACAGTGTACCATAGAATTGTTAACTATATCACTTAGACAAAGATTATATATATACTTTTCGTCAAATTACAACGTTTTAACTCCAAATTTTAATGCACAGCAGCTCAACGGCAGAACGACCGCCGCCATGCACCGCTCGAGCGCGACTGAGTTTCAAGCGGGTAGAAGCTGGCTCGCCGCCGAGTTAGCCATCGGGCGTGAAACCGCCACCGGTGGCGCCATCGGGCGTGAAACCAAACTACTTCATTCGAGATTATTGATTTTTCTTTCAAAGATTTGGCTAGCGAAAGAGAGAGACACAGACAGAGAGAGAAATACAGAAATAAAATAGTATTTCTTGAATTATTGGATATCTGTTTAAAATTATTAATATGCGAGTTATTTCGTTAAGATATAATATTTGAAAAAAATAATAAGAATAAAAGCAAATGAAAAACTACAAAATAATTCGATCGGCATATTTTGCCATCGAACAAACTGAAAATTCCTATATAATACGTGGAAAAAACTCCTGTATTACGATCAAAAAATTACTTTGATATTTTGCAAAATTCACTATGGATAAAATACATACAAGACGATATTGATATGGGAGATAGGAAATTCACCCAGTTGCTGTTGCAAATTACACTATAATCTTTTCAAGAGACGGGCTTCCGGGCTTTTTTGTTCGCACCCGACGTCCCCTATTTTACGGAATTTTTTCAGATTTTTCCGACTCATTTTTTTCGATTTTTGTTTTTTTTTCGCGCCAAATTTTGAAAATCGATATCTTCGAAGCGGCTGGCGATCAAGAGACGGGCCAGAGGGCTTTTTCGTTCGCACCGACGTCCTCTATTTTACTGAATTTTTTCACATTTTTCCGACTCATTTTTTTCGATTTTTTTTTTTTTTTCGCGCCAAATTCCGAAAATCGTTAACTTCGAAGCGGCTGGAGATCAAGAGACGGGCCAAGGGGCACTTTTGTTCACACCGACGTTCTCTATGTTACTGAATTTTTTCAGATTTTTCCGACTCATTTTTATCGATTTTTGTTTTTACTTAGCGCCAAATTTTGAAAATCTATATCTTCGAAGCGGCTGGAGATCAAGAGACGGGCCAGGGGGCTTTTTCTTCGCACCGACGTCCTCTATTTTACTGAATTTTCTCAAATATTCCGCAGCAACGGCGGCGAACATGATAGCCGCCAATTATTTTCAAACCCGGATATCTCGCGAACCGTAGCTCCGATCGCTACGATCTCGATGTCGGTTTCGCATTCTGTATCCAAGGAGGTATAGCGTCTGAACACGACCGCGGGGTCGGATTTTCGACAGCGACCACGGAAGTCCTAAAAACCGGAAGCAACTTCCGTACCGGAAGGAGCAGCGGGTCGACTGATGCGATTCGTAGCTCCGGTTCGTCCACCAGATGCGTGTGAATTTTTTCAGATTTTTCCGAAGTCATTTTTCGAGTTTTTTTTTTCTCTCTTTGCGTCAAATTTTGAAAATCGATATCTCCGGAAAGGCTGGAGATCGAGCGACGGGCCAAGTGGCTTTTTTGTTCGCACCGACTTCTTCTGTTCTACTGAATTTTTTCAGATTTTTCCGACCAATTTTTTTTCGATTTTTGTTCTTATTTTCTCGCCAAACTTTAAAAATCGATATCTTCGAAACGGCTGGAGATCAAGAGACGGACCTGCAAACTTGTCTATAGATATGGATAGTCTTCTCTATAACGTCTATAACATCGAGATTCTGAATTGGCAAACCGAATTACCTGGCTCTATATTAATTTCTAAAACTCGGAGCTCATGTATTTTCTGCTACCGAAACGTAGAAGAGATCGTACTGAAATTTTTTACACATAGCAGCTGTGAGAATTTCTTATCTCGTATAAAAAAGTCGAACATTTTATTCGTAGTGGAGTCTGCAAGATAAAAAGGATGGTCGTCTCTATAACGTCTATAACATCGAGATTCTGAATTGGCAAACCGAATTACCTGGCTCTATATTAATTTCTAAAACTCGGAGCTCATGTATTTCCTACTACCGAAACGTACTAGAAGAGATCGTACTGAAATTTTTTATACATAGCAGCTGTGGGAATTTCCTATTTCCTATAAAAAAAAAAGTCGAACATTTTATTCGGAGTGGATTCTGCAAGATAAAAAGGATAGTCTTCTCTATAACGTCTATGACATCGAGATTCTGAATCGGCAAACCGAATTACCTGGCTGTATATTAATTTCTAAAACTCGGAGCTCATGTATTTCCTACTACCGAAACGTAGGGGAGATCGTACTGAAATTTTTTATACATAGCAGCTGTGAGAATTTCCTATCTCGTATGAAAAAGTCGAACATTTTATTCGGAGTGGATTCTGCAAGATAAAAAGGATAGTCTATTCTTTAACGTCTATAACATCGAGATTCTGAATTGGCAAACCGAATTACCTGGCTCTATATTAATTTCTAAAACTCGGAGCTCATGTATTTCCTACTACCGAAACGTAGAAGAGATCGTACTGAAGATTTTCATACATAGCAGCTGTGGAAATTTCTTATTTCCGATAAAAAAAAAGTCGAACATTTTATTCGTAGTGGATTCTGCAAGATAAAAAGGATAGTCTTCTCTGTAAGGTGTATAAGATCGAGATTCTGAATTGGCAAACCGAATTACCTGGCTCTACATTAATTTCTAAAACTCGGAGCTCATGTATTTCCTACTACCGAAACGTAGAAGAGATCGTACTGAAATTTTTTATACATAGCAGCTGTGAGAATTTCCTATCTCGTATAAAAAAGTCGAACATTTTATTCGTAGTGGATTCTGCAAGATAAAAAGGATAGTCTTCTCTATAACGTCTATAACATCGAGATTCTGGTTCTGGTTTTCGTACGTGTCCATTGATCAACGCACGTATACGTATGTACATTCATACACTGTTGGAAAAAATATGCCAATTTCAACTCATTTCGCATGTCCCATTAGGTCCACTAACTTTTTTTCAGGTAATTTCACAGAAACATAGTATGTCATCCCTCAACATGGGATTTCAGTTGATATTTGTAGTTCCATTCCATGGGTCAATAAGACGTCATCAATCTGTTAAATTGAAATGATTAAATGTTCATAATGAATGACAGCTGAGTCAAATCAACTAAAAATACAGTTGAAATTGACATCTTTAGTTTTTATAACATAAACCATATGTTATTTCAAAGGTTTAACATAAACATAAAGTTGTTTCTTTATTATTCTGAAGTTAACATAATAGATGTGTCAAGTTCTGTGTAATTATGTTAATAATAAATTTCAACATGGAATACCAGCCTAACCTAAATCGAATTCGTTAAATTGACATTCGGATATGTATTGAATTTGCTATCATATTGTTAACTGCGAATTTGTTTGACAGTAACACAAAATTTTTCCAACAGTGTAACATAGAATTGTTAACTATATCACTTAGACAAATATACTTTTCGTCAAATTACAACGTTTTAACTCCAAATTTTAATGCACAGCAGCTCAACGGCAGAACGACCGTCGCCATGCACCGCTCGAGCGCGACTGAGTTTCAAGCGGGTAGAAGCTGGCTCGCCACCGAGTTAGCCATCGGGCGTGAAACGAAACTACTTCATTCGAGATTATTGATTTTTCTTTCAAAGATTTGGCTAGCGAAAGAGAGAGACACAGACAGAGAGAGCAATACAGAAATAAAATAGTATTCATTGAATTATTGGATTTCCGTTTAAAATTATTAATATGCGAGTTATGTCGTTAAGTTATGATATTTGAAAATGCAATAAGAATGAAAGCAAATGGAAAAGTACAAAATAATTCAATCGGGATATCTTGCCATCGAACAAGTCGAAAATTCCTATATAGTACGTGCAAAAAACTCTTGTATTACGAGCTGAAAATTGCCGTGATATCTTGGAAAATTGAATATGAATAAAATAAGAACAAGTCGATATTGATATGGGAGATAGAAAAATTTACGTAGTTGCTGTTGCAAATTACACTATATTCTTCTCTATAACGCGTGTATAACATCGCGATTTTGAATAACCTGGCTATATATATTTTTCTAAAACTCGGAGCTCCTGTATTTCCTACTACCGAAACGTAGAAGAGATCGTACTGAAATTTACCATACATATGGCACCGGTAGAAATTTCCTATCTCTTATAAAAAAGTCGAACATTTTATTCGGAGTGGATTCTGCAAGATAAAAAGGATAGTCTTCTCTCTAACGTGTATAAGATCGCGATTCTGAATTCGCAAGCCGAATTACCTGGCTGTATATATTTTTCTAAAACTCGGAGCTCCTGTATTTCCTACTACCGAAACGTAGAAGAGATCGTACTGAAATTTACCATACATATGGCACCGGTAGAAATTTCCTATCTCTTATAAAAAAGTCGAACATTTTATTCGGAGTGGATTCTGCAAGATAAAAAGGATAGTCTTCTCTATAACGTCTATAACATCGAGATTCTGAATTGGCAAACCGAATTACCTGGCTCTATATCAATTTCTAAAACTCGGAGCTCATGTATTTCCTACTACCGAAACGTAGAAGAGATCGTACTGAAATTTTTTATACATAGCAGCTGTGAGAATTTCCTATCTCGTATAAAAAAGTCGAACATTTTATTCGTAGTGGATTCTGCAAGATAAAAAGGATAGTCTTCTCTATAACGTCTATAACATCGAGATTCTGAATTGGCAAACCGAATTACCTGGCTCTATATCAATTTCTAAAACTCGGAGCTCATGTATTTCCTACTACCGAAACGTAGAAGAGATCGTACTGAAGATTTTCATACATAGCAGCTGTGGAAATTTCCTATTTGATTTTTTGTTCTACTCACCAATAACTGTTTTATTAATCAGCTACAAATCCAGAGATAATTCTCTATGCACTCACTACACTTATCGAACATCACTTATCATTGTTGAGGAAACATTCACGATTTACTGTCAGCTATAATAAATCAAGCTGAATTTGTCTGAATTCGAATTCACACTCACCGTTAGAATAAAGTCGAGACAAAAACTTTCAACTGGACTTCATTGCCGATTAAAATATAGCAACCTTGATCAATTTTCGATGCACTCATCACTATAATGAACTTACTAAGTCTCTGCAAATGGCTGAACTTACAGAATAATGCGAAATGAACCGTCAACGGTGACGGCTGGTTGATTTGTCATGGTTAATCAATCAGTTCTCGTTTTCCTACGTGTCCAATGATCAACGCACGTATGTATACCTTAAAATTGTTAAATATATCACTTTGACAAAGATTATCTATATACTTTTTGTCAAATTACAATCTTTTTAACTTTAAATTTAATGCACCGCACCTCAACGACAAAATGACAGTCGCCATGCACCGCACGAGCGCGACTGAGTTTCAAGCGGGTAGAAGCCGGCTCGCCTCCGAGTTAGCTATCGGGCGTGAAACCGCCACCGGTGGCGCCATCGCGCGTGAAACCAAACTACTTCATTCGAGATTATTGATTTTTCTTTCAAAGATTTGGCTAGCGAAAGAGAGGAGACACAGACAGAGAGAAAAATACAGAAATAAAATAGTATTTCTAGAATTATTGGATTTCCGTTTAAAATTATTAATATGCGAGTTATGTCGTTAAGTTATAATATTTGAAAAAAGCAGTAAGAATAAAAGCAAATGGAAAAGTACAAAATAATTCAATCGGGATATTTTGCCATCGAACAAACTGAAAATTCCTATATAGTACGCGGGAAAAACTCTTGTATTACGAGCTAAAAATTACCGTGATATCCTGCGAAATTCAATATGAATAAAATAAGAACAAGTCGATATTGATATGGGAGATAGAAAAATTTACGTAGTTGCTGTTGCAAATTACACTATATTCTTCCCTATAACGCGTGTATAACATCGCGATTTTGAATAACCTGGCTATATATATTTTTCTAAAACTCGGAGCTCCTGTATTTCCTACTACTGAAACGTAGAAGAGATCGTACTGAAATTTCCCATACATAACAGCTTTTGAAATTTTCTATTTCCTGTACAAAAAAGTCGAACATTTTATTCGTAGTGGATTCTGCAAGATAAAAAGGATAGTCTTCTCTATAACGTCTATAACGTCGAGATTCTGAATTGGCAAACCGAATTACCTGGCTCTATATTAATTTCTAAAACTCGGAGCTCATGTATTTCCTACTACCGAAACGTAGAAGAGATCGTACTCAAATTTCCCATACATAACAGCTTTTGAAATTGTCTATTTCCTATAAAAAAAAAGTCGAACATTTTATCCGTAGTGGATTCTGCAAGATAAAAAGGATAGTCTTCTCTATAACGTCTATAACATCGAGATTCTGAATTGGCAAACCGAATTACCTGGCTCTATATTAATTTCTAAAACTCGGAGCTCATGTATTTCCTACTACCGAAACGTAGAAGAGATCGTACTGAAATTTTTTATACATAGCAGCTGTGGAAATTTTCTATCTCTTATAAAAAAGTCGAACATTTTATTCGTAGTGGATTCTGCAAGATAAAAAGGATAGTCTTCTCTATAACGTCTATAACATCGCGATTCTGAATTCGCAAACCGAATAACCTGGCTCTATATTAATTTCTAAAACTCGGAGCTCATGTATTTTCTACTACCGAAACGTAGAAGAGATCGTACTGAAATTTTTTATACATAGCAGCTGTGGAAATTTCCTATTTCCTATAAAAAAAATAGTCGAACATTTTATTCGTAGCGGATTCTGCAAGATAAAAAGGATAGTCTTCTCTATAACGTCTATAACATCGAGATTCTGAATTGGCAAACCGAATTACCTGGCTCTATATTAATTTCTAAAACTCGGAGCTCATGTATTTCCTACTACCGAAACGTAGAAGAGATCGTACTGGAGATTTTCATACATAGCAGCTGTGGAAATTTATTATTTCCTATAAGAAAAAAGTCGAACATTTTATTCGTAGCGGATTCTGCAAGATAAAAAGGATAGTCTTCTCTATAACGTCTATAACATCGAGATTCTGAATTGGCAAACCGAATTACCTGGCTCTGTATATATTTTTCTAAAACTCGGAGCTCCTGTATTTCCTACTACCGAAACGTAGAAGAGATCGTACTGAAGATTTTTATACATAGCAGCTGTGAGAATTTCCCATTTCCTACAAAAAAAAGTCGAACATTTTATTCGTAGCGGATTCTGCAAGATAAAAAGGATAGTCTTCTCTATAACGTCTATAACATCGAGATTCTGAATTGGCAAACCGAATTACCTGGCTCTATATTAATTTCTAAAACTCGGAGCTCATGTATTTCCTACTACCGAAACGTAGAAGAGATCGTACTCAAATTTCCCATACATAACAGCTTTTGAAATTGTCTATTTCCTATAAAAAAAAAAGTCGAACATTTTATTCGTAGCGGATTCTGCAAGATAAAAAGGATAGTCTTCTCTATAACGTCTATAACATCGAGATTCTGAATTGGCAAACCGAATTACCTGGCTCTATATTAATTTCTAAAACTTGGAGCTCATGTATTTCCTACTACCGAAACGTAGAAGAGATCGTACTGAAGATTTTCATACATAGCAGCTGTGGAAATTTCCTATTTGATTTTTTGTTCTACTCACCAATAACTGTTTTATTAATCAGCTACAAATCCAGAGATAATTCTCTATGCACTCACTACACTTATCGAACATCACTTATCATTGTTGAGGAAACATTCACGATTTACTGTCAGCTATAATAAATCAAGCTGAATTTGTCTGAATTCGAATTCACACTCACCGTTAGAATAAAGTCGAGACAAAAACTTTCAACTGGACTTCATTGCCGATTAAAATATAGCAACCTTGATCAATTTTCGATGCACTCATCACTATAATGAACTTACTAAGTCTCTGCAAATGGCTGAACTTACAGAATAATGCGAAATGAACCGTCAACGGTGACGGCTGGTTGATTTGTCATGGTTAATCAATCAGTTCTCGTTTTCCTACGTGTCCAATGATCAACGCACGTATGTATACCTTAAAATTGTTAAATATATCACTTTGACAAAGATTATCTATATACTTTTCGTCAAATTACAATCTTTTTAACTTTAAATTTAATGCACCGCACCTCAACGACAAAATGACAGTCGCCATGCACCGCACGAGCGCGACTGAGTTTCAAGCGGGTAGAAGCCGGCTCGCCTCCGAGTTAGCTATCGGGCGTGAAACCGCCACCGGTGGCGCCATCGCGCGTGAAACCAAACTACTTCATTCGAGATTATTGATTTTTCTTTCAAAGATTTGGCTAGCGAAAGAAAGGAGACACAGACAGAGAGAAAAATACAGAAATAAAATAGTATTTCTAGAATTATTGGATTTCCGTTTAAAATTATTAATATGCGAGTTATGTCGTTAAGTTATAATATTTGAAAAAAGCAGTAAGAATAAAAGCAAATGGAAAAGTACAAAATAATTCAATCGGGATATTTTGCCATCGAACAAACTGAAAATTCCTATATAGTACGCGGGAAAAACTCTTGTATTACGAGCTAAAAATTACCGTGATATCCTGCGAAATTCAATATGAATAAAATAAGAACAAGTCGATATTGATATGGGAGATAGAAAAATTTACGTAGTTGCTGTTGCAAATTACACTATATTCTTCCCTATAACGCGTGTATAACATCGCGATTTTGAATAACCTGGCTATATATATTTTTCTAAAACTCGGAGCTCCTGTATTTCCTACTACTGAAACGTAGAAGAGATCGTACTGAAATTTCCCATACATAACAGCTTTTGAAATTTTCTATTTCCTATAAAAAAAATAGTCGAACATTTTATTCGTAGCGGATTCTGCAAGATAAAAAGGATAGTCTTCTCTATAACGTCTATAACGTCGAGATTCTGAATTGGCAAACCGAATTACCTGGCTCTATATTAATTTCTAAAACTCGGAGCTCATGTATTTTCTACTACCGAAACGTAGAAGAGATCGTACTGAAATTTTTTATACATAGCAGCTGTGGAAATTTCCTATTTCCTATAAAAAAAATAGTCGAACATTTTATTCGTAGCGGATTCTGCAAGATAAAAAGGATAGTCTTCTCTATAACGTCTATAACATCGCGATTCTGAATTCGCAAACCGAATAACCTGGCTCTATATTAATTTCTAAAACTCGGAGCTCATGTATTTTCTACTACCGAAACGTAGAAGAGATCGTACTGAAATTTTTTATACATAGCAGCTGTGGAAATTTCCTATTTCCTATAAAAAAAATAGTCGAACATTTTATTCGTAGCGGATTCTGCAAGATAAAAAGGATAGTCTTCTCTATAACGTCTATAACATCGAGATTCTGAATTGGCAAACCGAATTACCTGGCTCTATATTAATTTCTAAAACTCGGAGCTCATGTATTTCCTACTACCGAAACGTAGAAGAGATCGTACTGGAGATTTTCATACATAGCAGCTGTGGAAATTTATTATTTCCTATAAGAAAAAAGTCGAACATTTTATTCGTAGCGGATTCTGCAAGATAAAAAGGATAGTCTTCTCTATAACGTCTATAACATCGAGATTCTGAATTGGCAAACCGAATTACCTGGCTCTGTATATATTTTTCTAAAACTCGGAGCTCCTGTATTTCCTACTACCGAAACGTAGAAGAGATCGTACTGAAGATTTTTATACATAGCAGCTGTGAGAATTTCCCATTTCCTACAAAAAAAAGTCGAACATTTTATTCGTAGCGGATTCTGCAAGATAAAAAGGATAGTCTTCTCTATAACGTCTATAACATCGAGATTCTGAATTGGCAAACCGAATTACCTGGCTCTATATTAATTTCTAAAACTTGGAGCTCATGTATTTCCTACTACCGAAACGTAGAAGAGATCGTACTGAAGATTTTCATACATAGCAGCTGTGGAAATTTCCTATTTGATTTTTTGTTCTACTCACCAATAACTGTTTTATTAATCAGCTACAAATCCAGAGATAATTCTCTATGCACTCACTACACTTATCGAACATCACTTATCATTGTTGAGGAAACATTCACGATTTACTGTCAGCTATAATAAATCAAGCTGAATTTGTCTGAATTCGAATTCACACTCACCGTTAGAATAAAGTCGAGACAAAAACTTTCAACTGGACTTCATTGCCGATTAAAATATAGCAACCTTGATCAATTTTCGATGCACTCATCACTATAATGAACTTACTAAGTCTCTGCAAATGGCTGAACTTACAGAATAATGCGAAATGAACCGTCAACGGTGACGGCTGGTTGATTTGTCATGGTTAATCAATCAGTTCTCGTTTTCCTACGTGTCCAATGATCAACGCACGTATGTATACCTTAAAATTGTTAAATATATCACTTTGACAAAGATTATCTATATACTTTTTGTCAAATTACAATCTTTTTAACTTTAAATTTAATGCACCGCACCTCAACGACAAAATGACAGTCGCCATGCACCGCACGAGCGCGACTGAGTTTCAAGCGGGTAGAAGCCGGCTCGCCTCCGAGTTAGCTATCGGGCGTGAAACCGCCACCGGTGGCGCCATCGCGCGTGAAACCAAACTACTTCATTCGAGATTATTGATTTTTCTTTCAAAGATTTGGCTAGCGAAAGAGAGGAGACACAGACAGAGAGAAAAATACAGAAATAAAATAGTATTTCTAGAATTATTGGATTTCCGTTTAAAATTATTAATATGCGAGTTATGTCGTTAAGTTATAATATTTGAAAAAAGCAGTAAGAATAAAAGCAAATGGAAAAGTACAAAATAATTCAATCGGGATATTTTGCCATCGAACAAACTGAAAATTCCTATATAGTACGCGGGAAAAACTCTTGTATTACGAGCTAAAAATTACCGTGATATCCTGCGAAATTCAATATGAATAAAATAAGAACAAGTCGATATTGATATGGGAGATAGAAAAATTTACGTAGTTGCTGTTGCAAATTACACTATATTCTTCCCTATAACGCGTGTATAACATCGCGATTTTGAATAACCTGGCTATATATATTTTTCTAAAACTCGGAGCTCCTGTATTTCCTACTACTGAAACGTAGAAGAGATCGTACTGAAATTTCCCATACATAACAGCTTTTGAAATTTTCTATTTCCTGTACAAAAAAGTCGAACATTTTATTCGTAGTGGATTCTGCAAGATAAAAAGGATAGTCTTCTCTATAACGTCTATAACGTCGAGATTCTGAATTGGCAAACCGAATTACCTGGCTCTATATTAATTTCTAAAACTCGGAGCTCATGTATTTCCTACTACCGAAACGTAGAAGAGATCGTACTGAAATTTTTTATACATAGCAGCTGTGGAAATTTTCTATCTCTTATAAAAAAGTCGAACATTTTATTCGTAGTGGATTCTGCAAGATAAAAAGGATAGTCTTCTCTATAACGTCTATAACATCGCGATTCTGAATTCGCAAACCGAATAACCTGGCTCTATATTAATTTCTAAAACTCGGAGCTCATGTATTTCCTACTACCGAAACGTAGAAGAGATCGTACTCAAATTTCCCATACATAACAGCTTTTGAAATTGTCTATTTCCTATAAAAAAAAAAGTCGAACATTTTATCCGTAGTGGATTCTGCAAGATAAAAAGGATAGTCTTCTCTATAACGTCTATAACATCGAGATTCTGAATTGGCAAACCGAATTACCTGGCTCTATATTAATTTCTAAAACTCGGAGCTCATGTATTTCCTACTACCGAAACGTAGAAGAGATCGTACTGAAGATTTTCATACATAGCAGCTGTGGAAATTTCCTATTTGATTTTTTGTTCTACTCACCAATAACTGTTTTATTAATCAGCTACAAATCCAGAGATAATTCTCTATGCACTCACTACACTTATCGAACATCACTTATCATTGTTGAGGAAACATTCACGATTTACTGTCAGCTATAATAAATCAAGCTGAATTTGTCTGAATTCGAATTCACACTCACCGTTAGAATAAAGTCGAGACAAAAACTTTCAACTGGACTTCATTGCCGATTAAAATATAGCAACCTTGATCAATTTTCGATGCACTCATCACTATAATGAACTTACTAAGTCTCTGCAAATGGCTGAACTTACAGAATAATGCGAAATGAACCGTCAACGGTGACGGCTGGTTGATTTGTCATGGTTAATCAATCAGTTCTCGTTTTCCTACGTGTCCAATGATCAACGCACGTATGTATACCTTAAAATTGTTAAATATATCACTTTGACAAAGATTATCTATATACTTTTTGTCAAATTACAATCTTTTTAACTTTAAATTTAATGCACCGCACCTCAACGACAAAATGACAGTCGCCTTGCACCGCACGAGCGCGACTGAGTTTCAAGCGGGTAGAAGCCGGCTCGCCTCCGAGTTAGCTATCGGGCGTGAAACCGCCACCGGTGGCGCCATCGCGCGTGAAACCAAACTACTTCATTCGAGATTATTGATTTTTCTTTCAAAGATTTGGCTAGCGAAAGAGAGGAGACACAGACAGAGAGAAAAATACAGAAATAAAATAGTATTTCTAGAATTATTGGATTTCCGTTTAAAATTATTAATATGCGAGTTATGTCGTTAAGTTATAATATTTGAAAAAAGCAGTAAGAATAAAAGCAAATGGAAAAGTACAAAATAATTCAATCGGGATATTTTGCCATCGAACAAACTGAAAATTCCTATATAGTACGCGGGAAAAACTCTTGTATTACGAGCTAAAAATTACCGTGATATCCTGCGAAATTCAATATGAATAAAATAAGAACAAGTCGATATTGATATGGGAGATAGAAAAATTTACGTAGTTGCTGTTGCAAATTACACTATATTCTTCCCTATAACGCGTGTATAACATCGCGATTTTGAATAACCTGGCTCTATATTAATTTCTAAAACTCGGAGCTCATGTATTTTCTACTACCGAAACGTAGAAGAGATCGTACTGGAGATTTTCATACATAGCAGCTGTGGAAATTTATTATTTCCTATAAGAAAAAAGTCGAACATTTTATCCGTAGTGGATTCTGCAAGATAAAAAGGATAGTCTTCTCTATAACGTCTATAACATCGAGATTCTCGATTGGCAAACCGAATTACCTGGCTCTATATTAATTTCTAAAACTCGGAGCTCATGTATTTCCTACTACCGAAACGTAGAAGAGATCGTACTGAAATTTTTTATACATAGCAGCTGTGGAAATTTTCTATCTCTTATAAAAAAGTCGAACATTTTATTCGTAGTGGATTCTGCAAGATAAAAAGGATAGTCTTCTCTATAACGTCTATAACATCGAGATTCTCGATTGGCAAACCGAATTACCTGGCTCTATATTAATTTCTAAAACTCGGAGCTCATGTATTTCCTACTACCGAAACGTAGAAGAGATCGTACTGAAATTTTTTATACATAGCAGCTGTGGAAATTTTCTATCTCTTATAAAAAAGTCGAACATTTTATTCGTAGTGGATTCTGCAAGATAAAAAGGATAGTCTTCTCTATAACGTCTATAACATCGAGATTCTGAATTGGCAAACCGAATTACCTGGCTCTGTATTAATTTCTAAAACTCGGAGCTCATGTATTTCCTACTACCGAAACGTAGAAGAGATCGTACTGAAATTTTTTATACATAGCAGCTGTGAGAATTTCCTATCTCGTATAAAAAAGTCGAACATTTTATTCGTAGTGGATTCTGCAAGATAAAAAGGATAATCTTCTCTATAACGTGCATAACATCGCGATTCTGGTTCTGGTTTTCGTACGTGTCCAATGATCAACGCACGTATACGTACGTACATTCATACACTGTTGGAAAAAATATGCCAATTTCAACTCATTTCGCATGTCCCATTAGGTCCACTAACTTTTTTTAGGTAATTTCACAGAAACATAGTATGTCATCCCTCAACATGTAATTTCGGTTGATATTTGTAGTTCCATTCCATGGGTCAACAAGACGTCATCAATTTGTTGAATTGAAATGATCAAATGTTCATAATGAATGACAGCTGAGTCAAATCAACTAAAAATACAGTTGAAATTGACATCTTTAGTTTTTATAACATAAACCATATGTTATTTCAAAGATTTAACATAAACATAAAGTTGTTTCTTTATTATTCTGAAGTTAACATAATAGATGTGTCAAGTTCTGTGTAATTATGTTAATAATAAATTTCAACATGGAATACCAGCCTAACCTAAATCGAATTCGTTAAATTGACATTCGAATATGTATTGAATTTGCTATCATATTGTTAACTGCGAATTTGTTTGACAGTAACACAAAATTTTTCCAACAGTGTACCATAGAATTGTTAACTATATCACTTAGACAAAGATTATATATATACTTTTCGTCAAATTACAACGTTTTAACTCCAAATTTTAATGCACAGCAGCTCAACGGCAGAACGACCGCCGCCATGCACCGCTCGAGCGCGACTGAGTTTCAAGCGGGTAGAAGCTGGCTCGCCGCCGAGTTAGCCATCGGGCGTGAAACCGCCACCGGTGGCGCCATCGGGCGTGAAACCAAACTACTTCATTCGAGATTATTGATTTTTCTTTCAAAGATTTGGCTAGCGAAAGAGAGAGACACAGACAGAGAGAGAGATACAGAAATAAAATAGTATTTATTGAATTATTGGATATCTGTTTAAAATTATTAATATGCGAGTTATTTCGTTAAGATATAATATTTGAAAAAAATAATAAGAATAAAAGCAAATGAAAAACTACAAAATAATTCGATCGGCATATTTTGCCATCGAACAAACTGAAAATTCCTATATAATACGTGGAAAAAACTCCTGTATTACGATCAAAAAATTACTTTGATATTTTGCAAAATTCACTATGGATAAAATACATACAAGACGATATTGATATGGGAGATAGGAAATTCACCCAGTTGCTGTTGCAAATTACACTATAATCTTTTCAAGAGACGGGCTTCCGGGCTTTTTTGTTCGCACCCGACGTCCCCTATTTTACGGAATTTTTTCAGATTTTTCCGACTCATTTTTTTCGATTTTTGTTTTTTTTTCGCGCCAAATTTTGAAAATCGATATCTTCGAAGCGGCTGGCGATCAAGAGACGGGCCAGAGGGCTTTTTCGTTCGCACCGACGTCCTCTATTTTACTGAATTTTTTCACATTTTTCCGACTCATTTTTTTCGATTTTTTTTTTTTTTTCGCGCCAAATTCCGAAAATCGTTAACTTCGAAGCGGCTGGAGATCAAGAGACGGGCCAAGGGGCACTTTTGTTCACACCGACGTTCTCTATGTTACTGAATTTTTTCAGATTTTTCCGACTCATTTTTATCGATTTTTGTTTTTACTTAGCGCCAAATTTTGAAAATCTATATCTTCGAAGCGGCTGGAGATCAAGAGACGGGCCAGGGGGCTTTTTCTTCGCACCGACGTCCTCTATTTTACTGAATTTTCTCAAATATTCCGCAGCAACGGCGGCGAACATGATAGCCGCCAATTATTTTCAAACCCGGATATCTCGCGAACCGTAGCTCCGATCGCTACGATCTCGATGTCGGTTTCGCATTCTGTATCCAAGGAGGTATAGCGTCTGAACACGACCGCGGGGTCGGATTTTCGACAGCGACCACGGAAGTCCTAAAAACCGGAAGCAACTTCCGTACCGGAAGGAGCAGCGGGTCGACTGATGCGATTCGTAGCTCCGGTTCGTCCACCAGATGCGTGTGAATTTTTTCAGATTTTTCCGAAGTCATTTTTCGAGTTTTTTTTTTCTCTCTTTGCGTCAAATTTTGAAAATCGATATCTCCGGAAAGGCTGGAGATCGAGCGACGGGCCAAGTGGCTTTTTTGTTCGCACCGACTTCTTCTGTTCTACTGAATTTTTTCAGATTTTTCCGACCAATTTTTTTTCGATTTTTGTTCTTATTTTCTCGCCAAACTTTAAAAATCGATATCTTCGAAACGGCTGGAGATCAAGAGACGGACCTGCAAACTTGTCTATAGATATGGATAGTCTTCTCTATAACGTCTATAACATCGAGATTCTGAATTGGCAAACCGAATTACCTGGCTCTATATTAATTTCTAAAACTCGGAGCTCATGTATTTTCTGCTACCGAAACGTAGAAGAGATCGTACTGAAATTTTTTACACATAGCAGCTGTGAGAATTTCTTATCTCGTATAAAAAAGTCGAACATTTTATTCGTAGTGGAGTCTGCAAGATAAAAAGGATGGTCGTCTCTATAACGTCTATAACATCGAGATTCTGAATTGGCAAACCGAATTACCTGGCTCTATATTAATTTCTAAAACTCGGAGCTCATGTATTTCCTACTACCGAAACGTACTAGAAGAGATCGTACTGAAATTTTTTATACATAGCAGCTGTGAGAATTTCCTATCTCGTATAAAAAAGTCGAACATTTTATTCGTAGTGGATTCTGCAAGATAAAAAGGATAGTCTTCTCTATAACGTCTATGACATCGAGATTCTGAATCGGCAAACCGAATTACCTGGCTGTATATTAATTTCTAAAACTCGGAGCTCATGTATTTCCTACTACCGAAACGTAGAAGAGATCGTACTGGAATTTTTCATACATAGCAGCTGTGAGAATTTCCTATCTCGTATACAAAAGTCGAACATTTTATTCGTAGTGGATTCTGCAAGATAAAAAGGATAGTCTTCTCTATAACGTCTATAACATCGAGATTCTGAATTGGCAATTCGAATTACCTGGCTCTATATTAATTTCTAAATCTCGGAGCTCATGTATTTCCTACTACCGAAACGTAGAAGAGATCGTACTGAAATTTCCCATATATAGCAGCTGTGGAAATTTTCTATCTCTTATAAAAAAGTCGAACATTTTATTCGTAGTGGATTCTGCAAGATAAAAAGGATAGTCTTCTCTAGACAAAAGACAAAACGAAGAAAAAGCAAATGTATGAGCTTACTCGAATGGGTGAGCTGATGCTGAGGGTATGTGGGTGTATATGACCGTCAAAGCCCTGGCCTTGGTGTTGCCGCGATACCGCGAGACTCAATAGATGCAAGATGGGAAAGAAGACGTGCTTTGAACACCTCCAGCGATGATGCGTCACGTACGGTAGGTGGCAATCCGTTCCACAAGTATATTGTCGAGTAAAGTAGTCTGAAATAAAAGTAATATAATAGTGAGATAAAATAAAATAGAGTAAGGTAGTATAAAATACAAGTAATACAATACTACTCGAAGAATAACAAAGAGAGACGAAGAAAAAAATGACAAGAAGAGGAGAACAACTAAACGAGAACTAAGAAAGGAGGACGAGAAAAAGAAGACGCGATGAAGGGAGTAAGGACAGGAGAGTAAGATAACGTATCCAAAAGAAGATGACAAGGGAACGAGAAAAAGGGAACAAGAAAAAGTCTACAGGAAAAAGAGATAAATAAAACGAGAGCTACAGGAAGGGAAAAGGAAAAGAGAACAAAAAAAAGATGACGAGTGAAAAAGAACCGAGAAAGAGAAAAGAAAAAAAAAGGAACAAAAAAAGAGAATAAGATAAAAGAGAATAAGAAGTTTACTACCGAAACGTAGAAGAGATCGTACTGAAATTTCCCATATACATATAGCAGCTGCGGAAATTTCCTATTTCCTATAAAAAAAAAGTCGAACATTTTATTCGTAGTGGATTCTGCAAGATAAAAAGGATAGTCTTCTCTATAAGGTCTATAACATCGAGATTCTGAATTGGCAAACCGAATTACCTGGCTCTATATTAATTTCTGAAACTCGGAGCTCATGTATTTCCTACTACCGAAACGTAGAAGAGATCGTACTGAAATTTTTTATACATAGCAGCTGTGAGAATTTCCTATCTCGTATAAAAAAGTCGAACATTTTATTCGTAGTGGATTCTGCAAGATAAAAAGGATAGTCTTCTCTATAACGTCTATAACATCGAGATTCTGAATTGGCAATTCGAATTACCTGGCTCTATATTAATTTCTAAAACTCGGAGCTCATGTATTTCCTACTACCGAAACGTAGAAGAGATCGTACTGAAATTTTTTATACATAGCAGCTGTGAGAATTTCCTATCTCGTATAAAAAAGTCGAACATTTTATTCGTAGTGGATTCTGCAAGATAAAAAGGATAGTCTTCTCTATAACGTCTATAACATCGAGATTCTGAATTGGCAAACCGAATTACGTGGCTCTATATTAATTTCTAAAACTCGGAGCTCCTGTATTTCCTACTACCGAAACGTAGAAGAGATCGTACTGAAATTTCCCATATATAGCAGCTGTGGAAATTTTCTATCTCTTATAAAAAAGTCGAACATTTTATTCGTAGTGGATTCTGCAAGATAAAAAGGATAGTCTTCTCTATAACGTCTATAACATCGAGATTCTGAATTGGCAAACCGAATTACCTGGCTCTATATTAATTTCGAAAACTCGGAGCTCATGTATTTCCTACTACCGAAACGTAGAAGAGATCGTACTGAAATTTTTTATACATAGCAGCTGTGAGAATTTCCTATCTCGTATAAAAAAGTCGAACATTTTATTCGTAGTGGATTCTGCAAGATAAAAAGGATAGTCTTCTCTAGACAAAAGACAAAACGAAGAAAAAGCAAATGTATGAGCTTACTCGAATGGGTGAGCTGATGCTGAGGGTATGTGGGTGTATATGACCGTCAAAGCCCTGGCCTTGGTGTTGCCGCGATACCGCGAGACTCAATAGATGCAAGATGGGAAAGAAGACGTGCTTTGAACACCTCCAGCGATGATGCGTCACGTACGGTAGGTGGCAATCCGTTCCACAAGTATATTGTCGAGTAAAGTAGTCTGAAATAAAAGTAATATAATAGTGAGATAAAATAAAATAGAGTAAGGTAGTATAAAATACAATGCCAATTTCAACTCATTTCGCATGTCCCATTAGGTCCACTAACTTTTTTTAGGTAATTTCACAGAAACATAGTATGTCATTCCTCAACATGGGATTTCAGTTGATATTTGTAGTTCCATTCCATGGGTCAATAAGACGTCATCAATCTGTTAAATTGAAATGATTAAATCTTTATAATGAATGACAGCTGAGTCAAATCAACTAAAAATACAGTTGAAATTGACATCTTTAGTTTTTATATACATAGACCATATGTTATTTCAAAGATTTAACATAAACATAAAGTTGTTTCTTTATTATTCTGAAGTTAACATAATAGATGTGTCAAGTTCTGTGTGATTATGTTAATAATAAATTTCAGCATGGAATACCAGCTTAACCTAAATCGAATTCGTTAAATTGACATTCGAATATGTATTGAATTTGCTATCATATTGTTAACTGCGAATTTGTTTGACAGTAACACAAAATTTTTCCAACAGTGTACCATAGAATTGTTAACTATATCACTTGGACAAAGATTATATATATACTTTTCGTCAAATTACAACGTTTTAACTCCAAATTGTAATGCACAGCAGCTCGACGGCAGAACGACCGTCGCCATGCACCGCTCGAGCGCGACTGAGTTTCAAGCGGGTAGAAGCTGGCTCGCCGCCGAGTTAGCCATCGGGCGTGAAACCGCCACCGGTGGCGCCACCGGGCGTGAAACCAAACTACTTCATTCGAGATTATTGATTTTTCTTTCAAAGATTTGGCTAGCGAAAGAGAGAGACACAGACAGAGAGAGAGATACAGAAATAAAATAGTATTTATTGAATTATTGGATTTCCGTTTAAAATTATTAATATACGAGTTATGTCGTTAAGTTATAATATTTGAAAATGCAATAAGAATGAAAGCAAATGGAAAAGTACAAAATAATTCAATCGGGATATCTTGCCATCGAACAAGTAGAAAATTCCTATATAGTACGTGCAAAAACCTCTTGTATTACGAGCTGAAATTTGCCGTGATATCTTGGAAAATTCAATATGAATAAAATAAGAACAAGTCGATATTGATGTGGGAGATAGAAAAATTTACGTAGTTGCTGTTGCAAATTACACTATATTCTTCTCTATAACGCGTGTATAACATCGCGATTTTGAATAACCTGGCTATATATATTTTTCTAAAACTCGGAGCTCATGTATTTCCTACTACCGAAACGTAGAAGAGATCGTACTGAAATTTTTTATACATAGCAGCTGTGGAAATTTCCTATATACTGTAAAAAAAAAGTCGAACATTTTATTCGTAGTGGATTCTGCAAGATAAAAAGGATAGTTTTCTCTATAACGTCTATAACATCGAGATTCTGAATTGGCAAACCGAATTACCTGGCTCTTTATTAATTTCTAAAACTCGGAGATCATGTATTTCCTACTACCGAAACGTAGAAGAGATCGTACTGAAATTTTTTATACATAGCAGCTGTGGAAATTTCCTATATACTGTAAAAAAAAAGTCGAACATTTTATTCGTAGTGGATTCTGCAAGATAAAAAGGATAGTCTTCTCTATAACGTCTATAACATCGAGATTCTGAATTGGCAAACCGAATTACCTGGCTCTTTATTAATTTCTAAAACTCGGAGCTCATGTATTTCCTTCTACCGAAACGTAGAAGAGATCGTACTGAAATTTTTTATACATAGCAGCTGTGGAAATTTCCTATATACCGTAAAAAAATAGTCGAACATTTTATTCGTAGTGGATTCTGCAAGATAAAAAGGATAGTCTTCTCTATAACGTCTATAACATCGAGATTCTGAATTGGCAAACCGAATTACCTGGCTCTATATTAATTTCTAAAACTCGGAGCTCATGTATTTCCTACTACCGAAACGTAGAAGAGATCGTACTGAAATTTCCCATATACATATAGCAGCTGTGTAAATTTCCTATTTCCTATCTCTTACAAAAAAGTCGAACATTTTATTCGTAGTGGATTCTGCAAGATAAAAAGGATAGTCTTCTCTATAACGTGTATAAGATCGCGGTTCTGAATTCGCAAACCGAGTAACCTGGCTCTATATTAATTTCTAAAACTCGGAGCTCATGTATTTCCTACTACCGAAACGTAGAAGAGATCGTACTGAAATTTTTTATACATAGCAGCTATGGAAATTTCCTATTTCCTACAAAAAAAAAGTCGAACATTTTATTCGTAGTGGATTCTGCAAGATAAAAAGGATAGTCTTCTCTAAAATGTCTATAACATCGAGATTCTGAATTGGCAAACCGAATTACCTGGCTCTATATTAATTTCTAAAACTCGGAGCCCATGTATTTTCTACTACCGAAACGTAGAAGAGATCGTACTGAAATTTCCCATATATATAGCACCGGTAGAAATTTCCTGTCTCTTATAAAAAAGTCGAACATTTTATTCGTAGTGGATTCTGCAAGATAAAAAGGATAGTCTTCTCTATAACGTCTATAACATCGAGATTCTGAATTGGCAAACCGAATTACCTGGCTCTATATTAATTTCTAAAACTCGGAGCTCATGTATTTCCTACTACCGAAACGTAGAAGAGATCGTACTGAAATTTCCCATATACATATAGCAGCTGTGTAAATTTCCTATTTCCTATCTCTTACAAAAAAGTCGAACATTTTATTCGTAGTGGATTCTGCAAGATAAAAAGGATAGTCTTCTCTAAAATGTCTATAACATCGAGATTCTGAATTGGCAAACCGAATTACCTGGCTCTATATTAATTTCTAAAACTCGGAGCCCATGTATTTTCTACTACCGAAACGTAGAAGAGATCGTACTGAAATTTCCCATATATATAGCACCGGTAGAAATTTCCTGTCTCTTATAAAAAAGTCGAACATTTTATTCGTAGTGGATTCTGCAAGATAAAAAGGATAGTCTTCTCTATAACGTCTATAACATCGAGATTCTAAATTGGCAAACCGAATTACCTGGCTCTTTATTAATTTCTAAAACTCGGAGCTCATGTATTTCCTACTACCGAAACGTAGAAGAGATCGTACTGAAATTTCCCATATACATATAGCAGCTGTGTAAATTTCCTATTTCCTATCTCTTATAAAAAAGTCGAACATTTTATTCGTAGTGGATTCTGCAAGATAAAAAGGATAGTCTTCTCTATAACGTCTATAACATCGAGATTCTGAATTGGCAAACCGAATTACCTGGCTCTATATTAATTTCTAAAACTCGGAGCTCATGTATTTCCTACTACCGAAACGTAGAAGAGATCGTACTGAAATTTTTTATACATAGCAGCTGTGAGAATTTCCTATCTCGTATAAAAAAGTCGAACATTTTATTCGTAGTGGATTCTGCAAGATAAAAAGGATAGTCTTCTCTATAACGTCTATAACATCGAGATTCTGAATTGGCAAACCGAATTACCTGGCTCTCTATTAATTTCTGAAACTCGGAGCTCATGTATTTCCTACTACCGAAACGTAGAAGAGATCGTACTGAAATTTTTTAGACATAGCAGCTGTGGAAATTTCCTATTTGATTTTTTGTTCTACTCACCAATAACTGTTTTATTAATCAGCTACAAATCCAGAGATTATTCTTTATGCACTCACTACACTTATCGCACATCACTTATCAGTGTTGAGGAAACATTCACGATTCACTGTCAGCTATAATAAATCAAGCTGAATTTGTCTGAATTCGAATTCACACTCACCGTTCGAATAAAGTCGAGACAAAAACTTTTAACTGGACTTCATTGCCGATTCAAATATAGCAACCTTGATCAATTTTCGATGCACTCATCACTATAATGAACTTACTAAGTCTCTGCAGATGGCTGAACTTACAGAATAATGCGAAATGAACCGTCAGCGGTGACGGCTGGTTGATTTGTCATGGTTAATCAATCAGTTCTCGTTTTCCTACGTGTCCAATGATCAACGCACGTATGTATACCTTAAAATTGTTAAATATATCACTTTGACAAAGATTATATATATACTTTTCGTCAAATTACAACGTTTTTAACTTTAAATTTAATGCACCGCACCTCAACGACAGAATGACAGTCGCCATGCACCGCACGAGCGCGACTGAGTTTCAAGCGGGTAGAAGCCGGCTCGCCTCCGAGTTAGCTATCGGGCGTGAAACCGCCACCGGTGGCGCCATCGCGCGTGAAACCAAACTACTTCATTCGAGATTATTGATTTTTCTTTCAAAGATTTGGCTAGCGGAAGAGAGAGACACAAACAGAGAGAGAAATACAGAAATAAAATAGTATTTATTGAATTATTGGATTTCCGTTTAAAATTATTAATATGCGAGTTATGTCGTTAAGTTATAATATTTGAAAATGCAATAAGAATGAAAGCAAATGGAAAAGTACAAAATAATTCAATCGGGATATCTTGCCATCGAACAAGTCGAAAATTCCTATATAGTACGTGCAAAAAACTCTTGTATTACGAGCTGAAAATTGCCGTGATATCTTGGAAAATTGAATATGAATAAAATAAGAACAAGTCGATATTGATATGGGAGATAGAAAAATTTACGTAGTTGCTGTTGCAAATTACACTATATTCTTCTCTATAACGCGTGTATAACATCGCGATTTTGAATAACCTGGCTATATATATTTTTCTAAAACTCGGAGCTCATGTATTTCCTACTACCGAAACGTAGAAGAGATCGTACTGAAGATTTTCATACATAGCAGCTGTGTAAATTTCCTATATACTGTAAAAAAAAAGTCGAACATTTTATTCGTAGTGGATTCTGCAAGATAAAAAGGATAGTCTTCTCTATAACGTCTATAACATCGAGATTCTGAATTGGCAAACCGAATTACCTGGCTCTATATTAATTTCTAAAACTCGGAGCTCATGTATTTCCTACTACCGAAACGTAGAAGAGATCGTACTGAAATTTCCCATACATAACAGCTTTTGAAATTTTCTATTTTCTGTAAAAAAAAGTCGAATATTTTATTCGTAGTGGATTCTGCAAGATAAAAAGGATAGTCTTCTCTATAACGTCTATAACATCGAGATTCTGAATTGGCAAACCGAATTACCTGGCTCTATATTAATTTCTAAAACTCGGAGCTCATGTATTTCCTACTACCGAAACGTAGAAGAGATCGTACTGAAATTTTTTATACATAGCAGCTGTGAGAATTTCCTATCTCGTATAAAAAAGTCGAACATTTTATTCGTAGTGGATTCTGCAAGATAAAAAGGATAGTCTTCTCTATAACGTCTATAACATCGAGATTCTCGATTGGCAAACCGAATTACCTGGCTCTGTATTAATTTCTGAAACTCGGAGCTCATGTATTTCCTACTACCGAAACGTAGAAGAGATCGTACTGAAATTTCTTATGTATAGCAGCTTATGAAATTTTCTATTTCCTATAAAAAAAAAGTCGAACATTTTATTCGTAGTGGATTCTGCAAGATAAAAAGGATAGTCTTCTCTATAACGTCTATAACATCGAGATTCTGAATTGGCAAACCGAATTACCTGGCTCTATATTAATTTCTAAAACTCGGAGCTCATGTATTTCCTACTACCGAAACGTAGAAGAGATCGTACTGAAATTTTTTATACATAGCAGCTGTGAGAATTTCCTATCTCGTATAAAAAAGTCGAACATTTTATTCGTAGTGGATTCTGCAAGATAAAAAGGATAGTCGTCTCTATAACGTGCATAACATCGCGATTCTGGTTCTGGTTTTCGTACGTGTCCATTGATCAACGCACGTATACGTATGTACATTCATACACTGTTGGAATAAATATGCCAATTTCAACTCATTTCGCATGTCCCATTAGGTCCACTAACTTTTTTTTAGGTAATTTCACAGAAACATAGTATGTCATCCCTCAACATGGGATTTCAGTTGATATTTGTAGTTCCATTCCATGGGTCAATAAGACGTCGTCAATCTGTTAAATTGAAATGATTAAATGTTCATAATGAATGACAGCTGAGTCAAATCAACTAAAAATACAGTTGAAATTGACATCTTTAGTTTTTATAACATAAACCATATGTTATTTCAAAGGTTTAACATAAACATAAAGTTGTTTCTTTATTATTCTGAAGTTAACATAATAGATGTGTCAAGTTCTGTGTAATTATGTTAATAATAAATTTCAACATGGAATACCAGCTTAACCTAAATCGAATTCGTTAAATTGACATTCGAATATGTATTGAATTTGCTATCATATTGTTAACTGCGAATTTGTTTGACAGTAACACAAAATTTTTCCAACAGTGTACCATAGAATTGTTAACTATATCACTTAGACAAAGATTATATATATACTTTTCGTCAAATTACAACGTTTTAACTCCAAATTGTAATGCACAGCAGCTCAACGGCAGAACGACCGTCGCCATGCACCGCTCGAGCGCGACTGAGTTTCAAGCGGGTAGAAGCTGGCTCGCCGCCGAGTTAGCCATCGGGCGTGAAACCGCCACCGGTGGCGCCATCGGGCGTGAAACCAAAATACTTCATTCGAGCTTATTGATTTTTCTTTCAAAGATTTGGCTAGCGAAAGAGAGAGACACAGACAGAGAGAGAAACACAGAAATAAAATAGTATTCCTTGAATTATTGGATATCTGTTTAAAATTATTAATATGCGAGTTATTTCGTTCAGTTATGATATTTGAAAAAAAAAACAATAAGAATAAAAGCAAATGAAAAACTACAAAATAATTCGATCGGGATATTTTGCCATCGAACAAACTGAAAATTCCTATATAGTACGTGGAAAAAACTCCTGTATTACGATCAAAAAATTACCTTGATATTTTGCAAAATTCACTATGGATAAAATACATACAAGTCGATATTGATATGGGAGATAGGAAATTCACCCAGTTGCTGTTGCAAATTACACTATAATCTTTTCAAGAGACGGGCTTCCGGGCTTTTTTGTTCGCACCCGACGTCCCCTATTTTACTGAATTTTTTCAGATTTTTCCGACTCATTTTTTTTTCGATTTTTGTTTTTTTTTCGCGCCAAATTTTGAAAATCGATATCTTCGAAGCGGCTGGAGATCAAGAGACGGGCCAGGGGGCTTTTTCTTCGCACCGACGTCCTCTATATTAGTGAATTTTCTCAAATATTCCGCAGCAACGGCGGCGAACATGATAGCCGCCAATTATTTTCAAACCCGGATATCTCGCGAACCGTAGCTCCGATCGCTACGATCTCGATGTCGGTTTCGCATTCTGTCTCCAAGAAGGTATAGCGTCTGAACACGACCGCGGGGTCGGATTTTCGACAGCGACCACGGAAGTCCCAAAAACCGGAAGCAACTTCCGTACCGGAAGGAGCAGCGGGTCGACTGATGCGATTCGTAGCTCCGGTTCGTCCACCAGATGCGTGTGAATTTTTTCAGATTTTTCCGAAGTCATTTTCCGAGTTTTTTTTTTCTCTCTTTGCGTCAAATTTTGAAAATCGTGTCTCCGGAAAGGCTGGAGATCGAGCGACGGGCCAAGTGGCTTTTTTGTTCGCACCGACTTCCTCTATTCTACTGAATTTTTTCAGATTTTTCCGACCAATTTTTTTTCGATTTTTGTTCTTATTTTCTCGCCAAACTCTAAAAATCGATATCTTCGAAACGGCTGGAGATCAAGAGACGGACCTGCAAACTTGTCTATAGATATGGATAGTCTTCTCTATAACGTCTATAACATCGAGATTCTGAATTGGCAAACCGAATTACCTGGCTCTATATTGATTTCTAAAACTCGGAGCTCATGTATTTCTTACTACCGAAACGTAGAAGAGATCGTACTGAAATTTCCCATACATAACAGCTTTTGAAATTTTCTATTTCCTGTTAAAAAAAGTCGAACATTTTATTCGTAGTAGATTCTGCAAGATAAAAAGGATAGTCTTCTCTATAACGTCTATAACATCGAGATTCTGAATTGGCAAACCGAATTACCTGGCTCTCTATTAATTTCTGAAACTCGGAGCTCATGTATTTCCTACTACCGAAACGTAGAAGAGATCGTACTGAAATTTTTTAGACATAGCAGCTGTGGAAATTTCCTATTTCCTACAAAAAAAAAGTCGAACATTTTATTCGTAGTGGATTCTGCAAGATAAAAAAGATAGTCTTCTCTATAACGTCTATAACATCGAGATTCTGAATTGGCAAACCGAATTACCTGGCTCTCTATTAATTTCTGAAACTCGGAGCTCATGTATTTCCTACTACCGAAACGTAGAAGAGATCGTACTGAAATTTTTTAGACATAGCAGCTGTGGAAATTTCCTATTTCCTACAAAAAAAAAGTCGAACATTTTATTCGTAGTGGATTCTGCAAGATAAAAAAGATAGTCTTCTCTATAACGTCTATAACATCGAGATTCTGAATTGGCAAACCGAATTACCTGGCTCTATATTAATTTCTAAAACTCGGAGCTCATGTATTTCCTACTACCGAAACGTAGAAGAGATCGTACTGAAATTTCTTATGTATAGCAGCTTATGAAATTTTCTATTTCCTATAAAAAAAAAGTCGAACATTTTATTCGTAGTGGATTCTGCAAGATAAAAAGGATAGTCTTCTCTATAACGTCTATAACATCGAGATTCTGAATTGGCAAACCGAATTACCTGGCTCTATATTAATTTCTAAAACTCGGAGCTCATGTATTTCCTACTACCGAAACGTAGAAGAGATCGTACTGAAATTTCTTATGTATAGCAGCTTATGAAATTTTCTATTTCCTATAAAAAAAAAGTCGAACATTTTATTCGTAGTGGATTCTGCAAGATAAAAAGGATAGTCTTCTCTATAACGTCTATAACGTCGAGATTCTGAATTGGCAAACCGAATTACCTGGCTCTATATTAATTTCTAAAACTCGGAGCTCATGTATTTCCTACTACCGAAACGTAGAAGAGATCGTACTGAAATTTTTTATACATAGCAGCTGTGAGAATTTCCTATCTCGTATAAAAAAGTCGAACATTTTATTCGTAGTGGATTCTGCAAGATAAAAAGGATAGTCTTCTCTATAACGTCTATAACATCGAGATTCTGAATTGGCAAACCGAATTACCTGGCTCTCTATTAATTTCTGAAACTCGGAGCTCATGTATTTCCTACTACCGAAACGTAGAAGAGATCGTACTGAAATTTTTTAGACATAGCAGCTGTGGAAATTTCCTATTTGATTTTTTGTTCTACTCACCAATAACTGTTTTATTAATCAGCTACAAATCCAGAGATTATTCTTTATGCACTCACTACACTTATCGCACATCACTTATCAGTGTTGAGGAAACATTCACGATTCACTGTCAGCTATAATAAATCAAGCTGAATTTGTCTGAATTCGAATTCACACTCACCGTTCGAATAAAGTCGAGACAAAAACTTTTAACTGGACTTCATTGCCGATTCAAATATAGCAACCTTGATCAATTTTCGATGCACTCATCACTATAATGAACTTACTAAGTCTCTGCAGATGGCTGAACTTACAGAATAATGCGAAATGAACCGTCAGCGGTGACGGCTGGTTGATTTGTCATGGTTAATCAATCAGTTCTCGTTTTCCTACGTGTCCAATGATCAACGCACGTATGTATACCTTAAAATTGTTAAATATATCACTTTGACAAAGATTATATATATACTTTTCGTCAAATTACAACGTTTTTAACTTTAAATTTAATGCACCGCACCTCAACGACAGAATGACAGTCGCCATGCACCGCACGAGCGCGACTGAGTTTCAAGCGGGTAGAAGCCGGCTCGCCTCCGAGTTAGCTATCGGGCGTGAAACCGCCACCGGTGGCGCCATCGCGCGTGAAACCAAACTACTTCATTCGAGATTATTGATTTTTCTTTCAAAGATTTGGCTAGCGGAAGAGAGAGACACAAACAGAGAGAGAAATACAGAAATAAAATAGTATTTATTGAATTATTGGATTTCCGTTTAAAATTATTAATATGCGAGTTATGTCGTTAAGTTATAATATTTGAAAATGCAATAAGAATGAAAGCAAATGGAAAAGTACAAAATAATTCAATCGGGATATCTTGCCATCGAACAAGTCGAAAATTCCTATATAGTACGTGCAAAAAACTCTTGTATTACGAGCTGAAAATTGCCGTGATATCTTGGAAAATTGAATATGAATAAAATAAGAACAAGTCGATATTGATATGGGAGATAGAAAAATTTACGTAGTTGCTGTTGCAAATTACACTATATTCTTCTCTATAACGCGTGTATAACATCGCGATTTTGAATAACCTGGCTATATATATTTTTCTAAAACTCGGAGCTCATGTATTTCCTACTACCGAAACGTAGAAGAGATCGTACTGAAGATTTTCATACATAGCAGCTGTGTAAATTTCCTATATACTGTAAAAAAAAAGTCGAACATTTTATTCGTAGTGGATTCTGCAAGATAAAAAGGATAGTCTTCTCTATAACGTCTATAACATCGAGATTCTGAATTGGCAAACCGAATTACCTGGCTCTATATTAATTTCTAAAACTCGGAGCTCATGTATTTCCTACTACCGAAACGTAGAAGAGATCGTACTGAAATTTCCCATACATAACAGCTTTTGAAATTTTCTATTTTCTGTAAAAAAAAGTCGAATATTTTATTCGTAGTGGATTCTGCAAGATAAAAAGGATAGTCTTCTCTATAACGTCTATAACATCGAGATTCTGAATTGGCAAACCGAATTACCTGGCTCTATATTAATTTCTAAAACTCGGAGCTCATGTATTTCCTACTACCGAAACGTAGAAGAGATCGTACTGAAATTTTTTATACATAGCAGCTGTGAGAATTTCCTATCTCGTATAAAAAAGTCGAACATTTTATTCGTAGTGGATTCTGCAAGATAAAAAGGATAGTCTTCTCTATAACGTCTATAACATCGAGATTCTCGATTGGCAAACCGAATTACCTGGCTCTGTATTAATTTCTGAAACTCGGAGCTCATGTATTTCCTACTACCGAAACGTAGAAGAGATCGTACTGAAATTTCTTATGTATAGCAGCTTATGAAATTTTCTATTTCCTATAAAAAAAAAGTCGAACATTTTATTCGTAGTGGATTCTGCAAGATAAAAAGGATAGTCTTCTCTATAACGTCTATAACATCGAGATTCTGAATTGGCAAACCGAATTACCTGGCTCTATATTAATTTCTAAAACTCGGAGCTCATGTATTTCCTACTACCGAAACGTAGAAGAGATCGTACTGAAATTTTTTATACATAGCAGCTGTGAGAATTTCCTATCTCGTATAAAAAAGTCGAACATTTTATTCGTAGTGGATTCTGCAAGATAAAAAGGATAGTCGTCTCTATAACGTGCATAACATCGCGATTCTGGTTCTGGTTTTCGTACGTGTCCATTGATCAACGCACGTATACGTATGTACATTCATACACTGTTGGAATAAATATGCCAATTTCAACTCATTTCGCATGTCCCATTAGGTCCACTAACTTTTTTTTAGGTAATTTCACAGAAACATAGTATGTCATCCCTCAACATGGGATTTCAGTTGATATTTGTAGTTCCATTCCATGGGTCAATAAGACGTCGTCAATCTGTTAAATTGAAATGATTAAATGTTCATAATGAATGACAGCTGAGTCAAATCAACTAAAAATACAGTTGAAATTGACATCTTTAGTTTTTATAACATAAACCATATGTTATTTCAAAGGTTTAACATAAACATAAAGTTGTTTCTTTATTATTCTGAAGTTAACATAATAGATGTGTCAAGTTCTGTGTAATTATGTTAATAATAAATTTCAACATGGAATACCAGCTTAACCTAAATCGAATTCGTTAAATTGACATTCGAATATGTATTGAATTTGCTATCATATTGTTAACTGCGAATTTGTTTGACAGTAACACAAAATTTTTCCAACAGTGTACCATAGAATTGTTAACTATATCACTTAGACAAAGATTATATATATACTTTTCGTCAAATTACAACGTTTTAACTCCAAATTGTAATGCACAGCAGCTCAACGGCAGAACGACCGTCGCCATGCACCGCTCGAGCGCGACTGAGTTTCAAGCGGGTAGAAGCTGGCTCGCCGCCGAGTTAGCCATCGGGCGTGAAACCGCCACCGGTGGCGCCATCGGGCGTGAAACCAAAATACTTCATTCGAGCTTATTGATTTTTCTTTCAAAGATTTGGCTAGCGAAAGAGAGAGACACAGACAGAGAGAGAAACACAGAAATAAAATAGTATTCCTTGAATTATTGGATATCTGTTTAAAATTATTAATATGCGAGTTATTTCGTTCAGTTATGATATTTGAAAAAAAAAACAATAAGAATAAAAGCAAATGAAAAACTACAAAATAATTCGATCGGGATATTTTGCCATCGAACAAACTGAAAATTCCTATATAGTACGTGGAAAAAACTCCTGTATTACGATCAAAAAATTACCTTGATATTTTGCAAAATTCACTATGGATAAAATACATACAAGTCGATATTGATATGGGAGATAGGAAATTCACCCAGTTGCTGTTGCAAATTACACTATAATCTTTTCAAGAGACGGGCTTCCGGGCTTTTTTGTTCGCACCCGACGTCCCCTATTTTACTGAATTTTTTCAGATTTTTCCGACTCATTTTTTTTTCGATTTTTGTTTTTTTTTCGCGCCAAATTTTGAAAATCGATATCTTCGAAGCGGCTGGAGATCAAGAGACGGGCCAGGGGGCTTTTTCTTCGCACCGACGTCCTCTATATTAGTGAATTTTCTCAAATATTCCGCAGCAACGGCGGCGAACATGATAGCCGCCAATTATTTTCAAACCCGGATATCTCGCGAACCGTAGCTCCGATCGCTACGATCTCGATGTCGGTTTCGCATTCTGTCTCCAAGAAGGTATAGCGTCTGAACACGACCGCGGGGTCGGATTTTCGACAGCGACCACGGAAGTCCCAAAAACCGGAAGCAACTTCCGTACCGGAAGGAGCAGCGGGTCGACTGATGCGATTCGTAGCTCCGGTTCGTCCACCAGATGCGTGTGAATTTTTTCAGATTTTTCCGAAGTCATTTTCCGAGTTTTTTTTTTCTCTCTTTGCGTCAAATTTTGAAAATCGTGTCTCCGGAAAGGCTGGAGATCGAGCGACGGGCCAAGTGGCTTTTTTGTTCGCACCGACTTCCTCTATTCTACTGAATTTTTTCAGATTTTTCCGACCAATTTTTTTTCGATTTTTGTTCTTATTTTCTCGCCAAACTCTAAAAATCGATATCTTCGAAACGGCTGGAGATCAAGAGACGGACCTGCAAACTTGTCTATAGATATGGATAGTCTTCTCTATAACGTCTATAACATCGAGATTCTGAATTGGCAAACCGAATTACCTGGCTCTATATTGATTTCTAAAACTCGGAGCTCATGTATTTCTTACTACCGAAACGTAGAAGAGATCGTACTGAAATTTCCCATACATAACAGCTTTTGAAATTTTCTATTTCCTGTTAAAAAAAGTCGAACATTTTATTCGTAGTAGATTCTGCAAGATAAAAAGGATAGTCTTCTCTATAACGTCTATAACATCGAGATTCTGAATTGGCAAACCGAATTACCTGGCTCTCTATTAATTTCTGAAACTCGGAGCTCATGTATTTCCTACTACCGAAACGTAGAAGAGATCGTACTGAAATTTTTTAGACATAGCAGCTGTGGAAATTTCCTATTTCCTACAAAAAAAAAGTCGAACATTTTATTCGTAGTGGATTCTGCAAGATAAAAAGGATAGTCTTCTCTATAACGTCTATAACATCGAGATTCTGAATTGGCAAACCGAATTACCTGGCTCTCTATTAATTTCTGAAACTCGGAGCTCATGTATTTCCTACTACCGAAACGTAGAAGAGATCGTACTGAAATTTTTTATACATAGCGGCTGTAGAAATTTCCTATATACTGTATAAAAAAAAGTCGAACATTTCATTCGTAGTGGATTCTGCAAGATAAAAAGGATAGTCTTCTCTATAACGTCTATAACATCGAGATTCTGAATTGGCAAACCGAATTACCTGGCTCTATATTGATTTCTGAAACTCGGAGCTCATGTATTTCCTACTACCGAAACGTAGAAGAGATCGTACTGAAATTTTTTATACATAGCAGCTGTGAGAATTTCCTATCTCGTATAAAAAAGTCGAACATTTTATTCGTAGTGGATTCTGCAAGATAAAAAGGATAGTCTTCTCTATAACGTCTATAACATCGAGATTCTGAATTGGCAAACCGAATTACCTGGCTCTCTATTAATTTCTGAAACTCGGAGCTCATGTATTTCCTACTACCGAAACGTAGAAGAGATCGTACTGAAATTTTTTATACATAGCAGCTGTAGAAATTTCCTATATACTGTATAAAAAAAAGTCGAACATTTTATTCGTAGTGGATTCTGCAAGATAAAAAGGATAGTCTTCTCTATAACGTCTATAACATCGAGATTCTGAATTGGCAAACCGAATTACCTGGCTCTATATTAATTTCTAAAACTCGGAGCTCATGTATTTCCTACTACCGAAACGTAGAAGAGATCGTACTGAAATTTTTTATACATAGCAGCTGTGGGAATTTCTTATTTCCTATAAAAAAAAAGTCGAACATTTTATTCGTAGTGGATTCTGCAAGATAAAAAGGATAGTCTTCTCTATAACGTCTATAACATCGAGATTCTGAATTGGCAAACCGAATTACCTGGCTCTATATTAATTTCTAAAACTCGGAGCTCATGTATTTCCTACTACCGAAACGTAGAAGAGATCGTACTGAAATTTCCCATACATAACAGCTTTTGAAATTTTCTATTTTCTGTAAAAAAAAGTCGAATATTTTATTCGTAGTGGATTCTGCAAGATGAAAAGGATAGTCTTCTCTATAACGTCTATAACATCGAGATTCTGAATTGGCAAACCGAATTACCTGGCTCTATATTAATTTCTAAAACTCGGAGCTCATGTATTTCCTACTACCGAAACGTAGAAGAGATCGTACTGAAATTTCCCATACATAACAGCTTTTGAAATTTTCTATTTTCTGTAAAAAAAAGTCGAACATTTTATTCGTAGTGGATTCTGCAAGATAAAAAGGATAGTCTTCTCTATAACGTCTATAACATCGAGATTCTCGATTGGCAAACCGAATTACCTGGCTCTGTATTAATTTCTAAAACTCGGAGCTCATGTATTTCCTACTACCGAAACGTAGAAGAGATCGTACTGAAATTTCCCATACATAACAGCTTTTGAAATTTTCTATTTTCTGTAAAAAAAAGTCGAACATTTTATTCGTAGTGGATTCTGCAAGATAAAAAGGATAGTCTTCTCTATAACGTCTATAACATCGAGATTCTGAATTGGCAAACCGAATTACCTGGCTCTATATTAATTTCTAAAACTCGGAGCTCATGTATTTCCTACTACCGAAACGTAGAAGAGATCGTACTGAAATTTCTTATGTATAGCAGCTTATGAAATTTTCTATTTCCTATAAAAAAAAAGTCGAACATTTTATTCGTAGTGGATTCTGCAAGATAAAAAGGATAGTCTTCTCTATAACGTCTATCACATCGAGATTCTGAATTGGCAAACCGAATTACCTGGCTCTATATTAATTTCTAAAACTCGGAGCTCATGTATTTCCTACTACCGAAACGTAGAAGAGATCGTACTGAAATTTCTTATGTATAGCAGCTTATGAAATTTTCTATTTCCTATAAAAAAAAAGTCGAACATTTTATTCGTAGTGGATTCTGCAAGATAAAAAGGATAGTCTTCTCTATAACGTCTATAAGATCGAGATTCTGAATTGGCAAACCGAATTACCTGGCTCTATATCAATTTCTAAAACTCGGAGCTCATGTATTTCCTACTACCGAAACGTAGAAGAGATCGTACTGAAGATTTTTATACATAGCAGCTGTGGAAATTTATTATTTCCTATAAGAAAAAAGTCGAACATTTTATTCGTAGCGGATTCTGCAAGATAAAAAGGATAGTCTTCTCTATAACGTCTATAACATCGAGATTCTGAATTGGCAAACCGAATTACCTGGCTCTGTATATATTTTTCTAAAACTCGGAGCTCCTGTATTTCCTACTACCGAAACGTAGAAGAGATCGTACTGAAGATTTTTATACATAGCAGCTGTGAGAATTTCCCATTTCCTACAAAAAAAAGTCGAACATTTTATTCGTAGCGGATTCTGCAAGATAAAAAGGATAGTCTTCTCTATAACGTCTATAACATCGAGATTCTGAATTGGCAAACCGAATTACCTGGCTCTATATTAATTTCTAAAACTTGGAGCTCATGTATTTCCTACTACCGAAACGTAGAAGAGATCGTACTGAAGATTTTCATACATAGCAGCTGTGGAAATTTCCTATTTGATTTTTTGTTCTACTCACCAATAACTGTTTTATTAATCAGCTACAAATCCAGAGATAATTCTCTATGCACTCACTACACTTATCGAACATCACTTATCATTGTTGAGGAAACATTCACGATTTACTGTCAGCTATAATAAATCAAGCTGAATTTGTCTGAATTCGAATTCACACTCACCGTTAGAATAAAGTCGAGACAAAAACTTTCAACTGGACTTCATTGCCGATTAAAATATAGCAACCTTGATCAATTTTCGATGCACTCATCACTATAATGAACTTACTAAGTCTCTGCAAATGGCTGAACTTACAGAATAATGCGAAATGAACCGTCAACGGTGACGGCTGGTTGATTTGTCATGGTTAATCAATCAGTTCTCGTTTTCCTACGTGTCCAATGATCAACGCACGTATGTATACCTTAAAATTGTTAAATATATCACTTTGACAAAGATTATCTATATACTTTTCGTCAAATTACAATCTTTTTAACTTTAAATTTAATGCACCGCACCTCAACGACAAAATGACAGTCGCCATGCACCGCACGAGCGCGACTGAGTTTCAAGCGGGTAGAAGCCGGCTCGCCTCCGAGTTAGCTATCGGGCGTGAAACCGCCACCGGTGGCGCCATCGCGCGTGAAACCAAACTACTTCATTCGAGATTATTGATTTTTCTTTCAAAGATTTGGCTAGCGAAAGAGAGAGACACAGACAGAGAGAAAAATACAGAAATAAAATAGTATTTCTAGAATTATTGGATTTCCGTTTAAAGTTATTAATATGCGAGTTATGTCGTTAAGATATAATATTTGAAAAAAACAATGAGAATAAAAGCAAATGGAAAAGTACAAAATAATTCAATCGGGATATCTTGCCATCGAACAAACTGAAAATTCCTATATAGTACGTGGAAAAAACTCTTGTATTACGAGCTAAAAATTGCCGTGATATCTTGGAAAATTCAATATGAATAAAATAAGAACAAGTCGATATTGATATGGGAGATAGAAAAATTTACGTAGTTGCTGTTGCAAATTACACTATATTCTTCCCTATAACGCGTGTATAACATCGCGATTTTGAATTACCTGGCTCTATATTAATTTCTAAAACTCGGAGCTCATGTATTTCCTACTACCGAAACGTAGAAGAGATCGTACTGCAATTTCCCATGTATAGCAGCTGTGGAAATTTTCTATCTCTTATAAAAAAGTCGAACATTTTATTCGTAGTGGATTCTGCAAGATAAAAAGGATAGTCTTCTCTATAACGTCTATAACATCGAGATTCTGAATTGGCAAACCGAATTACCTGGCTCTATATCAATTTCTAAAACTCGGAGCTCATGTATTTCCTACTACCGAAACGTAGAAGAGATCGTACTGGAATTTTTTATACATAGCAGCTGTGAGAATTTCCTATCTCGTATAAAAAAGTCGAACATTTTATTCGTAGTGGATTCTGCAAGATAAAAAGGATAGTCTTCTCTATAACGTCTATAACATCGAGATTCTGAATTGGCAAACCGAATTACCTGGCTCTATATCAATTTCTAAAACTCGGAGCTCCTGTATTTCCTACTACCGAAACGTAGAAGAGATCGTACTGAAATTTACCATACATATGGCACCGGTAGAAATTTCCTATCTCTTATAAAAAAGTCGAACATTTTATTCGGAGTGGATTCTGCAAGATAAAAAGGATAGTCTTCTCTATAACGTCTATAACATCGAGATTCTGAATTGGCGAACCGAATTACCTGGCTCTATATTAATTTCTAAAACTCGGAGCTCATGTATTTCCATCTACCGAAACGTAGAAGAGATCGTACTGGAATTTTTTATACATAGCAGCTGTGAGAATTTCCTATCTCGTATAAAAAAGTCGAACATTTTATTCGTAGTGGATTCTGCAAGATAAAAAGGATAGTCTTCTCTATAACGTCTATTACATCGAGATTCTGGTTCTGGTTTTCGTACGTGTCCATTGATCAACGCACGTATACGTATGTACATTCATACACTGTTGGAATAAATATGCCAATTTCAACTCATTTCGCATGTCCCATTAGGTCCACTAACTTTTTTTCAGGTAATTTCACAGAAACATAGTATGTCATCCCTCAACATGGGATTTCAGTTGATATTTGTAGTTCCATTCCATGGGTCAATAAGAAGTCATCAATCTGTTAAATTGAAATGATTAAATGTTCATAATGAATGACAGCTGAGTCAAATCAACTAAAAATACAGTTGAAATTGACATCTTTAGTTTTTATAACATAAACCATATGTTATTTCAAAGGTTTAACATAAACATAAAGTTGTTTCTTTATTATTCTGAAGTTAACATAATAGATGTGTCAAGTTCTGTGTAATTATGTTAATAATAAATTTCAACATGGAATACCAGCTTAACCTAAATCGAATTCGTTAAATTGACATTCGAATATGTATTGAATTTGCTATCATATTGTTAACTGCGAATTTGTTTGACAGTAACACAAAATTTTTCCAACAGTGTACCATAGAATTGTTAACTATATCACTTAGACAAAGATTATATATATACACTTTTCGTCAAATTACAACGTTTTAACTCCAAATTTTAATGCACAGCAGCTCAACGGCAGAACGACCGTCGCCATGCACCGCTCGAGCGCGACTGAGTTTCAAGCGGGTAGAAGCTGGCTCGCCGCCGAGTTAGCCATCGGGCGTGAAACCGCCACCGGTGGCGCCATCGGGCGTGAAACCAAACTACTTCATTCGAGATTATTGATTTTTCTTTCAAAGATTTGGCTAGCGAAAGAGAGAGACACAGACAGAGAGAGAAACACAGAAATAAAATAGTATTTCTTGAATTATTGGATATCTGTTTATAATTATTAATATGCGAGTTATTTCGTTAAGTTATGATATTTGAAAAAAAAAAAACAATAAGAATAAAAGCAAATGAAAAACTACAAAATAATTCGATCGGGATATTTTGCCATCGAACAAACTGAAAATGCCTATATAGTACGTGGAAAAAACTCCTGTATTACGATCAAAAAATTACCTTGATATTTTGCAAAATTCACTATGGATAAAATACATACAAGTCGATATTGATATGGGAGATAGGAAATTCACCCAGTTGCTGTTGCAAATTACACTATAATCTTTTCAAGAGACGGGCTTCCGGGCTTTTTTGTTCGCACCCGACGTCCCCTATTTTACTGAATTTTTTCAGATTTTTCCGACTCATTTTTTTTTCGATTTTTGTTTTTTTTTCGCGCCAAATTTTGAAAATCGATATCTTCGAAGCGGCTGGAGATCAAGAGACGGGCCAGGGGGCTTTTTCTTCGCACCGACGTCCTCTATATTAGTGAATTTTCTCAAATATTCCGCAGCAACGGCGGCGAACATGATAGCCGCCAATTATTTTCAAACCCGGATATCTCGCGAACCGTAGCTCCGATCGCTACGATCTCGATGTCGGTTTCGCATTCTGTCTCCAAGGAGGTATAGCGTCTGAACACGACCGCGGGGTCGGATTTTCGACAGCGACCACGGAAGTCCCAAAAACCGGAAGCAACTTCCGTACCGGAAGGAGCAGCGGGTCGACTGATGCGATTCGTAGCTCCGGTTCGCCCACCAGATGCGTGTGAATTTTTTCAGATTTTTCCGAAGTTATTTTCCGAGTTTTTTTTTCTCTCTCTTCGCGTCAAATTTTGAGAATCGATATCTCCGGAAAGGCTAGAGATCGAGCGACGGGCCAAGTGGCTTTTTTGTTCGCACCGACTTCCTCTATTCTACTGAATTTTTTCAGATTTTTCCGACCAATTTTCTTTCGATTTTTGTTCTTATTTTCTCGCCAAACTTTAAAAATCGATATCTTCGAAACGGCTGGAGATCAAGAGACGGACCTGCAAACTTGTCCGTCCGCACCGACGTCCCCTATTTTGCTGAATTTTTTCAAATTTTCCGCAGCAACGGCGGCGAACATGATAGCCGCCAATTATTTTCAAACCCGGATATCTCGCGAACCGTAGCTCCGATCGCTACGATCTCGATGTCGGTTTCGCATTCTGTCTCCAAGGAGGTATAGCGTCTGAACACGACCGCGGGGTCGGATTTTCGACAGCGACCACGGAAGTCCCAAAAACCGGAAGCAACTTCCGTACCGAAAAGAGCAGCGGGTCGACTGATGCGATTCGTAGCTCCGGTTCGTCCACCAGATGCGTGTGAATTTTTTCAGATTTTTCCGAAGTCATTTTCCGAATTTTTTTTTTCTCTCTTTGCGTCAAATTTTGAAAATCGTGTCTCCGGAAAGGCTGGAGATCGAGCGACGGGCCAAGTGGCTTTTTTGTTCGCACCGACTTCCTCTATTCTACTGAATTTTTTTCAGATTTTTCCGACCAATTTTTTTTCGATTTTTGTTCTTATTTTCTCGCCAAACTTTAAAAATCGATATCTTCGAAACGGCTGGAGATCAAGAGACGGACCTGCAAACTTGTCTATAGATATGGATAGTCTTCTCTATAACGTCTATAACATCGAGATTCTGAATTGGCAAACCGAATTACCTGGCTCTATATTAATTTCTAAAACTCGGAGCTCATGTATTTCCTACTACCGAAACGTAGAAGAGATCGTACTGAAATTTCCCATATATAGCAGCTGTGGAAATTTCTATCTCTTATAAAAAAGTCGAACATTTTATTCGGAGTGGATTCTGCAAGATAAAAAGGATAGTCTTCTCTATAACGTGCATAACATCGCGATTCTGGTTCTGGTTTTCGTACGTGTCCATTGATCAACGCACGTATACGTATGTACATACATTCATACACTGTTGGAAAAAATATGCCAATTTCAACTCATTTCCCATGTCCCATTAGGTCCACTAACTTTTTTTAGGTAATTTCACAGAAACATAGTATGTCATCCCTCAACATGGGATTTCAGTTGATATTTGTAGTTCCATTCCATGGGTCAATAAGAAGTCATCAATCTGTTAAATTGAAATGATTAAATGTTCATAATGAATGACAGCTGAGTCAAATCAACTAAAAATACAGTTGAAATTGACATCTTTAGTTTTTATAACATAAACCATATGTTATTTCAAAGGTTTAACATAAACATAAAGTTGTTTCTTTATTATTCTGAAGTTAACATAATAGATGTGTCAAGTTCTGTGTAATTATGTTAATAATAAATTTCAACATGGAATACCAGCTTAACCTAAATCGAATTCGTTAAATTGACATTCGAATATGTATTGAATTTGCTATCATATTGTTAACTGCGAATTTGTTTGACAGTAACACAAAATTTTTCCAACAGTGTACCATAGAATTGTTAACTATATCACTTAGACAAAGATTATATATATACTTTTCGTCAAATTACAACGTTTTAACTCCAAATTTTAATGCACAGCAGCTCAACGGCAGAACGACCGTCGCCATGCACCGCTCGAGCGCGACTGAGTTTCAAGCGGGTAGAAGCTGGCTCGCCGCCGAGTTAGCCATCGGGCGTGAAACCGCCACCGGTGGCGCCACCGGGCGTGAAACCAAACTACTTCATTCGAGATTATTGATTTTTCTTTCAAAGATTTGGCTAGCGAAAGAGAGAGACACAGACAGAGAGAGAAACACAGAAATAAAATAGTATTTCTTGAATTATTGGATATCTGTTTAAAATTATTAATATGCGGGTTATTTCGATAAGTTATGATATTTGAAAAAAAAAACAATAAGTATAAAAGCAAATGAAAAACTACAAAATAATTCGATCGGGATATTTTGCCATCGAACAAACTGAAAATTCCTATATAGTACGTGGAAAAAACTCCTGTATTACGATCAAAAAATTACCTTGATATTTTGCAAAATTCACTATGGATAAAATACATACAAGTCGATATTGATATGGGAGATAGGAAATTCACCCAGTTGCTGTTGCAAATTACACTATAATCTTTTCAAGAGACGGGCTTCCGGGCTTTTTTGTTCGCACCCGACGTCCCCTATTTTACTGAATTTTTTCAGATTTTTCCGACTCATTTTTTTTTCGATTTTTGTTTTTTTTTTCGCGCCAAATTTCGAAAATCGATATCTTCGAAGCGGCTGGAGATCAAGAGACGGGCCAGGGGGCTTTTTCTTCGCACCGACGTCCTCTATATTAGTGAATTTTCTTAAATATTCCGCAGCAACGGCGGCGAACATGATAGCCGCCAATTATTTTCAAACCCGGATATCTCGCGAACCGTAGCTCCGATCGCTACGATCTCGATGTCGGTTTCGCATTCTGTCTCCAAGAAGGTATAGCGTCTGAACACGACCGCGGGGTCGGATTTTCGACAGCGACCACGGAAGTCCCAAAAACCGGAAGCAACTTCCGTACCGGAAGGAGCAGCGGGTCGACTGATGCGATTCGTAGCTCCGGTTCGTCCACCAGATGCGTGTGAATTTTTTCAGATTTTTCCGAAGTCATTTTCCGAGTTTTTTTTTTCTCTCTTTGCGTCAAATTTTGAAAATCGTGTCTCCGGAAAGGCTGGAGATCGAGCGACGGGCCAAGTGGCTTTTTTGTTCGCACCGACTTCCTCTATTCTACTGAATTTTTTCAGATTTTTCCGACCAATTTTTTTTCGATTTTTGTTCTTATTTTCTCGCCAAACTTTAAAAATCGATATCTTCGAAACGGCTGGAGATCAAGAGACGGACCTGCAAACTTGTCTATAGATATGGATAGTCTTCTCTATAACGTCTATAACATCGAGATTCTGAATTGGCAAACCGAATTACCTGGCTCTATATTAATTTCTAAAACTCGGAGCTCATGTATTTCCTACTACCGAAACGTAGAAGAGATCGTACTGAAATTTCCCATACGTAACAGCTTTTGAAATTTTTTATTTCCTGTAAAAAAAAGTCGAACATTTTATTCGTAGTGGATTCTGCAAGATGAAAAGGATAGTCTTCTCTATAACGTCTATAACATCGAGATTCTGAATTGGCAAACCGAATTACCTGGCTCTCTATTAATTTCTGAAACTCGGAGCTCCTGTATTTCCTACTACCGAAACGCAGAAGAGATCGTACTGAAATTTCTTATGTATAGCAGCTGTGGAAATTTCCTATCTCGTATAAAAAAGTCGAACATTTTATTCGTAGTGGATTCTGCAAGATAAAAAGGATAGTCTTCTCTGTAAGGTGTATAAGATCGCGATTCTGAATTGGCAAACCGAATTACCTGGCTCTGTATTAATTTCTAAAACTCGGAGCTCCTGTATTTTCTACTACCTAAACGTAGAAGAGATCGTGGTGAAATTTCCCATACATAGCAGCTGTGGAAATTTCCTATTTGATTTTTTGTTCTACTCACCAATAACTGTTTTATTAATCAGCTACAAATCCAGAGATAATTCTCTATGCACTCACTACACTTATCGCACATCACTTATCATTGTTGAGGAAACATTCACGATTTACTGTCAGCTATAATAAATCAAGCTGAATTTGTCTGAATTCGAATTCACACTCACCGTTAGAATAAAGTCGAGACAAAAACTTTCAACTGGACTTCATTGCCGATTAAAATATAGCAACCTTGATCAATTTTCGATGCACTCATCACTATAATGAACTTACTAAGTCTCTGCAAATGGCTGAACTTACAGAATAATGCGAAATGAACCGTCAACGGTGACGGCTGGTTGATTTGTCATGGTTAATCAATCAGTTCTCGTTTTCCTACGTGTCCAATGATCAACGCACGTATGTATACCTTAAAATTGTTAAATATATCACTTTGACAAAGATTATATATATATACTTTTCGTCAAAATTCAACGTTTTTAACTTTAAATTTAATGCACCGCACCTCAACGACAGAATGACAGTCGCCATGCACCGCACGAGCGCGACTGAGTTTCAAGCGGGTAGAAGCCGGCTCGCCTCCGAGTTAACTATCGGGCGTGAAACCGCCACCGGTGGCGCCATCGCGCGTGAAACCAAACTACTTCATTCGAGATTATTGATTTTTCTTTCAAAGATTTGGCTAGCGGAAGAGAGAGACACAAACAGAGAGAGAAATACAGAAATAAAATAGTATTTATTGAATTATTGGATTTCCGTTTAAAATTATTAATATGCGAGTTATGTCGTTAAGTTATAATATTTGAAAATGCAATAAGAATGAAAGCAAATGGAAAAGTACAAAATAATTCAATCGGGATATCTTGCCATCGAACAAGTCGAAAATTCCTATATAGTACGTGCAAAAAACTCTTGTATTACGAGCTGAAAATTGCCGTGATATCTTGGAAAATTGAATATGAATAAAATAAGAACAAGTCGATATTGATATGGGAGATAGAAAAATTTACGTAGTTGCTGTTACAAATTACACTATATTCTTCTCTATAACGCGTGTATAACATCGCGATTTTGAATAACCTGGCTATATATATTTTTCTAAAACTCGGAGCTCATGTATTTCCTACTACCGAAACGTAGAAGAGATCGTACTGAAATTTTTTATAGATAGCAGCTGTGGGAATTCCCTATTTCCTATCTCGTATAAAAAAGTCGAACATTTTATTCGTAGTGGATTCTGCAAGATAAAAAGGATAGTCTTCTCTATAACGTCTATAACATCGAGATTCTGAATTGGCAAACCGAATTACCTGGCTCTATATTAATTTCTAAAACTCGGAGCTCATGTAATTCCTACTACCGAAACGTAGAAGAGATCGTACTGAAATTTTTTATACATAGCAGCTGTGAGAATTTCCTATCTCGTATAAAAAAGTCGAACATTTTATTCGTAGTGGATTCTGCAACATAAAAAGGATAGTCTTCTCTATAACGTCTATAACATCGAGATTCTGAATTGGCAAACCGAATTACCTGGCTCTATATTAATTTCTAAAACTCGGAGCTCATGTATTTCCTACTACCGAAAGGTAGAAGAGATCGTACTGAAATTTCTTATGTATAGCAGCTTATGAAATTTTCTATTTCCTATAGAAAAAAAGTCGAACATTTTATTCGTAGTGGATTCTGCAAGATAAAAAGGATAGTCTTCTCTATAACGTCTATAACATCGAGATTCTGAATTGGCAAACCGAATTACCTGGCTCTATATTAATTTCTAAAACTCGGAGCTCATGTAATTCCTACTACCGAAACGTAGAAGAGATCGTACTGAAATTTTTTATACATAGCAGCTGTGAGAATTTCCTATCTCGTATAAAAAAGTCGAACATTTTATTCGTCGTGGATTCTGCAAGATAAAAAGGATAGTCTTCTCTGTAAGGTGTATAAGATCGCGATTCTGAATTGGCAAACCGAATTACCTGGCTCTATATTAATTTCTAAAACTCGGAGCTCATGTATTTCCTACTACCGAAACGTAGAAGAGATCGTGCTGAAATTTTTTATACATAGCAGCTGTGAGAATTTCCTATCTCGTATAAAAAAGTCGAACATTTTATTCGGAGTGGATTCTGCAAGATAAAAAGGATAGTCTTCTCTATAACGTCTATAACATCGAGATTCTGAATTGGCAAACCGAATTACCTGGCTCTATATTAATTTCTAAAACTCGGAGCTCATGTATTTCCTACTACCGAAACGTAGAAGAGATCGTACTGAAATTTTTTATACATAGCAGCTGTGAGAATTTCCTATCTCGTATAAAAAAGTCGAACATTTTATTCGTCGTGGATTCTGCAAGATAAAAAGGATAGTCGTCTCTATAACGTCTATAACATCGAGATTCTGAATTGGCAAACCGAATTACCTGGCTCTATATTAATTTCGAAAACTCGGAGCTCATGTATTTCCTACTACCGAAACGTAGAAGAGATCGTACTGAAATTTTTTATACATAGCAGCTGTGGGAATTTCCTATTTCCTATGAAAAAAAAGTCGAACATTTTATTCGGAGTGGATTCTGCAAGATAAAAAGGATAGTCTTCTCTATAACGTCTATGACATCGAGATTCTGAATTGGCAAAACGAATTACCTGGCTCTATATTAATTTCTAAAACTCGGAGCTCATGTATTTCCTACTACCGAAACGTAGAAGAGATCGTACTGAAATTTTTTATACATAGCAGCTGTGAGAATTTCCTATCTCGTATAAAAAAGTCGAACATTTTATTCGTAGTGGATTCTGCAAGATAAAAAGGATAGTCGTCTCTATAACGTCTATGACATCGAGATTCTGAATTGGCAAACCGAATTACCTGGCTCTATATTAATTTCTAAAACTCGGAGCTCATGTATTTCCTACTACCGAAACGTAGAAGAGATCGTACTGAAATTTTTTATACATAGCAGCTGCCGGAATTTCCTATTTCCTACAAAAAAAAAGTCGAACATTTTATTCGTAGTGGATTCTGCAAGATAAAAAGGATAGTCTTCTCTATAACGTCTATAACATCGAGATTCTGAATTGGCAAACCGAATTACCTGGCTCTATATTAATTTCGAAAACTCGGAGCTCATGTATTTCCTACTACCGAAACGTAGAAGAGATCGTACTGAAATTTTTTATACATAGCAGCTGTGGGAATTTCCTATTTCCTATGAAAAAAAAGTCGAACATTTTATTCGGAGTGGATTCTGCAAGATAAAAAGGATAGTCTTCTCTATAACGTCTATAACATCGAGATTCTGAATTGGCAAACCGAATTACCTGGCTCTATATTAATTTCTAAAACTCGGAGCTCATGTATTTCCTACTACCGAAACGTAGAAGAGATCGTACTGAAATTTTTTATACATAGCAGCTGTGAGAATTTCCTATCTCGTATAAAAAAGTCGAACATTTTATTCGTAGTGGATTCTGCAAGATAAAAAGGATAGTCGTCTCTATAACGTCTATAACATCGAGATTCTGAATTGGCAAACCGAATTACCTGGCTCTATATTAATTTCGAAAACTCGGAGCTCATGTATTTCCTACTACCGAAACGTAGAAGAGATCGTACTGAAATTTTTTATACATAGCAGCTGTGGGAATTTCCTATTTCCTATGAAAAAAAAGTCGAACATTTTATTCGGAGTGGATTCTGCAAGATAAAAAGGATAGTCTTCTCTATAACGTCTATGACATCGAGATTCTGAATTGGCAAAACGAATTACCTGGCTCTATATTAATTTCTAAAACTCGGAGCTCATGTATTTCCTACTACCGAAACGTAGAAGAGATCGTACTGAAATTTTTTATACATAGCAGCTGTGAGAATTTCCTATCTCGTATAAAAAAGTCGAACATTTTATTCGTAGTGGATTCTGCAAGATAAAAAGGATAGTCGTCTCTATAACGTCTATGACATCGAGATTCTGAATTGGCAAACCGAATTACCTGGCTCTATATTAATTTCTAAAACTCGGAGCTCATGTATTTCCTACTACCGAAACGTAGAAGAGATCGTACTGAAATTTTTTATACATAGCAGCTGCCGGAATTTCCTATTTCCTACAAAAAAAAAGTCGAACATTTTATTCGTAGTGGATTCTGCAAGATAAAAAGGATAGTCTTCTCTATAACGTCTATAACATCGAGATTCTGAATTGGCAAACCGAATTACCTGGCTCTATATTAATTTCTAAAACTCGGAGCTCATGTATTTCCTACTACCGAAACGTAGAAGAGATCGTACTGAAATTTTTTATACATAGCAGCTGTGGGAATTTCCTATTTCCTACGAAAAAAAAGTCGAACATTTTATTCGTAGTGGATTCTGCAAGATAAAAAGGATAGTCTTCTCTATAACGTCTATGACATCGAGATTCTGAATTGGCAAACCGAATTACCTGGCTCTATATTAATTTCTAAAACTCGGAGCTCATGTATTTCCTACTACCGATATGTAGAAGAGATCGTACTGAAATTTCCCATATATATGGCACCGGTAGAAATTTCCTATCTCTTATAAAAAAGTCGAACATTTTATTCGTAGTGGATTCTGCAAGATAAAAAGGATAGTCTTCTCTATAACGTCTATAACATCGAGATTCTGAATTGGCAAACCGAATTACCTGGCTCTATATTAATTTCTAAAACTCGGAGCTCATGTATTTCCTTCTACCGAAACGTAGAAGAGATCGTACTGAAATTTTTTATACATAGCAGCTGTGAGAATTTCCTATCTCGTATAAAAAAGTCGAACATTTTATTCGTAGTGGATTCTGCAAGATAAAAAGGATAGTCTTCTCTATAACGTCTATAACATCGAGATTCTGGTTCTGGTTTTCGTACATGTCCATTGATCAACGCACGTATACGTATGTACATTCATACACTGTTGGAATAAATATGCCAATTTCAACTCATTTCGCATGTCCCATTAGGTCCACTAACTTTTTTCTAGGTAATTTCACAGAAACATAGTATGTCATCCCTCAACATGGGATTTCAGTTGATATTTGTAGTTCCATTCCATGGGTCAATAAGCCGTCATCAATCTGTTAAATTGAAATGATTAAATGTTCATAATGAATGACAGCTGAGTCAAATCAACTAAAAATACAGTTGAAATTGACATCTTTAGTTTTTATAACATAAACCATATGTTATTTCAAAGGTTTAACATAAACATAAAGTTGTTTCTTTATTATTCTGAAGTTAACATAATAGATGTGTCAAGTTCTGTGTAATTATGTTAATAATAAATTTCAACATGGAATACCAGCTTAACCTAAATCGAATTCGTTAAATTGACATTCGAATATGTATTGAATTTGCTATCATATTGTTAACTGCGAATTTGTTTGACAGTAACACAAAATTTTTCCAACAGTGTACCATAGAATTGTTAACTATATCACTTAGACAAAGATTATATATATACTTTTCGTCAAATCACAACGTTTTAACTCCAAATTGCAATGCACAGCAGCTCAACGGCAGAACAACCGTCGCCATGCACCGCTCGAGCGCGACTGAGTTTCAAGCGGGTAGAAGCTGGCTCGCCGCCGAGTTAGCCATCGGGCGTGAAACCGCCACCGGTGGCGCCATCGGGCGTGAAACCAAACTACTTCATTCGAGATTATTGATTTTTCTTTCAAAGATTTGGCTAGCGAAAGAGAGAGACACAGACAGAGAGAGAAATACAGAAATAAAATAGTATTTCTTGAATTATTGGATTTCCGTTTAAAATTATTAATATGCGAGTTATGTCGTTAAGATATAATATTTGAAAAAAACAATAAGAATAAAAGCAAATGGAAAAGTACGAAATAATTCAATCGGGATATCTTGCCATCGAACAAACTGAAAATTCCTATATAGTACGTGGAAAAAACTCTTGTATTACGAGCTAAAAATTGCCGTGATATCTTGGAATATTCAATATGAATAAAATAAGAACAAGTCGATATTGATATGGGAGATAGAAAAATTTACGTAGTTGCTGTTGCAAATTACACTATATTCTCCCCTATAACGCGTGTATAACATCGCGATTTTGAATAACCTAGCTATATATATTTTTCTAAAACTCGGAGCTCATGTATTTCCTACTACCGGAACGTAGAAGAGATCGTACTGAAATTTTTTATACATAGCAGCTGTGGGAATTTCCTATTTCCTACAAAAAAAAAGTCGAACATTTTATTCGTAGTGGATTCTGCAAGATAAAAAGGATAGTCTTCTCTATAACGTGTATAAGATCGCGATTCTGAATTCGCAAACCGAATAACCTGGCTATATATATTTTTACAAAACTCGGAGCTCATGTATTTCCTACTACCGAAACGTAGAAGAGATCGTACTGAAATTTTTTATACATAGCAGCTGTGGAAATTTCCTATCTCGTATAAAAAAGTCGAAGATTTTATTCGTAGTGGATTCTGCAAGATAAAAAGGATAATCTTCTCTATAACGTGTATAACATCGCGATTCTGGTTCTGGTTTTCGTACGTGTCCAATGATCAACGCACGTATACGTATGTACATTCATACACTGTTGGAAAAAATATGCCAATTTCAACTCATTTCGCATGTCCCATTAGGTCCACTAACTTTTTTTAGGTAATTTCACAGAAACATAGTATGTCATCCCTCAACATGGGATTTCAGTTGATATATTTGTAGTTCCATTCCATGGGTCAATAAGACGTCATCAATCTGTTAAATTGAAATGATTAAATCTTTATAATGAATGACAGCTGAGTCAAATCAACTAAAAATACAGTTGAAATTGACATCTTTAGTTTTTATAACATAAACCATATGTTATTTCAAAGATTTAACATAAACATAAAGTTGTTTCTTTATTATTCTGAAGTTAACATAATAGATGTGTCAAGTTCTGTGTAATTATGTTAATAATCAATTTCAACATGGAATACCAGCTTAACCTAAATCGGATTCGTTAAATTGACATTCGAATATGTATTGAATTTGCTTTCATATTGTTAACTGCGAATTTGTTTGACAGTAACACAAAATTTTTCCAACAGTGTACCATAGAATTGTTAACTCTATCACTTAGACAAAGATTATATACATATATACTTTTCGTCAAATTACAACGTTTTAACTCCAAATTTTAATGCACAGCAGCTCAACGGCAGTACGACCGTCGCCATGCACCGCTCGAGCGCGACTGAGTTTCAAGCGGGTAGAAGCTGGCTCGCCGCCGAGTTAGCCATCGGGCGTGAAACCGCCACCGGTGGCGCCATCGGGCGTGAAACCAAACTACTTCATTCGAGATTATTGATTTTTCTTTCAAAGATTTGGCTAGCGAAAGAGAGAGACACAGACAGAGAGAGAAATACAGAAATAAAATAGTATTCATTGAATTATTGGATTTCCGTTTTAAATTATTAATATGCGAGTTATGTCGTTAAGATATAATATTTGAAAAAAACAATAAGAATAAAAGCAAATGGAAAAGTACGAAATAATTCAATCGGGATATCTTGCCATCGAACAAACTGAAAATTCCTATATAGTACGTGGAAGAAACTCTTGTATTACGAGCTAAAAATTGCCGTGATATCTTGGAAAATTCAATATGAATAAAATAAGAACAAGTCGATATTGATATGGGAGATAGAAAAATTTACGTAGTTGCTGTTGCAAATTACACTATATTCTTCCCTATAACGCGTGTATAACATCGCGATTTTGAATAACCTGGCTATATATATTTTTCTAAAACTCGGAGCTCATGTATTTCCTACTACCGAAACGTAGAAGAGATCGTACTGAAGATTTTCATACATAGCAGCTGTGGAAATTTCTTATTTCCTATAAAAAAAAAGTCGAACATTTTATTCGTAGTGGATTCTGCAAGATAAAAAGGATAGTCTTCTCTATAACGTCTATAACATCGAGATTCTGAATTGGCAAACCGAATTACCTGGCTCTATATTAATTTCTAAAACTCGGAGCTCATGTATTTCCTACTACCGAAACGTAGAAGAGATCGTACTGAAATTTTTTATACATAGCAGCTGTGGGAATTTCCTATTTCCTACGAAAAAAGAGTCGAACATTTTATTCGTAGTGGATTCTGCAAGATAAAAAGGATAGTCTTCTCTATAACGTCTATAACATCGAGATTCTGAATTGGCAAACCGAATTACCTGGCTCTATAATAATTTCTGAAACTCGGAGCTCATGTATTTCCTACTACCGAAACGTAGAAGAGATCGTACTGAAATTTCCCATATACATATGGCAGCTGTGTAAATTTCCTATTTCCTATCAGAAAAAAAGTCGAACATTTTATTCGTAGTGGATTCTGCAAGATAAAAAGGATAGTCTTCTCTCTAGAGTCTATAACATCGAGATTCTGAATTGGCAAACCGAATTACCTGGCTCTATAATAATTTCTAAAACTCGGAGCTCATGTATTTCCTACTACCGAAACGTAGAAGAGATCGTACTGAAATTTTTTATACATAGCAGCTGTGGAAATTTCCTATTTCCTACGAAAAAAGAGTCGAACATTTTATTCGTAGTGGATTCTGCAAGATAAAAAGGATAGTCTTCTCTATAACGTCTATAACATCGAGATTCTGAATTGGCAAACCGAATTACCTGGCTCTATAATAATTTCTGAAACTCGGAGCTCATGTATTTCCTACTACCGAAACGTAGAAGAGATCGTACTGAAATTTCCCATATACATATGGCAGCTGTGTAAATTTCCTATTTCCTATCAGAAAAAAAGTCGAACATTTTATTCGTAGTGGATTCTGCAAGATAAAAAGGATAGTCTTCTCTCTAGAGTCTATAACATCGAGATTCTGAATTGGCAAACCGAATTACCTGGCTCTATAATAATTTCTAAAACTCGGAGCTCATGTATTTCCTACTACCGAAACGTAGAAGAGATCGTACTGAAATTTTTTATACATAGCAGCTGTGGAAATTTTCTATTTCCTATAAAAAAAAAGTCGAACATTTTATTCGTCGTGGATTCTGCAAGATAAAAAGGATAGTCTTCTCTATGACGTCTATAACATCGAGATTCTGAATTGGCAAACCAAATTACCTGGCTCTATATTAATTTCTAAAACTCGGAGCTCATGTATTTCCTACTACCGAAACGTAGAAGAGATCGTACTGAAATTTTTTATACATAGCAGCTGTGAGAATTTCCTATCTCGTATAAAAGAGTCGAACATTTTATTCGTAGTGGATTCTGCAAGATAAAAAGGATAATCTTCTCTATAACGTGCATAACATCGCGATTCTGGTTCTGGTTTTCGTACGTGTCCAATGATCAACGCACGTATACGTATGTACATTCATACACTGTTGGAAAAAATATGCCAATTTCAACTCATTTCGCATGTCCCATTAGGTCCACTAACTTTTTTTAGGTAATTTCACAGAAACATAGTATGTCATCCCTCAACATATGATTTCGGTTGATATTTGTAGTTCCATTCCATGGGTCAACAAGACGTCATCAATTTGTTGAATTGAAATGATCAAATGTTCATAATGAATGACAGCTGAGTCAAATCAACTAAAAATACAGTTGAAATTGACATCTTTAGTTTTTATAACATAAACCATATGTTATTTCAAAGATTTAACATAAACATAAAGTTGTTTCTTTATTATTCTGAAGTTAACATAATAGATGTGTCAAGTTCTGTGTAATTATGTTAATAATAAATTTCAACATGGAATACCAGCTTAACCTAAATCGAATTCGTTAAATTGACATTCGAATATGTATTGAATTTGCTATCATATTGTTAACTGCGAATTTGTTTGACAGTAACACAAAATTTTTCCAACAGTGTAACATAGAATTGTTAACTATATCACTTAGACAAATATACTTTTCGTCAAATTACAACGTTTTAACTCCAAATTTTAATGCACAGCAGCTCAACGGCAGAACGACCGTCGCCATGCACCGCTCGAGCGCGACTGAGTTTCAAGCGGGTAGAAGCCGGCTCGCCGCGGAGTTAGCCATCGGGCGTGAAACCGCCACCGGTGGCGCCATCGGGCGTGAAACCAAACTACTTCATTCGAGATTATTGATTTTTCTTTCAAAGATTTGGCTAGCGAAAGAGAGAGACACAGACAGAGAGAGAAATACAGAAATAAAATAGTATTTATTGAATTATTGGATTTCCGTTCAAAATTATTAATATGCGAGTTATGTCGTTAAGTTATAATATTTGAAAATGCAATAAGAATGAAAGCAAATGGAAAAGTACAAAATAATTCAATCGGGATATCTTGCCATCGAACAAGGAGAAAATTCCTATATAGTACGTGCAAAAAACTCTTGTATTACGAGCTGAAAATTGCCGTGATATCTTGGAAAATTGAATATGAATAAAATGAGAACAAGTCGATATTGATATGGGAGATAGAAAAATTTACGTAGTTGCTGTTGCAAATTACACTATATTCTTCTCTATAACGCGTGTATAACATCGCGATTTTGAATAACCTGGCTATATATATTTTTCTAAAACTCGGAGCTCCTGTATTTCCTACTACCGAAACGTAGAAGAGATCGTACTGAAACTTTTTATACATAGCAGCTGCCGGAATTTCCTATTTCCTACAAAAAAAAAGTCGAACATTTTATTCGTAGTGGATTCTGCAAGATAAAAAGGATAGTCTTCTCTATAACGTCTATAACATCGAGATTCTGAATTGGCAAACCGAATTACCTGGCTCTATATTAATTTCTAAAACTCGGAGCTCATGTATTTCCTACTACCGAAACGTAGGAGAGATCGTACTGAAATTTTTTATACATAGCAGCTGTGAGAATTTCCTATCTCGTATAAAAAAGTCGAACATTTTATTCGTAGTGGATTCTGCAAGATAAAAAGGATAGTCTTCTCTATAACGTCTATAACATCGAGATTCTGAATTGGCAAACCGAATTACCTGGCTCTATATTAATTTCTAAAACTCGGAGCTCATGTATTTCCTACTACCGAAACGTAGAAGAGATCGTACTGAAATTTTTCATACATAGCAGCTGTGAGAATTTCCTATCTCGTATAAAAAAGTCGAACATTTTATTCGTAGTGGATTCTGCAAGATAAAAAGGATAGTCTTCTCTATAACGTCTATAACATCGAGATTCTGGTTCTGGTTTTCGTACGTGTCCAACGATCAACGCACGTACACGTATGTACATTCATATACCATAAAATTGTTAACTATATCACTTAGACAAAGATTATATATCTACTTTTCGTCAAATTACAACGTTTTAACTCCAAATTTTAATGCACAGCAGCTCAACGGCAGAATGACCGTCGCCATGCACCGCTCGAGCGCGACTGAGTTTCAAGCGGGTAGAAGCTGGCTCGCCGCCGAGTTAGCCATCGGGCGTGAAACCGCCACCGGTGGCGCCATCGGGCGTGAAACCAAACTACTTCATTCGAGATTATTGATTTTTCTTTCAAAGATTTGGCTAGCGAAAGAGAGAGACACAGACAGAGAGAGAAACACAGAAATAAAATAGTATTTCTCGAATTATTGGATATCTGTTTGAAATTATTAATATGCGAGTTATTTCGTTAAGTTATGATATTTGAAAAAAAAAACAATAAGTATAAAAGCAAATGAAAAACTACAAAATAATTCGATCGGGATATTTTGCCATCGAACAAACTGAAAATGCCTATATAGTACGTGGAAAAAACTCCTGTATTACGATCAAAAAATTACCTTGATATTTTGCAAAATTCACTATGGATAAAATACATACAAGTCGATATTGATATGGGAGATAGGAAATTCACCCAGTTGCTGTTGCAAATTACACTATAATCTTTTCAAGAGACGGGCTTCCGGGCTTTTTTGTTCGCACCCGACGTCCCCTATTTTACTGAATTTTTTCAGATTTTTCCGACTCATTTTTTTTCGATTTTTGTTTTTTTTCGCGCCAAATTTTGAAAATCGATATCTTCGAAGCGGCTGGAGATCAAGAGACGGGCCAGGGGGCTTTTTCGTTCGCACCGACGTCCTCTATTTTACTGAATTTTTTCACATTTTTCCGACTCATTTTTTTCGATTTTTGTTTTTTTTTCGCGCCAAATTTTGAAAATCGATATCTTCGAAGCGGCTGGAGATCAAGAGACGGGCCAGGGGGCTTTTTCTTCGCACCGACGTCCCCTATATTAGTGAATTTTCTCAAATATTCCGCAGCAACGGCGGCGAACATGATAGCCGCCAATTATTTTCAAACCCGGATATCTCGCGAACCGTAGCTCCGATCGCTACGATCTCGATGTCGGTTTCGCATTCTGTCTCCAAGGAGGTATAGCGTCTGAACACGACCGCGGGGTCGGATTTTCGACAGCGACCACGGAAGTCCCAAAAACCGGAAGCAACTTCCGTACCGGAAGGAGCAGCGGGTCGACTGATGCGATTCGTAGCTCCGGTTCGTCCACCAGATGCGTGTGAATTTTTTCAGATTTTTCCGAAGTCATTTTCCGAGTTTTTTTTTTCTCTCTTTGCGTCAAATTTTGAAAATCGATATCTCCGGAAAGGCTGGAGATCGAGCGACGGGCCAAGTGGCTTTTTTGTTCGCACCGACTTCTTCTGTTCTACTGAATTTTTTCAGATTTTTCCGACCAATTTTTTTTCGATTTTTGTTCTTATTTTCTCGCCAAACTTTAAAAATCGATATCTTCGAAACGGCTGGAGATCAAGAGACGGACCTGCAAACTTGTCTATAGATATGGATAGTCTTCTCTATAACGTCTATAACATCGAGATTCTGAATTGGCAAACCGAATTACCTGGCTCTATATTAATTTCTCAAACTCGGAGCTCATGTATTTTCTGCTACCGAAACGTAGAAGAGATCGTACTGAAATTTTTTACACATAGCAGCTGTGAGAATTTCTTATCTCGTATAAAAAAGTCGAACATTTTATTCGTAGTGGAGTCTGCAAGATAAAAAGGATAGTCGTCTCTATAACGTCTATAACATCGAGATTCTGAATTGGCAAACCGAATTACCTGGCTCTATATTAATTTCTAAAACTCGGAGCTCATGTATTTCCTACTACCGAAACGTACTAGAAGAGATCGTACTGAAATTTTTTATACATAGCAGCTGTGGGAATTTCCTATTTCCTATAAAAAAAAAAGTCGAACATTTTATTCGGAGTGGATTCTGCAAGATAAAAAGGATAGTCTTCTCTATAACGTCTATGACATCGAGATTCTGAATCGGCAAACCGAATTACCTGGCTGTATATTAATTTCTAAAACTCGGAGCTCATGTATTTCCTACTACCGAAACGTAGAAGAGATCGTACTGAAATTTCCCATATACATATGGCAGCTGTGTAAATTTCCTATTTCCTATCAGAAAAAAAGTCGAACATTTTATTCGTAGTGGATTCTGCAAGATAAAAAGGATAGTCTTCTCTCTAGAGTCTATAACATCGAGATTCTGAATTGGCAAACCGAATTACCTGGCTCTATAATAATTTCTAAAACTCGGAGCTCATGTATTTCCTACTACCGAAACGTAGAAGAGATCGTACTGAAATTTTTTATACATAGCAGCTGTGGAAATTTTCTATTTCCTATAAAAAAAAAGTCGAACATTTTATTCGTCGTGGATTCTGCAAGATAAAAAGGATAGTCTTCTCTATAACGTCTATAACATCGAGATTCTGAATTGGCAAACCGAATTACCTGGCTCTATATTAATTTCTAAAACTCGGAGCTCATGTATTTCCTACTACCGAAACGTACTAGAAGAGATCGTACTGAAATTTTTTATACATAGCAGCTGTGGGAATTTCCTATTTCCTATAAAAAAAAAAGTCGAACATTTTATTCGGAGTGGATTCTGCAAGATAAAAAGGATAGTCTTCTCTATAACGTCTATGACATCGAGATTCTGAATCGGCAAACCGAATTACCTGGCTGTATATTAATTTCTAAAACTCGGAGCTCATGTATTTCCTACTACCGAAACGTAGAAGAGATCGTACTGAAATTTCCCATATACATATGGCAGCTGTGTAAATTTCCTATTTCCTATCAGAAAAAAAGTCGAACATTTTATTCGTAGTGGATTCTGCAAGATAAAAAGGATAGTCTTCTCTCTAGAGTCTATAACATCGAGATTCTGAATTGGCAAACCGAATTACCTGGCTCTATAATAATTTCTAAAACTCGGAGCTCATGTATTTCCTACTACCGAAACGTAGAAGAGATCGTACTGAAATTTTTTATACATAGCAGCTGTGGAAATTTTCTATTTCCTATAAAAAAAAAGTCGAACATTTTATTCGTCGTGGATTCTGCAAGATAAAAAGGATAGTCTTCTCTATAACGTCTATAACATCGAGATTCTGAATTGGCAAACCGAATTACCTGGCTCTATATTAATTTCTAAAACTCGGAGCTCATGTATTTCCTACTACCGAAACGTAGAAGAGATCGTACTGAAATTTCTTATGTATAGCAGCTGTGGAAATTTCCTATTTCCTATAGAAAAAAAAGGCGAACATTTTATTCGTAGTGGATTCTGCAAGATAAAAAGGATAGTCTTCTCTATAACGTCTATAACATCGAGATTCTGAATTGGCAAACCGAATTACCTGGCTCTATATTAATTTCTAAAACTCGGCGCTCATGTATTTCCTACTACCGAAACGTAGAAGAGATCGTACTGAAATTTCTTATGTATAGCAGCTGTGGAAATTTCCTATTTCCTATAGAAAAAAAAGGCGAGTATTTTCCTCGTAGTGGATTCTGCAAGATAAAAAGGATAGTCTTCTCTATAACGTCTATAACATCGAGATTCTGGTTCTGGTTTTCGTACGTGTCCAATGATCAACGCACGTATACGTATGTACATTCATATACCATAAAATTGTTAACTATATCACTTAGACAAAGATTATATGTATACTTTTCCTCAAATTACAACGTTTTAACTCCAAATTGTAATGCACAGTAGCTCAACGGCAAGGCGACCGTCGCCATGCACCGCTCGAGCGCGACTGAGTTTCAAGCGGGTAGAAGCTGGCTCGCCGCCGAGTTAGCCATCGGGCGTGAAACCGCCACCGGTGGCGCCATCGGGCGTGAAACCAAACTACTTCATTCGAGATTATTGATTTTTCTTTCAAAGATTTGGCTAGCGAAAGAGAGAGACACAGACAGAGAGAGAGATACAGAAATAAAATAGTATTTATTGAATTATTGGATTTCCATTTAAAATTATTAATATGCGAGTTATGTCGTTAAGTTATAATATTTGAAAAAAACAATAAGAATAATTTTGAATAACCTGGCTCTATATTAATTTCTAAAACTCGGAGCTCATGTATTTCCTACTACCGAAACGTAGAAGAGATCGTACTGAAATTTTTTATACATAGCAGCTGTGGAAATTTTCTATCTCTTATAAAAAAGTCGAACATTTTATTCGTAGTGGATTCTGCAAGATAAAAAGGATAGTCTTCTCTATAACGTCTATAACATCGAGATTCTGAATTGGCAAACCGAATTACCTGGCTCTATATTAATTTCGAAAACTCGGAGCTCATGTATTTCCTACTACCGAAACGTAGAAGAGATCGTACTGAAATTTTTTATACATAGCAGCTGTGGGAATTTCCGATCTCGTATGAAAAAGTCGAACATTTTATTCGGAGTGGATTCTGCAAGATAAAAAGGATAGTCTTCTCTATAACGTGTATAAGATCGCGATTCTGAATTCGCAAACCGAATAACCTGGCTATATATATTTTTCTAAAACTCGGAGCTCCTGTATTTCCTACTACCGAAACGTAGAAGAGATCGTACTCAAATTTGCCATATATCGCAGCTGTGGAAATTTCCTATCTCTTATAAAAAAGTCGAACATTTTATTCGTAGTGGATTCTGCAAGATAAAAAGGATAGTCTTCTCTATAAAGTGCATAACATCACGATTCTGGTTCTGGTTTTCGTACGTGTCCAATGATCAACGCACGTATACGTATGTAGTACATTCATATACCATAAAATTGTTAACTATATCACTTAGACAAAGATTATATATATACTTTCCGTCAAATTACAACGTTTTAACTCCAAATTGTAATGCACAACAGCTCAACGGCAGACAACCGTCGCCATGCACCGCTCGAGCGCGACTGAGTTTCAAGCGGGTAGAAGCTGGCTCGCCGCCGAGTTAGCCATCGGGCGTGAAACCGCCACCAGTGGCGCCATCGGGCGTGAAACCAGACTACTTCATTCGAGATTATTGATTTTTCTTTCAAAGATTTGGCTAGCGAAAGAGAGAGACACAGGCAGAGAGAAAGATACAAAAATAAAATAGTATTCATTGAATTATTGGATTTCCATTTAAAATTATTAATATGCGAGTTATGTCGTTAAGTTATAATATTTGAAAAAAACAATGAGAATAATTTTGAATAACCTGGCTCTATATTAATCTCTAAAACTCGGAGCTGATGTATTTCCTACTACCGAAACGTAGAAGAGATCGTACTGAAATTTCCCATATATATTAGCTGTGAAAATTTCCGATTTCCTATAAAAAAAAAGTCGAACATTTTATTCGCAGTGGATTCTGCAAGATAAAAAGGATAGTCTTCTCTATAACGTCTATAACATCGAGATTCTGAATTGGCAAACCGAATTACCTGGCTCTATATTAATTTCGAAAACTCGGAGCTCATGTATTTCCTACTACCGAAACGTAGAAGAGATCGTACTGAAATTTTTTATACATAGCAGCTGTGGGAATTTCCTATTTCCTATGAAAAAAAAGTCGAACATTTTATTCGGAGTGGATTCTGCAAGATAAAAAGGATAGTCTTCTCTATAACGTCTATAACATCGAGATTCTGAATTGGCAAACCGAATTACCTGGCTCTATATTAATTTCTAAAACTCGGAGCTCATGTATTTCCTACTACCGAAACGTAGAAGAGATCGTACTGAAATTTTTTATACATAGCAGCTGTGAGAATTTCCTATCTCGTATAAAAAAGTCGAACATTTTATTCGTAGTGGATTCTGCAAGATAAAAAGGATAGTCGTCTCTATAACGTCTATGACATCGAGATTCTGAATTGGCAAACCGAATTACCTGGCTCTATATTAATTTCTAAAACTCGGAGCTCATGTATTTCCTACTACCGAAACGTAGAAGAGATCGTACTGAAATTTTTTATACATAGCAGCTGTGGGAATTTCCTATTTCCTATGAAAAAAAAGTCGAACATTTTATTCGGAGTGGATTCTGCAAGATAAAAAGGATAGTCTTCTCTATAACGTCTATGACATCGAGATTCTGAATTGGCAAAACGAATTACCTGGCTCTATATTAATTTCTAAAACTCGGAGCTCATGTATTTCCTACTACCGAAACGTAGAAGAGATCGTACTGAAATTTTTTATACATAGCAGCTGTGGGAATTTCCTATTTCCTACGAAAAAAAAGTCGAACATTTTATTCGTAGTGGATTCTGCAAGATAAAAAGGATAGTCTTCTCTATAACGTCTATGACATCGAGATTCTGAATTGGCAAACCGAATTACCTGGCTCTATATTAATTTCTAAAACTCGGAGCTCATGTATTTCCTACTACCGATATGTAGAAGAGATCGTACTGAAATTTCCCATATATATGGCACCGGTAGAAATTTCCTATCTCTTATAAAAAAGTCGAACATTTTATTCGTAGTGGATTCTGCAAGATAAAAAGGATAGTCTTCTCTATAACGTCTATAACATCGAGATTCTGAATTGGCAAACCGAATTACCTGGCTCTATATTAATTTCTAAAACTCGGAGCTCATGTATTTCCTTCTACCGAAACGTAGAAGAGATCGTACTGAAATTTTTTATACATAGCAGCTGTGAGAATTTCCTATCTCGTATAAAAAAGTCGAACATTTTATTCGTAGTGGATTCTGCAAGATAAAAAGGATAGTCTTCTCTATAACGTCTATAACATCGAGATTCTGGTTCTGGTTTTCGTACATGTCCATTGATCAACGCACGTATACGTATGTACATTCATACACTGTTGGAATAAATATGCCAATTTCAACTCATTTCGCATGTCCCATTAGGTCCACTAACTTTTTTTTAGGTAATTTCACAGAAACATAGTATGTCATCCCTCAACATGGGATTTCAGTTGATATTTGTAGTTCCATTCCATGGGTCAATAAGCCGTCATCAATCTGTTAAATTGAAATGATTAAATGTTCATAATGAATGACAGCTGAGTCAAATCAACTAAAAATACAGTTGAAATTGACATCTTTAGTTTTTATAACATAAACCATATGTTATTTCAAAGGTTTAACATAAACATAAAGTTGTTTCTTTATTATTCTGAAGTTAACATAATAGATGTGTCAAGTTCTGTGTAATTATGTTAATAATAAATTTCAACATGGAATACCAGCTTAACCTAAATCGAATTCGTTAAATTGACATTCGAATATGTATTGAATTTGCTATCATATTGTTAACTGCGAATTTGTTTGACAGTAACACAAAATTTTTCCAACAGTGTACCATAGAATTGTTAACTATATCACTTAGACAAAGATTATATATATACTTTTCGTCAAATCACAACGTTTTAACTCCAAATTGCAATGCACAGCAGCTCAACGGCAGAACAACCGTCGCCATGCACCGCTCGAGCGCGACTGAGTTTCAAGCGGGTAGAAGCTGGCTCGCCGCCGAGTTAGCCATCGGGCGTGAAACCGCCACCGGTGGCGCCATCGGGCGTGAAACCAAACTACTTCATTCGAGATTATTGATTTTTCTTTCAAAGATTTGGCTAGCGAAAGAGAGAGACACAGACAGAGAGAGAAATACAGAAATAAAATAGTATTCATTGAATTATTGGATTTCCGTTTTAAATTATTAATATGCGAGTTATGTCGTTAAGATATAATATTTGAAAAAAACAATAAGAATAAAAGCAAATGGAAAAGTACGAAATAATTCAATCGGGATATCTTGCCATCGAACAAACTGAAAATTCCTATATAGTACGTGGAAAAAACTCTTGTATTACGAGCTAAAAATTGCCGTGATATCTTGGAATATTCAATATGAATAAAATAAGAACAAGTCGATATTGATATGGGAGATAGAAAAATTTACGTAGTTGCTGTTGCAAATTACACTATATTCTCCCCTATAACGCGTGTATAACATCGCGATTTTGAATAACCTAGCTATATATATTTTTCTAAAACTCGGAGCTCATGTATTTCCTACTACCGGAACGTAGAAGAGATCGTACTGAAATTTTTTATACATAGCAGCTGTGGGAATTTCCTATTTCCTACAAAAAAAAAGTCGAACATTTTATTCGTAGTGGATTCTGCAAGATAAAAAGGATAGTCTTCTCTATAACGTGTATAAGATCGCGATTCTGAATTCGCAAACCGAATAACCTGGCTATATATATTTTTACAAAACTCGGAGCTCATGTATTTCCTACTACCGAAACGTAGAAGAGATCGTACTGAAATTTTTTATACATAGCAGCTGTGGAAATTTCCTATCTCGTATAAAAAAGTCGAAGATTTTATTCGTAGTGGATTCTGCAAGATAAAAAGGATAATCTTCTCTATAACGTGTATAACATCGCGATTCTGGTTCTGGTTTTCGTACGTGTCCAATGATCAACGCACGTATACGTATGTACATTCATACACTGTTGGAAAAAATATGCCAATTTCAACTCATTTCGCATGTCCCATTAGGTCCACTAACTTTTTTTAGGTAATTTCACAGAAACATAGTATGTCATCCCTCAACATGGGATTTCAGTTGATATATTTGTAGTTCCATTCCATGGGTCAATAAGACGTCATCAATCTGTTAAATTGAAATGATTAAATCTTTATAATGAATGACAGCTGAGTCAAATCAACTAAAAATACAGTTGAAATTGACATCTTTAGTTTTTATAACATAAACCATATGTTATTTCAAAGATTTAACATAAACATAAAGTTGTTTCTTTATTATTCTGAAGTTAACATAATAGATGTGTCAAGTTCTGTGTAATTATGTTAATAATCAATTTCAACATGGAATACCAGCTTAACCTAAATCGGATTCGTTAAATTGACATTCGAATATGTATTGAATTTGCTTTCATATTGTTAACTGCGAATTTGTTTGACAGTAACACAAAATTTTTCCAACAGTGTACCATAGAATTGTTAACTCTATCACTTAGACAAAGATTATATACATATATACTTTTCGTCAAATTACAACGTTTTAACTCCAAATTTTAATGCACAGCAGCTCAACGGCAGTACGACCGTCGCCATGCACCGCTCGAGCGCGACTGAGTTTCAAGCGGGTAGAAGCTGGCTCGCCGCCGAGTTAGCCATCGGGCGTGAAACCGCCACCGGTGGCGCCATCGGGCGTGAAACCAAACTACTTCATTCGAGATTATTGATTTTTCTTTCAAAGATTTGGCTAGCGAAAGAGAGAGACACAGACAGAGAGAGAAATACAGAAATAAAATAGTATTCATTGAATTATTGGATTTCCGTTTTAAATTATTAATATGCGAGTTATGTCGTTAAGATATAATATTTGAAAAAAACAATAAGAATAAAAGCAAATGGAAAAGTACGAAATAATTCAATCGGGATATCTTGCCATCGAACAAACTGAAAATTCCTATATAGTACGTGGAAGAAACTCTTGTATTACGAGCTAAAAATTGCCGTGATATCTTGGAAAATTCAATATGAATAAAATAAGAACAAGTCGATATTGATATGGGAGATAGAAAAATTTACGTAGTTGCTGTTGCAAATTACACTATATTCTTCCCTATAACGCGTGTATAACATCGCGATTTTGAATAACCTGGCTATATATATTTTTCTAAAACTCGGAGCTCATGTATTTCCTACTACCGAAACGTAGAAGAGATCGTACTGAAGATTTTCATACATAGCAGCTGTGGAAATTTCTTATTTCCTATAAAAAAAAAGTCGAACATTTTATTCGTAGTGGATTCTGCAAGATAAAAAGGATAGTCTTCTCTATAACGTCTATAACATCGAGATTCTGAATTGGCAAACCGAATTACCTGGCTCTATATTAATTTCTAAAACTCGGAGCTCATGTATTTCCTACTACCGAAACGTAGAAGAGATCGTACTGAAATTTCCCATATACATATAGCAGCTGTGTAAATTTCCTATTTCCCATCAGAAAAAAAGTCGAACATTTTATTCGTAGTGGATTCTGCAAGATAAAAAGGATAGTCTTCTCTATAACGTCTATAACATCGAGATTCTGAATTGGCAAACCGAATTACCTGGCTCTATATTAATTTCTAAAACTCGGAGCTCATGTATTTCCTACTACCGAAACGTAGAAGAGATCGTACTGAAATTTCCCATATACATATAGCAGCTGTGTAAATTTCCTATTTCCCATCAGAAAAAAAGTCGAACATTTTATTCGTAGTGGATTCTGCAAGATAAAAAGGATAGTCTTCTCTATAACGTGTATAAGATCGCGATTCTGAATTCGCAAACCGAATAACCTGGCTATATATATTTTTCTAAAACTCGGAGCTCCTGTATTTCCTACTATTTCCTGTAAAAAAAAGTCGAACATTTTATTCGTAGTAGAGACTGCAAGATAAAAAGGATAATCTTCTCTATAACGTGTATAACATCGCGATTCTGGTTCTGGTTTTCGTACGTGTCCAATGATCAACGCACGTATGTATGTAACATACCATAAAATTGTTATATCACTTGGACAAAGATTATATATATACTTTTCGTCAAATTACAACGTTTAACTTCAAATTTAATGCACCGCACCTCAACGGCAAAACGACCGTCGCCGCGCACCGCTCGAGCGCGACTGAATTTCAAGCGGGTAGAAGCCGGCTCGCCGCCGAGTTAGCCATCGGGCGTGAAACCGCCACCGGTGGCGCCATCGGGCGTGAAACCAAACTACTTCATTCGAGATTATTGATTTTTCTTTCAAAGATTTGGCTAGCGAAAGAGAGAGACACAGACAGAGAGAGAAATACAGAAATAAAATAGTATTTCTTGAATTATTGGATATCTGTTTAAAATTATTAATATGCGAGTTATTTCGTTGAGTTATGATATTTGAAAAAAAAAACAATAAGAATAAAAGCAAATGAAAAACTACAAAATAATTCGATCGGGATATTTTGCCATCGAACAAACTGAAAATTCCTACATAGTACGTGGAAAAAACTCCTGTATTACGATCAAAAAATTACCTTGATATTTTGCAAAATTCACTATGGATAAAATACATACAAGTCGATATTGATATGGGAGATAGGAAATTCACCCAGTTGCTGTTGCAAATTACACTATAATCTTTTCAAGAGACGGGCTTCCGGGCTTTTTTGTTCGCACCCGACGTCCCCTATTTTACTGAATTTTTTCAGATTTTTCCGACTCATTTTTTTTCGATGTTTGTTTTTTTTTCGCGCCAAATTTTGAAAATCGTCAACTTCGAAGCGGCTGGAGATCAAGAGATGGGCCAAGGGGGTTTTTCTTCGCACCGACGTCCTCTATTTTACTGAATTTTCTCAAATATTCCGCAGCAACGGCGGCGAACATGATAGCCGCCAATTATTTTCAAACCCGGATATCTCGCGAACCGTAGCTCCGATCGCTACGATCTCGATGTCGGTTTCGCATTCTGTCTCCAAGGAGGTAAAGCGTCTGAACACGACCGCGGGGTCGGATTTTCGACAGCGACCACGGAAGTCCCAAAAACCGGAAGCAACTTCCGTACCGGAAGGAGCAGCGGGTCGACTGATGCGATTCGTAGCTCCGGTTCGTCCACCAGATGCGTGTGAATTTTTTCAGATTTTTCCGAACTCATTTTCAGAGTTTTTTTTTTCTCTCTGCGTCAAATTTTGAAAATCGATATCTCCGGAAAAACTGGAGATCGAGCGACGGGCCAAGTGGCTTTTTTGTTCGCACCGACTTTCTCTATTCTACTGAATTTTTTCAGATTTTTCCGACGAATTTTTTTTCGATTTTTGTTCTTATTTTCTCGCCAAACTTCAAAAATCGATATCTTCGAAATGGCTGGAGATCAAGAGACGGACCTGCAAACTTGTCTATAGATATGGATAGTCTTCTCTATAACGTCTATAACATCGAGATTCTGAATTCGCAAACCGAATTACCTGGCTATATATATTTTTCTAAAACTCGGAGCTCCTGTATTTCCTACTACCGAAACGTAGAAGAGATCGTATACTGAAATTTCCCATATACATATAGCAGCTGTGTAAATTTCCTATTTCCTATCAGAAAAAAAGTCGAACATTTTATTCGTAGTGGATTCTGCAAGATAAAAAGGATAGTCTTCTCTATAACGTGCATAACATCGCGATTCTGGTTCTGGTTTTCGTACGTGTCCAATGATCAACGCACGTATACGTATGTACATTCATACACTGTTGGAAAAAATATGCCAATTTCAACTCATTTCGCATGTCCCATTAGGTCCACTAACTTTTTTTAGGTAATTTCACAGAAACATAGTATGTCATCCCTCAACATGGGATTTCAGTTGATATATTTGTAGTTCCATTCCATGGGTCAATAAGACGTCATCAATCTGTTAAATTGGAATGATTAAATGTTCATAATGAATGACAGCTGAGTCTAATCAACTAAAAATACAGTTGAAATTGACATCTTTAGTTTTTATAACATAAACCATATGTTATTTCAAAGATTTAACATAAACATAAAGTTGTTTCTTTATTATTCTGAAGTTAACATAATAGATGTGTCAAGTTCTGTGTAATTATGTTAATAATCAATTTCAACATGGAATACCAGCTTAACCTAAATCGGATTCGTTAAATTGACATTCGAATATGTATTGAATTTGCTTTCATATTGTTAACTGCGAATTTGTTTGACAGTAACACAAAATTTTTCCAACAGTGTACCATAGAATTGTTAACTATATCACTTAGACAAAGATTATATATACTTTTCGTCAAATTACAACGTTTTAACTTTCAATTTAATGCACCGCAGCTCAACGGCAGAACGACCGTCGCCATGCACCACCATGCACCGCTCGAGCGCGACTGAGTTTCAAGCGGGTAGAAGCTGGCTCGCCGCCGAGTTAGCCATCGGGCGTGAAACCGCCACCGGTGGCGCCATCGGGCGTGAAACCAAACTACTTCATTCGAGATTATTGCTTTTTCTTTCAAAGATTTGGCTAGCGAAAGAGAGAGAGACACAGACAGAGAGAGAAATACAGAAATAAAATAGTATTCCTTGAATTATTGGATTTCCGTTTAAAATTATTAAAATTATTAAAATTTCCGTTTAAAATTATTTCGAATTACCTGAAGTAAATATATAAGTATATAACAGGACAAGATACAACAATACTGAAAGCACGGTGAGTCCAGGACGGCTTGAGGAGAAGGACACGTAAGAAGTGGAAAGAGATGAAACAGTGAAAATGCGAAGCGAGAGAGAGAGAGAGAGAGCCATACACAAAACATCACATAACTCTGCGTTACCTTTCTGAGAACTTTCAAATTTCGAAAAATCCTAATGGGTCTTAAATAGTGAATAAATTCATCATCTTTTTCACAATTTTTTAGTATTCCTTGTATCATTGGATTCCCTTTCGAAATTATTAATATGCGAGTGACTTTGTTGACTTATAATATTTAAAAAACAATAAGAATAAATGTCAATGAAAAAGTACAGAATAATTCGATTTAAGGGAAATATTTCGAGGATGAAAGAATATTACATCACAAATCGACAACTCGGTGTTGTACACCAAAGGGCCGCACGCTACAGTATCTTTCATTGTTTTTTTTTATGATTATTTCTTTGTTTTATTTTGTTATGCGTTTTCGTCTTCTACTGCAAGCCATCGTCACCTTTCTGGCTTTCTCGGCATTAAGTTGTACACTGCACCTCTCACTATAATTTCAAAACTCATGGTTGTATTGCAAATTCCGCCAACGATTGAAACAACGTTATACCGCGGTTGCCAATCAACAAAAACGCGATATGTAAAATGCAATGATCACAGCTATTAGAATTGGGTACGCAAATTAATCAAACGCAATGATGAATATAACTACTGCCGATACTGTTGCTAATACTACCTTTCTTGCCAGGTAAAAATTATATTTCGGACTTGCTGGTGTTTATAGAAATCTTGAGTAATGACTAACGAACAACAAACTGCAAACATAATTAAGGTATCCTTTGTAATTTCATACTGTATATAAAATTATAAGGTGCTATTATTCACGCTTTCAGTATAAATATAATATGGTATAATATAATATTGCTTTATTTTACAATGATTCAGTTCAATTGTATGGTTTATCCGCACAAATAGTTACAAAGCGTTAGAATATTAAGAATTCACTGTTTGTCGGCATGCTGGCGAATTATGGTATAATTATATTTTCAATATTTGCAAACCAATAATTGTCTACCATCAGAATTTCTTTACATTTCTACAACGCATTACACCAGCTGTAGTACATACATACATAGACCTATATATTTATACATAGGTATATGTATACCTATATTAGCAGCGCGGATACTTGAGAATCGTAACAAATTTACAGCAATTCCTCAAATTGAATTTTAGGCGATATGGGCTGTAACGTGGACGTTGATAGCGAGTTATTACTCTTTCTGGGGTGAGAATCGAAAGACCGTAACAGATCCCATTGATGAGTCAGGTTGGACTACAGGGCATGGTGAATACGCGACTATGGTCGTCCGCTCGACTGTTCATCATCTTGAATAATGCAATCGTACATGCATACGATTGAACATTCGGTTATTATACACTCAAGTGCACGTCGATATCATTGAAAATTCATACAAGCCTCGCATTGATGAGTAACTTATAAATGTGGTTCGTCAACGGAGTAAGCTAATGCAGAAATAAGTATAGCGTGTTCTTCAAGCGTGATATGAGAAATGTTATAATTCTGGGATTGTTCAACCACTAAAATTGAGACCTTTTCGCAATATTACAAAACATTACATTTGTCCTTGACTAAAGAATGTATAGTTATAGTATTCTTTGTATATTTGTAAATGAATAACGTTCTAAATTTATTCGGTCCAATAGCCCAAAAATTATAAAAATGTTTAGCGAAATGTGTATCGATATATTTAAATACCATGTTTCTGTGAAATTTTGTAATATTTCGTGCCATCTCAGCATATTCGTAGATTGTTTTTATTATAACAATTTGATTGCCGTGTGCAGTGTGTTGTATGTATGTACATATTTTCAGTTAGCATTGGCATTGGCATCGACGTTGGAAAATAAACGCATTTTGTTTGGCTACTTTCCTTCAGGATATAAGCCTAAGGAGCAATAATAATAAAACGCATTTTGTTGAACAGTATGGACCATCAGGCGCAACGGATCATACTTATACGGAATATGCGTATTTTTGTAATTATTATAATTCAAAAATATAATTGAACGTCATTTATCTGGTGTCAGAGTCTTCGGTAGACGTATCATTTAAAAGTGTGTGCGTAAATCGCTTGTAAAGTGTGTGACGTCACATTTCCTCGGTCGTTCGACAGAAGGTTGTCGATCTCCGACAGCCGTTACAAAATTTGTTATAATGAAAACGATCTTCGAATATGTATACTGAGATAGCACGAAATATTACCAAATTTCACAGAAATATGGTATTTAAATACATACCCATGTATACATATGTATTATTGATTTGGTCTTTGTTTCAGTCGTCACTTATTTGTGTATTCTACGGTTCAGCAACGCGATTCGCGTGTCTCCGGTGTCTCTACAGTCTTCATACTCTATGGCCTGATACGGGCCGAGCGTGGGGCAAATACCGGGGGCACACTAGAATAAACACTGGCATCGGAAGAAATCAATTTGAATTCTTAGATTAATTAGGATGGGTCGTTTAGCCGAGGTGATGTAATTATTTCGTTAATAAATCCTAATATTCTGTAAACGTTGTGATAGCGGGTGCTCCAAGGGATTTCCATAATATTACTGCCGCGGTGGGGCGTCTCGATTCCCTACAAATCATTTCTTTGAAATCCCACGTTAGATATGCAATGTCACTTGTAATTAAAACCTCTTTTTAATCAGACGCAGACTATCATTTACCTTTCGTTATAAATTTTCAGCTGGCCGGCGACGAGGGTGTGGGCGAAAAATCACGAACTTTTGTATTTCAAGACGAAGGCCATACTTTGGGAAATGCTCTACGTTCCATTATATCGCAATAGTATGAATTGTTCTATCCCAAAAATCGTTTGCGACCAGAGCTTGTTGAATGATATCCAATTATTCTACTTTCGTGTATTCTGATGTATCCAACGAACCTAACCATGTTCTTATACTTTGGTGCGGTACTATTCAAATGTCGGCCAAGTATCTGACATTATATTTTACAATTACATTTTCAGCCCTGAGGTCTTGTTCTGTGGTTATACCGTTCCGCATCCTGCGGAGAGTAAGATGCACTTCAGGATACAAGCAAAGTCTAGCAGAGCTGTCGATTTGTTAAGACAAGGGTTAGAAGATCTCGAGAAAGCTTGCGATCGTACGACCCAAGCGTTCGAAACTGCATGGAAAGACTACCAGCGACGGTCGGACGGCTCTATGGATCCCAGTTGACCTCTATCAATCGTTTGCGTGTAAATTGAAAGTATCTTTGGTATCGCAATTAAACTGCAATGTATAAAATATCTTATTTCAATCTTACCCTTGGTTCATTAACGCTTGTCTGGTGTCCAGATTATTGATACAATACAACTGCAATTGTGCTTTCTCTATATTGAGAGAGGTTTCAAGAGTTGCATCAAATTGACAAGAGTTCCCCAATGATTTATAGACAACAAGTTCCATACTCAGAATATTTGACTTCTAGTTTGATAGGGGAAAAAACACATCGGTGTTGCAATTTTTTGAAAAAATAAATTAATAATTCTTGGGATCCCAGTTAAACATCCAAACATTCTTAGGTCAATGATACTGGACAGTCAAGGCTGTGGTCAAACTAGGTTACTGCGACAGATAGTGTGCTCGACGCATTTTAATGAGTGAAGAATACGCACCTGCAAGATTTTCTTAAATTGATAAAGGTAGCTAGACGACTTGTTAGAATAATTTTAGCCCGGTACCTTCAAAATCAGGTGCGAACTACTTTGCCACTGAAATTAAGATCGGTATTGGGGGAAGGAGACTGTGGTGTGTAAGGTAATTTTTGTGTGACTAGATTTGTCATAGGTAAAGAAATAAAAGAAAAATAAATCATAAGCTAAAAGAATGGGTCGCCCGGAATTGAAAGTTATCAAACCATTACAGTTACAAGTTAGTTAGAATTAGACATTACTGTCGCCATAGAGAATACACTCAATTTTGCAATGCATAACACAGTTCAATGTATTCGAATTAAATTCAAACTCCAGGAGATATTACCACAAGTACAGTTAAAAACTGATAAATAATAAAAGCTGACGAGTTGGTTGAATACCGAGTGATGTTTTATTGGCATCGATATAAATTTTTCATCATTTTGTATAATAAAAAGAACTTATTATTGTGGAGCTTTCCCACGTCCAAATCCACCACGGAATTCCAGGTCTCCGGTGCCAGCGCCAACGTCGGCTTTTTTATCTCCGGGTGCCGGTGGTCCGCCAGGCCCTCGACGATATCCTGCGCGATCTTCCGCTGGGCGTGATCCTTCGCTTCTCGGACCGGCAGCTGGTCTGGGCCGGGCAGTCTCAGGCCTAACCTGCCTCTTTAATGTGGCAGGTACGATTTCTGGAGGTAAGTGTAAGTAAGCTCGCAAGTATTCGATGCCCTCGTTGGTCAAGTACCAGTAGAAGTGTCTCCAGGCGAACTGTTCATTGACATAACCTCTTGACTTCAAGGACTGCAATTAAATGAGTATTTGTTAGTTTTATTATTATGTCGATTAGAAAAATAATGGACATAGTCTCTACTCAAGTTCTGTTCCAACTATATTTGCGTTTTTGGCTTTTGTGGCTTTCTATGGGATAACAGCGTGGAGTGGAGCTTGTGACTGCATTTAGCTATCTGGCTAGATTATGAAAGCGAATACTAAGAATATTATTCAAAAAAACATCGTATTCAAAAAGCTAAAGTAAAAACCGATGAAAGCTTTACACTGACTTGTAGACAAAAATACTATTGTGAGGTTGTGATTAAAAATTATATTGCACTACGGCGATTGTATACAGCGAAAAAGAAAAGTAGGCTTAATTTAATTCCCTTGTCAAAACTTCAAAAGAATATAGGGCAGAACACTTCTGAATATGTAGCAATAAAACTGTTCCATGCACTTCCCCACGAAATACAAGTCATAACGGATGCAATAAGCGAAGAAGGTATTCCAAATAAGTATATGAGGAAAAAATTTAGGAATATTATAAGATGGTTGATATCTAAAAATGTGCAATTATATTTATTCATATAAATACAAACGACGGGAAGGGGGTAGGTTAGTATTTAGCGATACATAGAGGTCAGGTAGTATAGGGTCGCGCACAAGAGTCAAGTCTCTTCAGCGAATAGAGGAAGTATATGATTTGTGCATTTTTTCTGTGTATGTAAATGTTATGTATTTACACCTGTTTGAATAAATAAACAGTAAACAAACAATAAAAGATTTCAAGATTTTCATTCATTCAAGATTTTTCAAGGTTTTCCAACTAAAAAACAAATGCCACTTTGCCCTGATTAACGTGAAGCTTGTTCTGTAAATCAAAATAGCATTTTGCTGCCAGAACCCGTAATAACTTTTCGTTGTCTATGAGCTGAAAAATATTTTTCTGGAAATTGCAAATTTATAGTCGTAATTTTCACATTCCCCGACTTTCACAAACGTTTTCCAGTCATTAAAAAATTCGTCGATTATCATCAGATTTCCAAGTTTCATCAGAACCCTGGACTACGCTACTATGGGAAAATCAACTGATTTTCTCATCAGACCGTGAGTCATACAAACGATTTGAATTTATGGGCATAAGAACGGACAAACTTTGGGCGTGAAACAAAGTTTCAGTGTGACTTCAAACTCCAAGGCATGATTAGATGCTTTAAATGACATCGATAATTGATGGAGAATTTGAGATTTCGTGATTAGTATGTATATTGCGTTACCTGCATAGCCTTGATAACCTGCAAGTTGGGAATGGTTTCAAGTTCGGGATGCTTCGGCGCGTGATAATCCTTTTTTGCAACCATGACACCTTCTTTGAAGAGGTACTCGTAGATAGCAACACGATTCTTCTTGGGCATCAACATTCTGTGGACAGTCAAATACGAGTTGAATGAAACCGACTTGAGCCAACATGTTTCTTAAAATTTTAGGTTAGGATTAGTTAAGGTTAGCTTCGACCGAAGATAAGAAATTTGTCAGTGTGTCTGGTTGAAATGCTTCTCGCCTAGTCAGAGAAATCGGTGCGAGCTTCTCTAGTTCGGTACTCAATGAAAATCAATAGCTCAGCATTGGAAATACACGTATAAGGACAGCGTGACGAACAGAAAATATGACGGGTAAAAATATTCTTCACCACATTCCTGGCATTTTAATTTCGCGAATTTTTAAGTTTGTCTGAATACACGAAATAGGGTTTGGCGAGATTTTATTTGTCCGCAAAATTACAAGGATCACATTTTAACTCAGAATTGTAGAGAAAATAAACGGATGCACGAGATATTCATGGATTTAATAGAAAATTTGACGTACTTGGATGTTTTGAGTCTGGCTATTTACCGGAAAGAGAAGCCGCCATACCGTGGCTTCGTGAATTGGCCATGTGGCAGCGCCAATGGTATTCGACAATTTGCTGGCAGATGTCACCACCGGTATCGTAATCTGACACGTAAATAGATCGCCTCTCCGCAGAGCAGGTACGGCATGATATGTATCCATAGTATATCTTATGAGTCAAATCCAGTTTATTACGGATTTATCTCCACCGTTCCCGACAATAACCGCCGATATGAATATATGTATAATATAGTTTTCCTTGGATAATCACGATTCTTCTGGAATCTTCGAAATATCGCTTTGCTGAAATAGCAAACCCGTTTCTCAAATTAGTGAGAATGATAATTGCTGTACTTGGCGCATATACGGGGTGTCCCATTTTAACTTACCCAGCTGATTAACTCGAAAAATTGCAAGCCAGTCCAAAAATGTTTCGAATAAAAGTTGTTCGGTTTCGAAGGGGACAGATATTGGTGATATTGCCTTTCTTGTGAGTAGAGGCGCCATGGAGATATGGAGGTCGACTCTTTTTTTTTCAATAGGGACCCGTATTTTTCATTACATAATTTCATTCTACTCAAAAAATTAAATAACTTTTGTATGAAAAATTTTTTTGTGAAACACCAATTTTTCATGATATACAGCTAAACAACTAAAGATATCTCAACTATTAAGAACGTTTCACCTCTTAACTATCGAGTTTAGAGAAAAATTGCAAGAAATAAAAAGTGCGTAATTTTATGCGAAAAATGTCGAAAAATAATTGCAGAATTTTTCCCTACAATATTTTATTGCACTTTCTTCAATTGCGCGAAATAATCAAAAATGGTTGAATAAGTTCTGAAAGAATATTCTCCAAGCTTCTTCACATGAAATTACGCAATATTTGTCTTCTGTAATTTTTCTCCAAACTTAATAGTTAAGAGGTGAAACGTTCTTAAAAGTTAAAAAAATCTCTAGTTATTTTGCTGAATATTATGAAAAATTGATGTTTCACAAAAAAATGTTTCATACAAAAGCTGTTTAGTTTTTCGAGTAGAATGAAATTATGTGATGAAAAATACAGGTCTCCATTAAAAAAAACAGAGTCGACCTTCATATCTCCTTGGCGCCTCTACTCACAAGAAAAGCAATATCACCAATATCTGTCCCCTTGGAAACCGAACAACTTTTATTTGAATCATTTTTGGATTGGCTTGCAATTTTTTGAGTTAGTCAGCTGGGCAAGTTAAAATGGGACATCCTGTATATATTATTGCTATACATCAACAAAAAATTCTTGTAAAATTATACTCACGCTTTGAGCCAGTATTTACCAGGGCCTTTTTCATTTCTCCGTATACCCTTTACAACGCATATTGATTATCAAAAATATAACAACAAAATTTAAATAAATGGGATGTCTGAGTTTCTCATTGCTGGCTCGAAGGCCCGTATATTATTCAGTTGGAAACTAGTTTCACAAATTTACAATCAAATATTTACAATTTAGCGATTAAAGTACATATTACAGAATAAAGAATACATAAATTAGATGGGGGGTGGTATGTTGCGCTGAACATGAGCATATCTTTTTACTATTTCGTCGATGGACCACCACTTCAGAGGAGCGGCGCTTCTGGTACTCACATAACGGTTACTGTAGAATCCGAAGAAAAATATCGCGACAAACAGAATGTACCAGGAGATGGGTAAGCGCGAGACGCGCTCCTGCACCGTCCTAAAGCCCCACGGCGTTCTTCGACTGCAACAAAACAGATGCGCCATGCGTGTAATATCACGCGTAATATTATACATACTTTGGAACATGTACACTAGGGTGGGCCAAATAAACCGACTATTTTTTTTTCTTCAAAAGGCCCTTTCAAAAACTTGTTCCCTATAATCACATAGCAAGCTTCGAAAAATCTGAGCTCTTAATTTTAATATTTTTTTTAAGTGGTCGCTCATCGCGATTTTCTATTTCCCATTTAAATATAACATGGGAAATGGTCTTGTGGCACACTTCGATTTTTCTATCTCAAGGACTAGTCGTCTACTTAGAATGATTCTGCATATGGCTACTCTCGTTCAAAATTGAACAAAAAAGGCCCTTGGTCTTTTTCGATAAATCTAGCTGTTTTCAAGATGGTTATTGGCTTCTAATAGTAGTTGACCAATAACCAAATTGGAAATAGTAAGATTTATCGAAAAAGACCAAAAGACCTTTTTTGTGGAGCATTCAATTTCGAACAATATAAGCTATTCAGAATCATTCTAAGTTAGACTAGTCCTTGAGATATAGAAATCGAAGTGTGCCACAAGAACATTTCCCCTGTCATTTAAATGGGAAATAGAAAATCGCGATAAGCGACCCCTAAATATCAAAATTAAGAGCATGGATTTTTGGAGATTTGTTATTTGATCGTAAGAAACAAGTTTTTGAAAAGTGCCTTTTGAAAAAAAAAAATAGTCGGTTCATTTGGCCCACCCTAAATGTTCATGAAAGATAAGTCCGCACCTGAACGGCCTATTTTCGGTGGTCAATTCTTCGTTCCTCGTTTGAGCCAGGAAGCCGACTGTATCTTCTCTGGTGCTCGCCCATACCTCCGAATCGCCGCTTTCACAACTTCCGACGCTGAAGTTACTCGACTGACAGCGGATTAAATTGTTATTTTCTTCCCTCGAACCACGTCGCGACTCGGCCTGCTCAAATATTTCTCTAAGCTCTCCGATACTGCTCGAACTGCTGCTGAAACCATTTAAAATACTCGTGCATATGCATACCGATAGGCATAACCAAAGTGACCGCAAAAATGCACGGATATACGGATTTTTATACAAATGTATACTATACATAGGCATAGATATGTATGTGTGTTACATCATACTCACTCGGTGCGATCCAATTTTTCGTTGTCCCACCTTTGCGTGTCATAACCGAGCGAAGGGCGCCTCAGGCTCATTCTAGCCGATACAGAGGTACGCTGCTGTCTCGCGTTATCCTATATTGATGTCAATCATATGAATCAATTAGAAGTCTACCCCTGTATGTGTGAAGTTGTTGTTAATTGTTAGACACCACATGATCCCTGTGTATACCTATATATGTATACGACGTTTATTATATGTGTAAACCGGTACTGTATAGGTATATGTAACATGTGGCTGTTTCAATTTGAGTTCAGGAACTATGCGGATGTAGATGTCTGAAAGGGCTCGCTTTCAGAAAAACGATCTGAGGATAGATTCGATATTGGTCCGTATATTGTGCGATCTACGTTCTACTTTCAACAATATTCATTTGCACCGAATATATCCCGCGTGTTCAACTAAAGCTATAATGTTCGTCACATATTCCTATAGATCATACGTTATATCGTACAAATTCAATTGGTCATATAATACGAGCGGCCGGTATAACTTTACCCTGCATAGGCTGATATAATAAGATTCACAGTTGATTCATGATTTTTGTAATAAGATGTAGGCAGTAGAATTTTACATTCTAATATGTGTAGGTATAGTCTATATATTTAATAGAGTATGATGTTTCAATTGAGCTGCGAACGTAAAATCGATAGAACGGCAGCCGTCTGTAAAATAAAAACCTGGACACTTTAGGCGTAAGGGTTGGCTGCGGTCACACGAAAGTACTAGAGTAAACATATGATAAACCCTTCGACATATGACTGTCCTGAGCGGCGAAGTAATAAGAGGTAAGTGGAGAAAAAAATAACAAAAGAGGAGTTGCCTTTGTTGCTTCTTGCAGAGGATTCCCTGTTGCAGGTCGCGATATCGTTGCGATGCTAGCCCTCCTCCTAGACATCTACAAAAATAAAAAAATCTCATGTACAATACATACATACATACATAAAGTATGCCGAGACATGTCGATTCGCCGATGTTTAAAAAATGCTACCGGTAAGCGAGGGATATTAGAAAAGCGTCAGACGACCAAGTAAAACTTAGACATCATGATATACCGTATATATGTATAGGTATACGTAGCTGCGGTATCTATGTACAGAGGATTTTAGTCAGTGCGCCTTGTCAAAAAAGTATTAAATACTTATATACAACGGAGGAATATAATGATAAGGAGGAAATACGGTGGGAGCGGAGAGAGGGGAGAAAAGGCTTAGCTTAGAATAAAAATGAAAATGTACATTAGGTCGTCCGTTATTTTGGACAGCTTGGAATTCTTTCAATCTCACCCCAGAAATATGTTCATATATGACAGAAAAAAAAAATTCTTACCGAATCTAAACATCTTCGGATAATACCTATAATTAACACGTGCCACCGGGCAATTGAAATTTTAAATGCAAAATATACATTGAAATTTTCAATATTTTTTGATTATTTTGATTTTATAAATCGAAATGGATTGAAAAAATTAATGTGATGCTTCAGAATAACAATCACACTTCTGACTAAACGTGGGAACAAAAAAAATTCGGGATGAGTACACGTATTCCGTATAGGTAACGACCCTGAATTGAACCATAAAAATTATGGCTTTGAGGGAATATAGGTATGTACCTATACTATAAGATACGGAATACGTGCGCTCATCCCAAACTTTTTTGTTCCTACGTTTAGTTGGACGTATAAAATCTGAAATGACCAAATTAACGGACACCCTAATGCATATCGGTTACAGGTAGATAAAGTTCAAATACCTATTAAAGCGGTAGTGGAACGTGAAACAAATTGGGTCCCTGGAACCTAACGGTACTCCCAATTTGTTTTGTTTTCTGCAATCTTGAAAATCTTGAATGATTTAGAATTCGTAAGACGTTGCACTGAATAATCCCTAATATTGCCTCATTCATCCACCGACCTTTCAATTGCTTTGATCGAACCTATATATCTCCAGCGCTCTACAAGTCAGGTTTTAACATGGGAGATGACACAACAATAATTATCCTCGTCTCATTCGCTTATAAGCTATTATGTAACCTGGAAACGTTATGAAAAGAGGGAAAAAAAAAACCATTTCAAAAGACCTACAACTTTTTTGAATTCATAAAACTCTTGATGTGGCCCGTTATGCCCCAGAGGCCCGTCTTGTACCACGTTCCCCTGTATGTAGGTATATCAGACGTTCATGACCTAGGTATGATTGTAGCAGACATTTTAGTAATATGCTGTGAAGCCATTGCAGTTAAAGATCAAAATTATAAGCGGGCGAAGTTAATATAAAGTTATGCAGATAATGTTGAAATAAGCGAGCGAGGCGGGAACGGGAAACCCTTGAAATGAAGCATAATGCAGTCATAATTAGCGAGCTATTGTTAATTTGAAGATTCATCGCACCGTTGTACGGTTGGTGGACGGCACACCACGATATCGCACTCTGGGAACGACGTCGTCGATGAGCTCGCCTGAATTCTCCTCGACGACTATGTTATTCTCGGTCAGGATACGTCTGTAACGTGCATACACAGACTTATATATGTATTTAAACCCTCACGTTGGATAACACAAAAGCTCAAGAAATCAATTGTCTGGCCACTTCGTTGTTCGGCAGGATCTAATATTTGTTTCATATCCTTCCTCTATCTCGTTCACTTCGCCCCCAATGAATTAGATTATACCAATGAACGATGATAAGTGGTAACATCTGTAGGGACCCACGTCGTAAGCGATTTTGGAATTTGCAGTGCTTTCAACTGTAGGTATATTATATTTTATAATAAAATTTTGTGCAATAAGCATAAGTTTTGCTATTAAAGTGGGTTTTTCTAAATGGACCTCCACCAATCCGGCGTTTTCGTCAATCCGGCAGTCCTCTGGTCTCCTATTGCGAAACCACTTCACCGCTGTCGCATTGATATTTTCACGCTACAATTTATATAAATAGATATTTGAACGGGCCATATGCTGACCTTGAGTTAGATATTTCATAACCCTATCATGAATTTCCAGTGTTTGAACCGTATTAAACTTCAAATTGGTCTTTCCAGAGCTCTCAGGGAACGTATAAATTACCGGATGCAATCGTCTCGATGTAAGATTTGTCAAAGGTAACAAAGAAATTATGACCCGTCAAAGCGAGCGTGATTTTTTTCACGTTTAACGTTTCGCATGAAACTCGTACAGTATTGAAGAGTGCTCCAACTGTTGTCATTTGTCTATCATCAACATTAGATACGATAAATGAAACCAGAGTGACAAGGGGTTGAAGTTGACACGTCGCGGTCGCGCCGAGGTCGGAACATGCAAAAATCAGCATTCTCACTTGCCACTTACAAAAAGAAAATTGACGGAAACAAATGTGCAGTGGGAAAGTTCGAGAAGACGCCGCCGCTATTGTAGAATAGCTGAGCGCACCAAGATCCTGTACTAAAATCCAAATAGGTCGAGGCTTTTTTTTCGCGGGTTCGGTGTGAAATCCCCGACCATTATACCGAAGTCTAGCGGATGTAGGATATACATATACAGCGGAACGTCGAAGCCGAACAACGTAGTGCAGAGTAAGTTGAAACGAGCTATAGAAGCAAACATCTTCTCACTTTGTCTCGGCAACCTCGGCGGAGAGTTTGTCGCACCTGGCGCGTAAAGCCTGTAGATACCTATCGGCAAGAAGAGCCGCCCTGGAAACTCGGCGCTCCTGATGCGTAGCCCCAAGGAGCTCAGCTGTGCTAGATACTCTTAGAGTGCATCGCGAAATCATCTCCAACTGGTGCCTGACTCGCTCGACTCGCTCGACGGATTCTCGATCCACGCACAGCGGAGCGAGAGCCTGACGATCAACGACAATCAATCAGATGTTCGTTCAAAGTTATACACGCCATACATACATATTACATACATACAATGCCAGCCGGCCGATTCATTCGCGCGCCGCGTACACCATACATGGATATTATAGGCATTATTACATACATAGTCGTACGCGTATGTATATGTATAGGTAGGTCTTTACATACACATATACATGTACATATATGTATACATATGAGGTATTCTCTACCAAGTGAGACAGGCTCGGTTCCTCACCCAGTTCAATTATTTTGATTTTTCTTCTAGATAAGCACATTGATTGCGACTTGGGTGAATCATTTGAAACTTCTTGCTCAAATTCTTTTTTGAGCTATGAATTTTCAATTCCTTCAGGTGCCATAATATTCAAGCAATTATTGCGGAGCTCTGGTTAGTCCGATTGCAAAAACCAAATACATGGAAATGTTCGTCAAAAAATGGACTTTTGGAAAGAAAATGGGAAAATCTGCCCACGCATTTGCATTGAAATGCAGAAAGATTGAAGAAGAAAAAATTGAAAAAAAATCAAAAGTGACATACTCAACGAGAATCGAATTTAAAAACTTCAAACATGAAAATGCTGGTGAAAAATGCGTCATCGAATCTGACGAAGACTTTCATGTATTCGGTTTTTCCGATCGGCCTAACCATGAAGCTGCGTATAATTATCGCTCGAATGGTATATAGTATAGCTGAAAAAATTGAAAATTCATAGTTCAAAACGTATTAGAACTAATGATTTTAAATTATTCACTCAAGTCCCTGTCAATGTGCTGATGATGAAGAAAAATTTTCAAAAAAATTGATCTGGGAGCTGAGGAATCAAGCCTGTCTCACTTGGCAGAGAATACCTCATGTATGTACATACATACATACATACATACACGTGTATGATGTATTTCGGCGTGTTGTGCATGCACACACGTACGCAGACGCATACGTGTGCATACATACTAATTAGTAATATTACTATTATATGTATTATTGGCTCTAACCTGAATGTCTCGGTGCATTCTTTCAACTTCCGTAGCGAGATTACGCTCGGCCTGGTCCCTCTGTCGAAGGCTGAGAGCCAACCTCCGCGGCAACGTGACCCTGTCTGTCCCCAATCCAATCGAGAGTGCGGTATATTTTTGCTAGGGTCGCGAAAAAATATTGTAATGGTGATAAAATTATAACATAAGGGCGTCGTGCATAACGTGCTGATAATGCTGCAGATACATAATATATCTATGCATAATTCGTGTATCCAGCGCCTGTGTCGTGATATATTCTCCTATGAATATAGGTATGAGGTGTAGCCGTATGTATACCTATAAGTATACAGGGTGTATCACCTGAAGTGTCGAGAATGGAAGGGACTTGGTCGGCGTGAAGCCGCGCTCCAATTCAGCCAATCAACAACTACATATAAGATTTTCGTAGACCGGAATTCTTATCAGAGTAGAAGATACAATTTCTTAGTCTAGGAAAGAAATGTCAATGAATGATATATTAATATATATATATATATATATATATATATATATATTAATATATATATATATATATATATATATATATATATATATATATATATATATATATATATATATATATATTAGGGTGGTCCTTATTTTGGATATTTTTGATTTTTTTTCCACGATCCCCCTAAATCGGTTCTAAATAAATAAAAAGAAATTCCTGCCAAATTGGAGCTCGATATTTCAATTTTAACCTGGCCCCCCCGGCAGTCAAAGTTTTAAACGGGAAAATACGTGTATTTTAGACTGTCAATTGTTTGAACATTTTTCCAACCTAGTGAAAATTAATATAAAAATTCGAGATAAGGCACAAATATTCCTCATAGTATAAGGTATGATTGAAGTAGTATATCAAATTTTTACATCCGTAATTTCTGGAGTTATGATCTATATAAATATCAATTTGATATTCATGTAAAAATGAATAAATAGAAGAAAAAAAATTTGATATACTTCTACAACTATACCTTATACTATGGGGAATATTTGGGCAGAATTTCAAATTTTTATATCAATTTTTACTAGGTTGGAAAAATGTTCAAACAATTGACAGTCTAAAATACACGTATTTTCCCGTTTAAAACTTTGACTGCCGGGGGGGGCCAGGTTAAAATTGAAATATCGAGCTCCAATTTGGCAGGAATTTCTTTTTATTTATTTAGAACCGATTTAGGGGGATCGTGGAAAAAAAATCAAAAATATCCAAAATAAGGACCACCCTAATATATATGCTCGGCGAGTAGGTATTTATTTACATCGACGCTCACAAAAACGGTTCGAATATTGTTGGCCTTCTATATCAATATACTTATACCAAGAAATCGTATCTTCTATTCTCGTAAGAATCAAGTATACCTATAAGTATGAGTATGGGTATATTTGGTATACCCAGCAGGATTATGCAGGGTGTCTCGGGTGCCGAAGGACAGGTGCAGATTTCATATATTTTTAGAAATTGTTCCGGGCAAAAGTTGCATAACTTTGTGGGGGGCATATCGTGCACGTGTCAGGATTTTGGTCCAAGGCTATTATAATTTCTAAGATATTGAAATCAGTAATTGAATAAGTGTCTTTGACATATAGAGAAACATAAGCATGGTTATACTTATTCCTTGCTAGTATCGAAGTACAGGCTGAGACGAATCTAATGGGCTATAATTAAGTCGAATTTAATCAACGCGCGTTCGTATACGTGCAGCATGCACAGATATAGGTCTATAATACATACATGTATGCATATAGTATAATCAAATGTAGGGTATATGTATAGTACCTATAATAGAATCTCTACTTGCGGCAGTCGATCATCATTCTTACCTCAAGTTCGTCCTCGCCCATTCGGTCGCTGCAACGGAAGAGAAATGGGTTAATTATTAACAACACGTGACACAGTCTGTACATGGGTATGCCTATGAATATATGTATACGTTATCATGTAGATATATGTATACCAGATGTATATAATTACGTATGCATAGGTATATGTGCATTGCACACACATAAGATACAGAGCCGTAATTCATCAATTTTCATCACAATTGAATTTAACGGCTAATTTGAAAATCGTTCTTGGATATAAAGTATCAGTTCCAGCCTCCTTGCCGCTCGTTCTAAAATTTTGTGCAGTTCTCTCTGATTAGAATTTGATTTTCATTGTTTTGTCTCGCGACGTACCGATTGTATTATACCTAGTAATATCCTAATAGCCGTACAATAATAGAAAGTCTGCACAGTTCAGCGAAGGCAAAAATTCGGTGAAAGTGGTAGAAATTTCAGTTTTATTTTCACACTACCGAACAGCTAGGTATATGTATATAACAATCAATGTAACACCTAGGGGGAGAAAGATCCGAATACGCCATATATTATATAGGTGTACATTTTAGTGTAGAGAGAACTTGAGAGGAAATGATTTATTTTATTTCAATGTCAGTACGTGATATTATAGACCGTGGCGTTAATGGGATGATGTACGCGAGCTGCAGAATGAAGATGGCCTTGGCCCCAAGTTACGAAATGAATTGATGTGATAGTTGTATATGTATGCGAAACTATTGGTATACCTATGTATACAAGAACAATGCAGTACATGGTGGGGAGATCGTACCAAAGGTCGAAGCCGTCGATAGGGACCGCCAGTCCTAGCTCGATCAAACGGGCATCCGGTAGATTCGGAAATACTGTGAGACTTTGTCGGTCCTCGGGATCGCCTGCGGTGTTCACTGCACCCCCTTCGGAGCGGAGGATTCTGTTCCGGGCCCCGTTCCAACCGCAATTGCAGCCGCATTTGGTGCTGCACTCGGTGTTGCCGCAACATGGCCCGCTATCACTCTCGGACAGCGAACGGGCGCGGATCCTTTGGTTATTCTAAAATTTGTACACCCACAATCTGCATGCTTAAACACATATAAGTAGGCATGCATATTATACATCAGGGTCGTCCTTATTTAGGGCTCGAACAAATTTTTTAGCAGGCGCTCCCCAAATCGGCTCTAATTAATAATTCGAAAACATTTCCCTAATTTTTTTCAGATTTTCATCTCCACTCGACTAACCCCTCCTATCAAGAGGGTGGCATTTCCCATTCGGCGAAATTCTCAGTATATATTTTATTGTAAGAGTAATAATTGTCAAAACAAATCTGTAATTGCGAGATTTTAGTGGGTATAATTGATCCTACCATCTGACAAAAAATTCACATCATCACACCAGGCAATCCGGACAAATCGCACGCCCTTTGCTTAATCTGACTGAATTGTAAAAAAAAAGTCAGATTAAGAGGCCGTGCAATTCGTTTAGATTGCCTGGCATGATGATGTGAATTTTTTTGTCAGATAGTAGGATCAATGCTCATGAAAATCTCGTAGTTACAGAACCTTTTGACGATAAGTACTCTCACAATGAAACATATACTGAGAATATAGCCGGGACACGTGTAGTTTAAATATGAAAAACCATCCTCTTGGTGGATGGGGTTGAAGTTGAGATGGAAATCTGAAAAAAAAAAAACAAAAAAAAAATCGGGAGTTGTTTTTGAATTAGTTGGAGCCGATTTGGGGGGAGCCTATGCTGAAAAACTCGTCCGAGCCCTAAATAAGGACCACCCTAAATATTACACACAGTTCCTACCCTAAATATATCCATCACAGAGTATAATACGTACATTAATTGTCGTATACCAGAGGATATTATTATACCTATATCCAGCATATCAATATACATATAGGTAGAGCGTAATAGTCGTTCGGGCCTCGTACTGGAGCTTTGTATAACGTTATTTTAAGCGTTTGAGATGTAACAACGAGTACCGCGGTCGACGGCGCAAGTTTTGAATTAGGTAGGTGAAATGTTTCGTTTTGTTTAGAGACGTTAGGGCGTCGCCGGATCGCTAGAAAGCCCTGCAATATATACACGACTATGACCGATGGGGCTTGTAACGTGCATGTGTACACCTGTATGTGATACTTGTATACGCGGTTACGCGTTTTATAGTACGCGAGTATGCGCGAGTTCTTAGCCTATACATATTCATATAATATACGGTAGATATACACTACATATTTACTTTCGAGGGCAGCAGATAAAGTCAGGAGCGAAAGGCTGAATGGTGATAATTATTCATTACTCTGTGATTATTTATATATATATATTAATATCAAATGTATATCTACCGGAATAGGTATATACAGATACACTTATACGTCGAGCTGTAACGTATCCAAATTTGTTCGCCATATAGCCCGGTATCGCCTGGTATAGCTTAAACCTTGAAGGAATACGATCTAAATATAGATATAGTTATAGGTTGCACATACTCGAGCCTCGCGATCAGTCGGTTCGGTTTGATTTTTGAAAGGCAAGTGTAGATAAACATCGCGTTGAGTGAAGGCGGAGAGGCAAGGCAGAGCGCGAAAACTCCCTCCACCGAATCACCTATATACATATATATATATATATATATATATATATATATATATATATATATATATATATATATATATATATATATATATATATATATATATATATATATATATATATATATATATATATATATATATATATATATATATATATATATATATATATATATATATATATATATATATATATATATATATATATATATATATATATATATATATATATATATATATATATATATATATATATATATATATATATATATATATATATATATATATATATATATATATATATATATATATATATATATATATATATATATATATATATATATATATATATATATATATATATATATACGGTGACTCGAGAGTAAAGCTACGGCCACACGCGTATAGGTATGTTTCTGTATGGCTATAGGAACCGTGCAGGTATAATTATACTGTATTATACAAGGGAGCATTTCTCGCCTGCGATTTTAGGACGTAGATGACGATATCAGCTCATCTATCAATTCATTCGGACTGCAGCTTTCACTTGGCCCGGGCGGAGTGCAGTGGTTCATACAATTTTTGAATCGTGAGGCCAGCATATACAATATATCCCTTTCAGCCGTCAGATACTCGTTTCATAATGTGTCAGAGTTATTCACCGATTTATCCTGTACGCATATTGATAACTAGTTTGTTGGCAAAAAATTCTTTGGCTGGCTTGTTCCAAGTTCTAAAGCCCTACCAGCGATTACCCCCGGTATCCAGACACGTGAATTCAATAATAAATGATTGTTCCAAGTCTTGAACGGAGTGCAGTTGCAGGACCATGGGCTATGCAACTGGTGATCCGTATAATCATAAGTATTATTATTATTATTATTATTATTATTATCGCGTTATTATACTATACTATAGTATAATGAGTTTAATTAGGAACATTACCAATATTGTAATAAATTTGTAGCCTGAAGATGACCGACCGGGCCCGGTCGAAACGTGACCGCCATTCAAGAAAATTAGTAAATTTCTTCAACAGCTGTCATCCAGTTGGTCACGAACCTCACACACCGCAATTAGTATAGGAATAATGTACAATATGTCACAATTTGAGATAGCGTATGTTAATCGGGCTATCGGGAATCCGTGCATGCTGAGAATTTACGTGCTATATATGTATAATTAATCGTTCGTTTTATTCGATTGTAAATTGGAGGCCGGGGCAGATCTCGAGACATTTATACGTTGGAAAATTATACCGCGGAAGATTATGATACAAACAGATCCAATGTAAATATTATTTTTTGTCGCATGCTCAGTAGAAAATTTATCTGCCATGTCGGCGTGTGTTCGCAAACTGATCTGATATAATTTAGTGAGAATGTGGTGTAATAGGATCCTGACGTTCCAAACATGTACGTAATCATGTGTTAAACTGCAGCAAAACACGTTTACTCTTTCGAATCAGGCGCCCAGTGGACCGGAATTATTATTATACATGCTGCAGGATAGCTAATGGTATATCATAAGTTATGTGTATGAATATATTGGATCCACCATTCGCCAACATCTCTATTTGTTATTGAATCAAATGATCCGCCGAATTACGTAATGACCCCGATTATACTATACATATGTATGTATAGGTATGTATATCTATGTATGTATACCTATATACCTATAGGTATATATACCTAGCACATTTCACCGTGAACGAACTTTACTTCCACAGCGTGGTGTAACGGAGGATGCCGGAAGTCGAATTGTAGATATATGTGTGGGCGTGTATGTATATGTACATTATTCGAAAATTATTTGTAGTCACGTTGATCTGGGCATTTCGTATATATACACCTATTATACATACATATAATATTGTAGGTATGTTATAATCTAGGCCGGGTGGCACAATCGATCCCATGTTAAAAAATTTTGCTACAATATCACATCGAAATTTCTTTCCCAAGAACTGGGCCCGTACAAAAGACGTTAGTTTTGAAAAATATCTAAAGGTCTCTCGAGAGACTTAAAACATATGAAATCCGACCAAACTCTATATGTATATGCTAAGCCCACACGTTATATTATATACATATATGTATATACGCCTGTATGTTTATGAAACTAATCGCCTTAATTTTTTATCCTGCGCACAATTACACAACTAGTTGCATCGGGACGTGGTTTGTTTCATTTCAAGTCTTCCGATGCAAGATGCGGTCGGCGGTCAAACATGCGCAATTGAAAATAGAATTGCAATAACGAATAATGCCAATTTGAATGATCCGCGTACCCAACTACATCAATGACATCAATTTCAACCGGTTGTTATTAACATCAATATGATGCGTGTGTATAGGTGGTACTCGAGAATCTTAATAGATGTTGAGATTATATAGCAACGTCTTGTTCGGACAGCTGATTATTTGACGAGTGTGTCGAAGCAGCAGTCTCCTTGTAATTCTTGCGCATTTATAGGTATACCTATGTAGCTGTATAAGCCACGTACGTGTAAATACCATAGGGTATATTGTGTGTAATTATCATGCGCTATGTCCTATAAACGCCTGACACGGATCATCTGGAACACCGTTTGAAATTATAAGAGTAAAAAGCTTTTGCAAAAAAGGGCTTTTTTGTTGAAAAGTTATCTTATCACGACATTTGAAAATGTATATTAGAGTGTTCCAAAAAAATCGACTATTTTTTTGTTTTTCCTCGAAGCACATTGAAAAATCGACAGAGTATCCCTAGGCAAAGACCCTGTTGAAAAATGAGCCCTTGATATTAATATTTAAAGGTGGCGCTTCGTGATTTTCTATTTCCCATTTAAATAACACGGGAAATGTTCTAGTGGCACACTTCAATTTTTAAATCTCAACTACTAGTCTACTCAGAATCTGGAAATCTAAAATTTTCATCACCACCTAATTAGACTCGACCTGCGGCGCTACATATCTGCAGTTTGATACGAAAATTTAAACTTTACCTATCTGCGGCTGGATCTGATCCGCACAATACCTAACCCGCATTCCGGCGAGAAACAAACCCATATAGGTATATGCCGTGCGGGGTAATTCTCGCATCTATTATTAGCCGCGTAGGTATATGAAGGAAATCGAACGATAAAGCAAACGATATGGCTGTATAGAAAACCAATGAACTTGAAATCGCACTCTGCTACACATTTGCGTATATCCATGCTATTATAAAGCTGAGGATAACGAAATAAAAGAAGGAAGACGCTGTCCACGAAGGGGGGGGGGGGGGGCAGAAAGAAAAATAACCTTTGACTCTATGTATAACATGCATATAATATGTATACTCCAGACTGTGACGACGGGTGGTAAGCCTGCAATGTGTCTGGATTGGATAATAAATGGAATATTTCGAAAACCTGCGTTATACGTATAGGTATACGCGTCTATTATACCTATATGTATACTCGTATTGCACATAGTCCAATGGAGGGGCGCAAATATGGAATGAAGAGAGTGGTGGTAAATATTCGGTAAATTACGATTGAAAATTTTTTCATATCACTGACCTTGGACCGATTTTGAAAATTCTCTTCAGACTCTGCGGTAATCCTTTCGCTGGTGTTGTCCCTGTACCGCCTGTATGGCAACGGTTCACCGAATGGGTAAGCCGAACTGATTTTGATAGTCGAGAGCTGCCGTAGTGATGCCTGCTGTTGTTGCGGCGGAGTTAGCGACGTTGATGCCGGTGGTGGGTGGATCTTCGTTTGTGGTAGTGGTGGTGGTGGTGGTGATGGTGACGGTGACGGTGACGGTGAGGATGACGGTGCTGGTGGCGGCGGTGGTAGCGGCAGCGCGACCACCTGTACGTTCCCCTCACGGTCAATGCGGTCACGGGCGCACTCGGAATCAGAGCTATCCTCCTCGCTGGACATCGCGCGCACAACTGACCTGGATCTGGCCGGTATTTCGCGATCGTCGCTACGCCGTTCCGCGGCGATGGCCGAGGCGACGTCGCCGGGTATCTCGTCGTTGGAGGGGAGGCAAGGCATCGGCGTCAAAGTCAACAGCGGGAAGGTCCGAGTGCCCGAGATGACGTAATTGGTCCGGCGATTCCCGAGGCTTACTTCCGACTTGGTGGGCTTCACCATCCATGGCCAAGTCGGTATACCTATAATTCAATGAGAAAAAGCGCAGAGGAACAGAAATGTTAGAGAAATTAGGCCGTAGCATTTGCAATGATAATATGACCGTGCCCGTGGAGTGTTGGTCAATTAGTGGTTCATGGCCATACGACCGAATCCCTGAAAGATAACTATGACAAGCAGAATATCTCGCCTATACATATACCATGTAGAATTATTAATTATGAGCGCCGATCAGTATAACTAGAACGTTTGCCTGGGCCGCTCAACCGCATAATCGGGCGAGCGTGTGGCGACCGCGGAGTACCGCTAGCCGCAGTGTTTCATAATATGTATACTTATTCCTATTTGATAACTGGTAGGTAGAGAGCAATAGGGATCGTGTGTGTTTGTGCTCATTGTCATTATTTCCCAACGAATCATCACGCGGCATGTATGTACACCTACGGAATTATTTGAAACGCCAATATAATTGTAACACGCCCACCCCGTATATATATATATATATATATATTATTATAGTTATACCTATAGCAAACGACCGTCCACGCAAGTGATTACATCGTAGTACCTATATAATTTGGGCATTCAGCCGGTATAATAGCCTATAGGTCTATACGCTTACCTAGTACGTCCGGGCTGGATGAATGAAGTCTGTCAGAGTCCTCGCGCGGATGTTCGCCCTGCAGTGCACCTGGCTTTGTGCCATACTCCGTTTGGTGATGTACCGCCGCAGTCTTCTGATTCACCTCGAGCCTACTATAGTAGTCGAACGACCGTTGATAGACGGACGATTTTCGTTTCGGTATCTTGTCGTGCGTGCCGTGCGGCTGGAAATTTGCGGCCGGCTTCATCTCTACGGGGTACTGGTCGCGGGCGTTGATTATTTTTACCTGACTCTGACTATTGTTATACACCACGCGGTCTTTGTCATCTGACACCCCGGTCCTTAGGGTCAATTTCTCCAAGTCCAGTTTTAAACCATCGACGATATCGGGGGCATGATCCTCGTCCGTCCGGTATCGCGTGAAAGTCTTATTCTGGACAGAGACCGGGCTAAGCGGGATACGGCGCTTCTCGGTTGAAGCAATCAAGTTCTTCCCCATCCGTTCAAATCCTCCGTTTCCGGTTGACCGCGACGACGAATATATGCTACCTGACAAGTCTAGGGTGGACGAACAACAGTTTCTCTCTTCCAAGGACAGGGATTGACTCTCGTTAGAGCCCGTGCCACACGTGTCGTCTGAAGTATCGTCCATAGTCGTCGTATTACGACACCTCCAGGCGTACGATTGAAGGCGAACGTCGCCGCCGGAGCTGGATCCAGATCCAGGCCCGGGGCTGTCTGTCATTACTGTACCCGGTAGTTGTGATAGGGCATAATTGGCGTCGATGGCCACCGTGGACGTCGGCGATCCAGCACCGTGCGCTACGTCGCCTTTCATTTCAGACGGTCGACCCGGCGGCAGGGTGTAGATGTACCTGTAGTTGCGATACACCATTTTATTGATTGAGAGCAACCGGGTATGACTATATTACATGATCATATTGAATATACTTATGTATATGGGGCATTCCAGCTCAACTCAATCAACCATCAACACTCATATCTTCGAATTTTTTTCGAAAAAACATAGGTAATTATTAAAGTTCGGATAAGAATACAATGTTCCTGTAAGTTTGAGATCTTGCATTCAATTTTTGACAGCGATATATTAGTCGCAAAATTCAGACGGCGAGCGTTTAAAATTTTTCTCGACTGTAGATACGAAAACATGGAGAACAATGTTGAATACCGGAAACAACCGTTTTCCAATGAATTTCAACTGAGATTAATTACAGAATTTGCTAATCATTTTTAGACCCCAATTTTGCTCCATAAACGTCGAGAATCTCGATTTTCTCAAATGTCGCCGTAACCGATTTGGATGAATTTTTCTCACAAAATATAATCACCTGGGGTTATGCTCTCGTCGCGATCCCATAGGACTGTCAGTGGCTTCACTCTCGCTGCTGCTGTCGCCGCTGGTTCCTTGAATTATTATCTTGTCTAAGGCAGCAACGATGGGGCCGGGGATTGTGGCCTGCTCGTGAAAATATCCCGGGGGGAGAGGCGATGAACTGCGCCTTGGCGAGGTGTGGGGAGTGCTACAGGCTATTAAGCTACAGGACGTCAAGGATACGTCTAACGGCGAGATCAACGGACTTGTGGTCCTTGCAGACGCAACTTTAGAATTCACGTCAACTACCAATGCCTCCTCTTCGTCTTTGCAAGATCGGTTTTTCCTTCTGCAGCTACGCGAAACATCGGTATGCGTTATAAAGTGAAGAGGATCAAGACAGTGAGAGAGCTGGATGAACAAAATATCAACCATACCTACACCTATCCTCTATTAAGGCGAAGTGTAACGTTTGAATACATCGAAAACGCGAATGGTGAATTCTCCGAAAGTACTGGATGAATCGCAATGAAATTTCGGAAGATTACGTATTGTTCTAGTAGAAAGGACCTGATTATTTTACTTTTTCGAAATTGTAAAAATTTTTTTTTTTTTTTTTCATTTTTTGTAAAATTTCGAAAAAGTAAAATAATCAGGCCCTTCCTACTAGAACAATGCGTAATCCCCCAAAATTTCATTGCGATTCATCCAGTACTTTCGGAGAATTCACCATTCGCGTTTTCGATGTATTCAAACGTTACACTTCGCCTTAAGACCACTCCCGTATATGAGAGCAGGGAAACATATTTATCTAATACATCAGTTTATTAATATACGATTCTATTTTATACTTGTATTGTTTATTAGACCCTTATTTCAAATACGACAGATAAAGGTAGAGGAGGAAATAGGGATTTGTTTGATCGGGTCCGAAAAGCCCGTGGATATAATCGGCCCGGTATATCGTTCAACATTTTTCAAGTGTTTGTCGACACACCCTGAATCATACATAACGTTTGAAGAGTGTTTTCCACATCACGGATACTGCGTATACAGAAATCATAGCTGAATTTCGTCTGATAGTTATACAAGGAAAAATACATAGCAGACCGAAGTGCGACGACTGAGAAATCGGGAAGGCGCAAGTATAACATGATAGTACGACGATCTGAACTCTATGTACAAACTGCACATAGGTATAAGAAAACAGCTGTTACCGCTGAAAGAAACTTGTGTAGTATGTATGATGTATGTATGTACATACATACATTAGAGTGTTTCAAGAAATCCACTATTTTTTTTCCCGAAGAACATTGAAAAATCGACAGAGTATCCCTAGACAAAGACCCTGTTAAAAGATGAGCCCTTAATATTATTATTTAAAGGTGGCGCTTCGCGATTTCTTATTTCCCATTTAAATAACATAGGAAAAAATTGTGTTCAACTTTGGAATTTTATAACTGGACAATGAATCGCTGAATAAGATTGACGAAGACATACTCTTTCAGGAAATTAAACACTCTATAAAAAAGGTCTGAACAAAGATTTTCGTAAGTCAAGCCGTTTCGAAGATATCAAGCCTCAAAGTTGGACCTATAATTCTCAAAATTTTGGGATTATTTATTTATAAACGTGACAAAATTAATCTATATAACTTAAATACTATTTGAGTATTACTTAAATACTATTGAAGTAATATAGATTAATTTTGTCACGTTTAAAAATGAATAATCCCAAAATTTTGAATAGGTCCAACTTTGAGACTTGATATCTTCGAAACGGCTTGACTTACGAAAATCTTTGTTCAGAACTTTTTTATAGAGCGTTTAATTTCCTGGAAGAGCATGTCTTCATCAATCTTATTCAGCGATTCATTGTCAAGTTATAAAATTCCAAAGTTGACCACAATTTTTTCCTATGTTATTTAAATGGGAAATATAAAATCGCGAGCGCCACCTTTAAATAATAATATTGAGGGCTCATCTTCTAACAGGGTTTTTGTCTAGGGATACTCTGTCGGCTTTTCAATGTCCTTCGGAAAAAACAAAATAGTCGATTTTTTTGAAACACTCTAATGTCCATATACATACATACGTCAGGCGGCAAGGGCGTCTAGTCGTTATAATTCGATATGAGATTGCACGGATTGCAAGGGCGAAAGCAGATAGCACACTGCATCGAATATTATAGCTCCACGACTGACGGTCACAGAAACACCACCTGGTTGCATTGACATGCATTCCTTACAACAGGCAGTGTCGTTGCCACGACTTCAAATGTTCATTTTATACGTAAAGGTATAGGTATACCTATGTATGTATACATACGTATGTCTATAGGTATATTATTATAGCAGATATGAATTATATGGGAATATTTTGACTAAAAACTTCAAGATTACACCATGTGATCGTGATAGATTCTTATACGTAATAAGCGGATAAGTACAGACCCCAAAAGTGAAATTCTTCGTCTGAAATCTGAACGATGAGGATATTGAGTCTCCAAGTATTTTTGCCGCTCAAGATGCCCGTGTGTATATCGTGGTATGTATACACACCTATATGTAATATGTATATTGCACAGGTATGTTTCTCTTTATCTATACGCGATACGGTCAAAAGTGGGCAATGAACCAGTGTTCGATAATGTAGGAAGCAGCGAACTTTGTCACGGCTTCATTGCCTCAAGACTAACCGCGCACGTATATAAATTCGCTCGTTTTCCGTACCTAATCTATACAGCAAGATATATATTCCGGTGAGTAAATACATTAAGAATAGGCTGTTACGGGGTTGGAGCGGGAACGTTGCAGAAATGACGGCTCCGATGATAGAGATTCTGGCGATATAAATAAATCTACGTATACGCGAACATTATCCGGGTGTTAAATTTTTTGGAAATACATGAGCAGCTCCCAGCGAGCTCGGCGATGAGATTGAGAATTCAATGTTATAAAAACGACAACTGAACTGTGATTGATACACGGGAGTGAGTATACTGCGCGAATATATAAAACAAAATCGTCTACACTTTTTCGAAGTGAAGAAGCCGCGACTCACAGTACAGGGGTTGTATGTAAACGCGTATATACTACGTGTACACCCCACCCTTATGCGTATAACCTGTATCATATTCAGTCCCACACACAACTGACCTGCGTTTATCTATATGTATACACTTAAACGCGATAAAATAATCAATCGGAAGATTTTTTGCTTTCTGGATACGCGGTTCCTCGGTGTCAGGGTTTTAGTTTCAACTCTCAATTCATCGGTGACTCCCCGCCGTCGAGGACGTATCTTTAAAAGATATTATTACCCGGCGGCGGTATTTTGGCAGAGAAATAAACAAATCCGCCCGCACTTTAAAATACAGTTTATTTCCACGGTGTGCGTCGGGAATTCTTAGCACGGTCAGGCGTATACGTGCGTATTGGCGAATTAAGCGAAAAATGAGAATATACCTATCGCATTTGATCGGCATTGCAAAGTCTTAGTACCAAACGCAAAGCGAGATGTATACATCTCGATGTATCATCGCGACACACACGTGACTATAGTCACGTGTGTGTCGCGTATAGGTATAAGGTAGGTATGTAGGCAGCTAGGTGCGAGTGTTAAACGCATATATTATATATAGGTATACCTATATACTATTTGCAAAGAACTCCTAGCATACAAGTCAGTCAACAGTTCCAGTTCGCTAAATCTACACATGCACATGTGAATTGTGCATACACATAACTATACGTTAGGGTGATCCTTATCTTGGGTATTTTTGGAATTTGATACGGCCGCCCCCAGAATCCTTCCAAATATATATTTTTTAAATACCTGTAAGGTTTGCGTCCTTAATATTAATATTAACGCGTGCCCCAAAGCGTTCAAAGTTTCAAACGCAAAATACATGTATTTTTGTGCATCAATTGTATGAAAATTGTTATCTCACGTAGTAATTGATAAAAAGTTCTGAAACTTGGCATAGAATTGTTGCCAACAACAAGAGGTATTTAATGAATATATTATTTTATTATTACTATCGAGTATCCATTCGAGGGTGTATACATATATAGGAATGACTGCATCTCTTTTACAGGGCAGATTGCCGGTCAACAATAGTGGGCCGGACTTTCGTGACCGAAATCTAGTTGAGGGTGTAATTGTTTTTGAATTACGGTTTAGATCGATTGACAGGCGTGCCTGGGTGCCGAAAGACAACGGTCAGTTTTGACCACGACTGACGTTGATTGAGCCAAATATTAACTATTAGGACGACAGGGTTGGCAAATTTCGAAGACCCTACAATTAGCGTATAGATTTAATTGTTCGGCACATGGGAAATTACAAAAATAGTATACCTATACGTGGTACTATAGTTTCGACTACTGTTTTTATAGGTGACGGATTATACTGATCATCATCATGGGTATAATGCATAAAATTTTGCCCAGAGAAAAATTGTCCCACGACCTCATTATATGTAGGTATGGTATAGACTCTAACTTGAACACTAACAGCTGTTCGTTCATTCGGCCGAGCCACCGGGTGACTATCGCAATCAAGGGGAATTACGGGCAATTTCAAGATATATCAATGCCGTACAAAAAACATCGGCTTCGACGCGCCTGTGCATGGTTGAGCTGTAATTATTTTGGACGTATATCTACACTGCAGTTTCGAGACTTCCGAGCCGCGGCGAATCTATCTAATTCAAATAAATGAATGGAAACAACATCATTATCTTTATAATATGATGTATAATAAGTTCATCGCATATTAGCGGCTATCTATCCGTTGGCCTGCCTGCCAATCTGTATCTGTCTATCTACGTTTGATGAAGAGTTCTCTGCATCCCGACTATGTACTTGCATAGCGTTACACAGTCATTATAATAATATATGTACATACATACATAGATATTATATACCTACTGGGTGTACTTTACGCCCAGCAATAACGCATGAGATACTCGGCCGGCTGAATAAAACGGCTCACACATGGCGACCTGCGAGACCGTGCCAACAATGTTCGTAAATCGAGTGCAGATACGAAGTGCAAGTATGAGGTATATTTGCGGGGATCCAGATGCAATATCGACCTTGATCTAGATAGTTTTCAACGGGTCTTTAAAGCAGTGAGCCGTCGCCCGTCACCGAGACTGCCGTGGTATACATATGTATACCTATATAATATTAGACTGATCACAAGTAGGTATACAAATATTACGAGGAAAAATGAGATTGTCCTCTCGTTCTTCTCGTCTCTTATGTCTTGCAATTTTAGATGTACTTGTGCATACATACATACTATATCTATAATGTATATGAGGCATTTGCCACCAATTCGACCTGGGTCTGACCCTCGACCCCTTGGATTTGGTCCGTAATTTTTCATATGCTTCTTCTATCTTTCGAAGGCACACTGAATTTTTTTTCATATTTTTTTTTTCATTAATTTGTTCAAGTAGAACAGGAAAATCACTAGAGAAGAAAATCACATCAAAGGCCACAATTTAAAAATCTGAAAAATTTCTGAGAAATCATGTGTCAGATATCAAAATTTCGAAGTATTGATCTAGAGTGGGCCGACGATTTATTCTTATGTTTTTCGACATTTTGTTGAAATTTTTTCTTCAATCAAAAGAAATAGTCAGTCGACTATGGGCGGTTGCTTGAACATCTTTATATGTAACACTGGATTTTTGAGAATTTTTTCAGATTTTTCCGTAGAATGTTTTTTTTTTTTCAAAAAAATCTTTGACGAAATATCTGGAAAAATGTTTCAAAATCTGGTGTTACATATAAAAATATTCATGCAGCCGCCCATAGTGGACTGACTATTTCATTTAATTGAAAAAAAAAAAAATTCGAAATAATGTCGAGAAAAATAAGAAGAAATCACCGGCCAACTTTGGCTCAGATGTACCACAAAATTTTGATATTTGACACATGATTTTTCAGAATTTTTTCAAATTTTTTAATTGTGGCCTTCGATGTGATTTTTTCTCAATAGTAATTTTGATTTTCTATTTGAAGGAAAAACTTAATTTTTTACATAACAAAAATTCTAAAAAAAATCAGTGTGCCTTCGAAAGCTAGAAGAATCATATGAAAAATTACGGACCAAATCGAAGGGTCAGGCTCAAGTCGAATCGGTGTCGAATGGGCCATATATTCATATGTATACCTATTATGTGTAATCGAATGGTCGCTGAGTGAAGATGATATAACCTACGGCGTGCTGCTTCATTCAAGCCCATAAATGCACAAACATAATTGGTATCGAATCAGCAATATTCCATATATTACCTACCCGATAGCACTTTAACATGTTAGTATACCTATAATTGTTTATTAATCACCTACATACGTCATCTCGCGTCCGTCTCACTAAATCAAGACAGTGCGCCTATACCATAGGTATACCATATATATTAGACACTACATGCACATGTGTATGCCCACGGGTATATTGCATGTCAATTCTCTGCAACCTTTACCGTTATAATATGTCTACCACTTCACCACTTGTGACGTAATGATAGGAATGAATAGTATAATCGGAAACTTACGTAGGGCAGAATTTGTAGTTGTTATTGTTGTTATTGTTGGCGTAGCTCGTGTTCCCTGCATCGATGTTGCAAACCGCCGGCAGTTCAGGTACTAAATCGAGAATATCAAGCTGAGTCGTAGCGTCAGTGGTATCGGCGTTGGTGACCTTCCGCGAAGCCTGGAAATAAAATGCATTGGTATAACGTAGGTATTAATATACCGTCTCTATAGGGTTACAGCGATGTATTGGCTACGCGAAACGCCTCACCAATTATAGGTATACGCGTGTGCACACGTCATGAGATTATAATGTGTATAGCTGAGATCGTGACGTGATTGGACCTCGTTTAAAAAATAACAATCTTTGTTATTCAAGATCTTTGACAAAAGCGAGGAAGATGAGAAACGAAGTAAAAGGTACCATAGGTGTATATTATTATAGGCATAGTTATTACAGGTATTGCCGGCTTTTACAGGTGTAGCAGCGAGGCAACGCGAGGCCAAACGAACAATATGGCAAACAAGACAGAACGGCGTTTGTCATGAAAATGAACTATAATCTGTTATAGGTCATCTATCGGCCCCGACCTGGTCCAGACGGTCCAACTTTGCCGCGCGCAACGGCCCGCGGTGGTGGGCGCGAAAATGATTAACATGGTATAGGTATTTGAGACGGTATAACCGCACGGCGGTAGTTTCTAATATAATTCCCGTAGTAATTAATAGCCAATAGAAAAACGACTCAGGCAAGCGGTATTGTCCTCCGCGAATTGGGTAGGTAAATATACCTATAATGTTTCGTACACCATGTCAGCGATCTCATTGTCAGCTAAAGTTGTCAGGTCAAATCACCGATTCCGGGTGATTCTACCAGGCTGTAGTTTTAAGGAGAGACTATATGCGATATGTAGTTTGATATCCAATCGATCAAAATATAATTCATCCTGCACGCGGTTAATTATCCACATACTTCGTATGTATAATGTACGGTACATGTACTGCAGGCGCTGGGAGCCCAGCTGTATACTAAATTGTACTAACCATAAGCGACAATATCGTTAGCACGTGCCGTATCTGGGATCTGAATTTCTGCAAGTCTTCCGTGCTTGAACAATGTTCTTCGGTTCCAGTAACCTGGAACAATTGCTGAGTAGGTGGTGGTTCTATCCCCAGTTCCCCATGTGACGCTGCAAATTCGGCTGCACCCCTGTAAATCGCCATTGAATGGGTATCACAAATTGATGACAACGATTGTTAACTGCAGCAAGTCGATCTATTCGACCTGCAGTGTATTAAATTCTGGGTAAATATATCAATTCGTATGTGGATACCTTTCGAGTTGTTCAATTGCCCAGTGCATAGCGTCGATATATTCACTATTTATTATCTGGTCCTCCATCGTTTCATTTAAATTTCTGATATCGACGTCCCGGCCTAGCTCCGGATCGCCGTATCCCTGCAGACGAGACAGGGAATTGTATTAATATTATCAGATTAACGACCTACATATAGCCGAAGATTGATACAAAAAAGACGCCCGAAGGGAAGAATATATTTTTTCATTAAATCCGACCATACTTTTCACGGTCAATATCAAATAAGGTTGAAGGCCTTTCGTATAATAAGAGCTTAATTCACGTTTGCCCATATCACAGTTATGGATTGGTACATTGCCGTGTTATCGGTTACAGGCAGGTATCCATATGTATATTATACCTGTAATTAACATACTCACCGTAGCTTTCATCTCATCGCGCAACGAACAGGGGATCATCTTTTCGGATTCCTGAAAAATCTTCATCTCCTTATCTAGCCCATTATCAGAAGGTGGGCTTGCGAATAACTGCAGCGGGAAAAAGAGACGCGGGCGGCACACATTAATATAGGTATACATAGGTATATTAGGGTGTGTCATTTTGGGGCAACTTTTTTTTTCAACTTAACAACAGGTTGTATACTTGTAGGAAGGTAAAATAAGAAGCCTGGTCAAATTTGAGATCTTAATATTAATATTAAAAGAGGTGCCTCATCGCGAATTGCCATTTCCCATTCAAATAACACGGGAAATGTTCCAGTGGCACACTTCAATTCTTATATCTCAAGTACTAATCTACTCAGAATGATTCTGCATAGCTACTTTTGTTCCAAATTGAATGCTCTACAAGAAAGGTCTCTTGGTATTTTTCGATAAAACTAGCTGTTTCCACGTTGGTTATTGGCTGTCAATGCTAATCAACCAATAACCAACTTGGAAATAGTTAGGTATATTGAAAAAGACCAAGAGACCTTTTTTGTAGAGCATTCAATTTCGAACAAAAGTAGCTATGTAGAATCATTCTGACTAGATTAGTACTTGAGATATAAACATTGAAGTGTGCCACTAGAACATTTCACGTGCTATTTAAATGGGAAATAGAAATTCACGATGAGGCACCTCTTAATGTTAATATTAAGATCTCAAATTTCAACAGGCTTCTTATTTTACCTTCCTGCAAGTATACAACCTGTATTGTAAGTTGGAAATAAGAATTTGCCCCAAAATGACACACCCTAGTATATGTATATAGTTCGATCGTCCGTTTAATCATTTTAACGAGTATCCAATAATCATATTTAATTTAATTTCATATATGTCTTTATGCGTGCAGGCATATAATGTGCTCTCATTGATCAGGTGTTATAGATATAATAACAGACATTTATGTGCACCGTTCAACATATTTGGAAACAAGCGCGAAATTTTTTGAAAATTTTCAACGCAATGGTTATGCATGCTCTGATCGATAATTCATTGTAGAATTTTTCATTAAATTGTAACTGTGCACTATGAATACACCGCATGCAGAGACCCTGCAGCCTTGTGCAGGTGGAAGCCTGTATAATAAGTCGCGAATGAGAATGCTGATGAGTGATGAGGTTTACGAATGTTTAGAGATTTTTCATCACACTTATCATCCTTTCTTTCGATCACTTTGACGAAAGATTAGCCATAAATGTATAGGTATAATTATTTAATGCACTCAACTCACCGCTTTACCGTGGAGAATATAATTTTGGTCCGGTTGTAATTCGGAAATTCGGTTCTCTAACTCTTTCACAAGAACTTTGAGGTGCTGAAACAGTGAGACGGGTGCAGGTTTAAGTTGGTACGTATATCGATACTTAATCCCCTCTACTCAACTTGATCGTTATTCATTCTCGAAAACTACAAGTGCCGCGAAAGAGACTGATCGTGAATGTGTAATTTAGCGATCGAAATACGGGTAAAATATGGGCGGTATAGAGGTAGGTATAGGTATAGCATTGAGGGATCTGTTGAAACGAGAAAAGAATTATCTTTGCCACATCTCCACGGCTGTTGCACGCAGCCTGAATTGCCGTTCAGGATGGCGGGCACAAATATTGTAAGACCCGTCAATTAGCTTTACACTGTCAAAGGCCCATGATTGCAACATAGGTATGGAGTCGCACGCCTTATATCACGGATCATAACAACTACCCAACATTCTGCATGATAGTATAGGTGACGATTTTCCATTCTGAAGTCTTCAAATCCTGTGTCATACGGCTGAATTATTCCTTTCGCAGTCAATTTTACCCACGGTTAAACGTACATATAGATATATGTATTTATTATACATACCTATAAATTCAATTCTTCCGAAAGCACTTTCGCATCCTCAGCATATGATGCGATCATTTTTTGAAGAGAAAGAAATGCGAAAGATTTTTACAAAAGCTGAACAATTTTAATCATTTACCTCGGTCGTGCTTGTAGAAATGTCATGCTTCTCTCTAAGCTGGTCGTTGGCCAATTCCAACTGTACAATCTGTACCCTCGCTTCGTCATATAACGTCTGTCGTTCCATCAATTCTCGCCGATAGCGGGCGAGCAGCGTGGTCCGCTCCTCCTTCTGCTCGTTCGCTTTGTCCAGGTCAGCGTGCAACCGTCGTATCTGCAAGGTAAGTCCACGCACATAGGTATACCAAATTATACCATTATTCTGCAGTTTTATTTCCTTTCCAAGCAAAACGTATAGCGATATATTTATCGGGATACGATATGGTATCCGTGTGTGTGTGCGTGTCTGTGAGTCATTACAAACCTCCGTTTCCGCACCCTCAATTTCTTTCCGTAGTAGAGAATTGTCCCTCTCGAGACGATGATTTCTCGCTCCGAGGGCCTCGCGGTCCCTCTCGACCGCGGCAAGTAGTTCCCGCTGTTCCTCATGTTCCCCCCGCAGCCTCTCGTATCTGCTGTTCGCTGATTCTCTGCAAGAATATGATCGAGTCATCATCTCGAAATCAATACAACAGGCCTAAGCACGGGGTCAATTAATTGTTTTAGTTCTTAAGGGATCGCGATACCACATCATATTGTGATCGTCAGACTTGCAGCTGGCTACCTATGCCTATATATTATGCATAAGTACAAGTTTGTATTCGGCTATGACTAAAGGAGGACCGACACACAAGTATAATATATAATATAAACGCACACTTTCCGCCCTACCACAGCCAGCTCTCTTTCGTGGGTTGCAATAGAATCTTCAGCGCGTTGAAGTTCCTCCCTAAGGTGGTCATTGTCAACGGCGCACCGTTGTGCCCGCTGTCGTAAGACCTGCGCCGACTCGACAACGGCGTGATCAACGGCCATGTGATACGTGCCATCGACGGAGGATAAATCGCCAAAAAAATGATCCGGAGTCTCACATCTTCTTAGAATGAGAAATTCCTATATTATATCCAACGGGTATCCACAAGTATGGCATACTTATATATACCGTTATTCAAAGTCTTTAGCTGGGTTCCGATGCTTTATTTCGAATATCTCCAAGTAACATGAGGATTGTAAATCGAAATGGAGAAAAAAAAAAAAAAAAAGGAAAGGAAATGCGGGTCGTGTCACGTATAGGTATGTGACATAATTCTAATGGGAAACCGGTAAGCCGTTCGTCACTTCTATAATATAAGTATTAGGATGATTTTTTTTTTCGACTATTTTTATTTTTTTACTCCCCACCTAAAATTTTGTTGGACATGTCGAACGAAAAATTCCCTGAAAGTTATAGCCCTTAATATTAATATTAACTACTTTCCCAGAGCGTGAAAAGATTTTCCATCTAAAATACACGTAAAGCAAAATTTTTTTTTTTCAAAATTCTATAACTCAGCGGCATTTTATGCTATCACATTGGTCTTAGTCGCAATTTACGCAGAATCAAATGATCTTCAAAAGTGTCTATAACGGCGTAAGTGCAACTTACACTGATGAGATGGTGCGGGTCACTAAAGTTGATTTTTACCCAAAATTCTCGTTTTTTCGCTGTTATCTCCGAAATGATCAACTTTATCGAAAAAATGTAAAGGATAATTTTGTTGGAAATTCAATTTCCTACAAAATAGGTCTTCTAGACCTAAATGCTTAGATTAATATTTCTTGAGATATTGAACATTAACTTACTTGTGGTATAATGGCCATCTCGCCAGTTTAAGTTGCACTTACGCCGTGACAGACACTTTCGAAGATCGTTTAATTCTGCATAAATTGCGACCAAGACCAATGTGATAGCACAAAATGCCGCTGAGTTATAGAATTTTGAAGAAAAAAAAATTCTGCTTTACGTGTATTTTAGATGGAAAATCTTTTCACGCTCCGGGAAAGTACTTAATATTAATATTAAGGGCTATAACTTTCAGGGAATTTTTCGTTCGACATGTCCAACAAAATTTTAGGTGGGGAGTGAATAAATAAAAATAGTCGAAAAAAAAATCACCCTAATAAGTATATAGCTTATGTATTTGCGGTTCCCGCTGAAGGCCAGATTTTTAAATGTTCAATTTTTATATCACATTGCGAACGGATTTCAAGGGTCGGATATGGAAATAATTAATACAGGTCTTTTAACACTACTGTAATTACACGTGCATAGACGTAAATACCTGCTTGAAATTTCGGATAGAAAATTTATTCCGAGTAACAGCTTTGATACACAAAAATCTATCCAAAATTTTGAATAGCAATATGGCATAGTGACCTGTGCATTACCTTTCGGCGGTATCGACGACTGCAGTACTCGTGGATAAATCCAGGAAACCTACGTATGTACGCAACATCGAATGAAAAGTTAATGAATGATTAGCGAGAATATTAGCATAGGGAATAGACATCTGGATTCAGAAAGTGTTAATCTCACCATAGAGGGTCGTCACGTCTGATTCGGATGTTGAACCAGCTGCAGCATCGACATGTGTGCAGTCTTCTGCAGGTTCGGCAAACATGAGCGTCGTCCTGATCTGCGATGTATTATTCCCAGGTCGTTCGTTTGCCTCCGAGTCATCGGTGAAACTGTCACTGTACCACACGGAAGTGTAACGATACATTTTCGGATGGGTATTTGTCGATTGTTCGCAACTTGCGCTCTCTAGTCTTATATCAGCATTCAACGCCAATAATTATATGTATCATACGTATACTATTTGCACAACGTGGCCGGTGCATGAATTCTGTCAAGATAATACTCTGCACTTTATACGCAGCCCCTCGGTGTACACGAGTAAAAAAAAATTGGCTATAATTACAACGCGAACCCCGACGGCCGGCACCAGGAGTAAACACCCTGATGTCGGTATATCAACGAAATACTGCACACCTGCGTGCGACGTATTACGTCTAATCTAACAAAACCGGCCAACTAATTGCGTTTTATCTTCCCGCTAGCATGATGAGTCGCGACGCGTCTCGGTTTTTACAACTTATTATACTTGTGCAAGCTTAAGGTGATTAAAAATGAAATAAGAGAACTTGAAGGTGATGAAACCGCGTAGAGCGGCATTAGAACGTATTTATCGTACAAGTGTAATATACTATCATTGATATATTTCCTATATCATTATTATAGTCGCGAGCTCGCGAGTGGATCGCGTTATATTGTAATGTTTGTTAATAATTTACAATTAAATTTCACTGCAGGGCAAAGCATTGCTCAATTCATATACCCTTCATAGCCTGAATGAAAAATTTGAAAAACTTCAAATGTTTTTCGATGGCGGGATACGTGTACGGTAAAACAATAGTGAGTAGATAATGAGGAACATAAAATGTGTTCGAGCGACTGTAGTTCGACAGATGAACCATGCATACATACCTACACCGATTATTATTCATGAATAAATTCGTATGCGCATATGTATAAACATGCATCTAATGCAATGTAGGTATAGGTATATAACATAGGTATAACTATTATAGCTGTGCAGTGTGCGCCGCATGCGCGGTCATTCTGTTGCGGTATGAATTAAACGCGACCAACAGAGTTTGTATCAAGAAAGTAGATCTTTGCCTTGGAAAGATATCGCTCGACCTTCGATTAGAATTTACGAGGGACACTTGCGGTCGCGGTAGCTATAACCTGCAGATATGTGTAGGTATGTATGTATGTATATGCATAGAAACGCGCCCGGGACAAATCTCTTCAGAGTCGAAATCTATATACTGTGTTAGGTATACCCGTGTAAAAATAATTATTTATATCCTGGTTACAATTGTCCAATATCTTATATACACCGCACTACGTTGGATCAAGTAGGTATAGTATACACACTTGTTTCGCGGACATCATTCGGTATGAGACCCCTAGGTATAAGTACGGTATACCTGTGCATTTACTGCAGGGCAACAAATTTCGAGATTCACTCAATTTTCTATAAAAAAAACAAAAAAAACAAACAAAAAGAGAGCAGTGGATCGAGGATACGAGCCTCGCGCACTGTACCGGCCGGAACTGACACCGCGGGTACTTCCACACGGGCCTCGATTACGAGCATACCTACATATAGGTGTGTACGCTCTGTGTATACCTATATCGGCTTGATGTGGGTGAGGCTGGCTCGGATATAAGGCTATGATAAGAAACGGTCAAAGTCGTCCGCCTGCAATACGTGTTCTTCGCGGCTATTACACTGGCTGTGAGAAGGAGGCGTCGCGAGTACGACCCGCAGGTATAAAAAATATAACATAATTTACGTGTAGTAGGTAGATATATGACGGTACTCGTGTATGGACCTAGATTCTAGTCCTCGTGACAGAGTTTTAAGACCGGCAATTAATTACTAATTTCGACAAAATTCAGTATAAGGGTTGTACAGATGTTGGTTGAGATAAACCGTTTGTGCTGCAGCTTATTATTTCTATCATTTTTCATACTACTGAAATATCTAAAATACGATTAACGCCATTTCCGAATGACCGTTGTGCGGTTGGACTCAGGAGGATGACCATTAATGAAATGAAACTGTAGTCCGAAGTTGCAATATAACATATACAAGGTATACCTACACGCATTATAACTATAAATGCATACACCACAAACAAACAGCTCATACCGAATGGGTATTACATATCTGAAACTGACCTGTTGTGATCAGCCTGCAGATTGTTATTGCCATCTTGGTGATTTTCTTGATAAAGTTGACGTTTGCGTACTTTGGCCAGCCACAGTCGAGAAACGTCGTAATATTGTTTCCGTGTTACTTTTCCGTCGTACGATGCCGTAGCGCGCATTGATTTACGGAGATCTTGAAGTATTTCGGGACTGCAAGGGACCCAATTGATTGAGACAATGTATCATGATCAACGAGACCGAAATAAATACACAAGTCGACCAAGTATCTAAATATTCATGTTGTACTGCAATTTTCAAATCAATTCAGAACAATATTCATTCAATGCGAATCTACAGGATGTAATGGCGCTGAATTCATTGAGATGAAATAGATTTATTTGACAAAGTTTCATTGGTCGCGAATAAACATTCACTTCCCGCAGACGTAACTCAGCTGGCCCTTAGGATATACATGTATACGCGTACCTAGATACCTATAATAATATAAGTAGGTATATGTATGCGTGTAATATGTACAGTTACAGGTTTCTATTTCACTCCCGGCCGTCGTTTTGAATACATGCATGAAATATACATGTATATCCCGATTTCCTTTCAATAAACTATAATATAAGTATATTTGAACCAATGAAAACGCACCTGCCGTGGGATGACATGTGATCGCGCATGTAACCGATGAGTTTTGTGACTGAGACTCTGCCCGTCGATGTCACATCACATTCGGAGAAAATTTTTTCCAACGCGTCTACAGTACACAATTATATATTTAGGATAATTAGGATCATAACGTTGTAGTCTGCTCCAGCTGGGGTATGTATAGGTATAGGTATTAGGGTGTTCCAAGAAAAATCAACAGTTAATGCAGTAAGGTGACATAAGCTAATAGCCATACAGAATCTTTCTGAGTAGATTAGTTCTTGAGATCCGAAATCGAAGAGTGCCACCAGGACCAGAACATTTCCCATGTATTTTGAATGGAAATAAAAAATATCGTAGAGCGACCTCTAAATATTAATATTATATAAGGGCTTATATTTCAACAGGTATCTTGTCCACCTTACTGCAACCGTTGAATGTGTATCAAGGGAAAAAAATGTATCGATTTTTTTTAAACACCCTATAAGATCTCACCATCTTCTTGAATGCGGGCTTCCCCAGTATATCCTCTGTCGTTCACTTCACACATTTCAATAAGAACAGGTATACTAATTCGACTATATTTCGACTGTATTCGCATATGTTATTGTTTTTTTCCTTCGGATCACCTTCAGCGACATACCTATTATTCTAGTATAATCACAACATTATAACCTGTTCATGATCCTAACCGTTAATCAGGCATCATACTTATACAGGGTGGTAGATTCAGTGTTGCAAGCTATTTACAGCGAAACTATTGGTGTAGGAGCAAAGTGTTCCAGACAATATTGAGATAATTATTATTTTGATAAAAATTGAAGATTTTCAATGAAATTTCTAGAAAAATCGTTATTGAACTTCGATGTTCGTAAATACAATTTCGTCATGCGCACGTTTGCGCAAGCCTTCTATTAACAAAGCATAATATTCCCATGTCTTTTGTGTATCTATTTGTAAAAAAAAATAATTTTCTATACCTAGTGGTAGCTGGCATTCTCACTTGAAGTATACGTAATATGAAGAAATATTTCCAATAAAAGTTATTAAGTTTGATGAGAGCTTAACCCGATAATACGTAAGACTTTACACACCATTCGATTTAAAAATCGCGAGTTGCTTTCATTTCTTCCGTCAAGAGAGTCTGCGAGGAATTCGCGCCCCCATCACTTGAAATCTCCCTTTGTATATTGAACAACTTTTGTCTAAAACATTTTTCCGCACTATCACCAAAATATAGTTTCGCTGAGAAAAACTTGTAACACTTTAAACGGATCACCCAGCTCTAAACGAAAGAATAGAGTTATAATATAATTGTTCCGTGGGGAGAAAGAAAGTTTTACGTTATATTGTGTTTCAAAAAAATTTCAATTCGGATATCCTCATTCACGACCTGAATTTACGAATGCATAACTGCGTTTGCCACGGAGGTGGGAATATCCGCGTGTAAGGCGTATTCTATCCCCGCGAGACACTGTCAAATAACACCCGCATCTATTATTTTCAAAAATTCTCTTATATCGAACGAAGGCCCGCGAACATCGAACAGCCGCGATCGATTATAGATCAATCGTCGCCAGCTTCACGACATTCTGGAGTACGATACCATACTGCCGTCGTTAAAATCAAGGTCTGTTGTGCCCATTGATACTCATATGTATACCTATGCTATACATACATATGTATGTATACATATGTATGTATATCAATGATTGTGCCCGTGCGAAGCTAAAGCGTCCGGCTCACAGTTCGCGACAGGTCTGAATCAAACAGATGAGATTGGGAAGAGATGGGGGATTAATTCGATACTCAGGATTTAGGTGCAGGAAATACAAATGTGAAGTTATACTCTTGAGCAGGTAGTAAGATCCAAAATAAAATAAAAATATATACATGTGTAACTAATTTACTCGCGGCCAAAAAGACTCCTCAAGTATCCTCCACTTCGTTTTAGCGTTGACTGAAGAATTTATATAGATTTTTCAACGATTTAGAGCGGTTCTTCGACGATCTAATTTATTACTTTCTATAGAAAAGATCGCGTCTCTTGGGTGACCAGTTTCTAGGTATTCAAATCTCTCAAGTGTCTGATACATAGGGGTCATAGACTAGATTACACTTGTTGATCATTTGATTATCCGCGCGCAATTATTAATTCAAGTTAAAGTAGGTTACAACGCAACTACAAATTACGACTAGCGACATCTCTGGACCATACAATAGACGATTAACCTCGCGTGTTTCTCAGCTGTAATTTTACAATCTACCACATATGTACATTCAATACCTGTATACAGCTGAAATTCAAAAATACGTACCCAAGTCGTAGGGAGAATAAGAAGAACAGAGAAAAATAGTCACAATTCTACGTGACTAACGTTGTTTCGCACATATATCATCGCATAATCAAGTGTTTGTATGTACAACAATTATATACTATACGTATGTTATACGTTCCGAGCCGGCATGAATCTTTGAGGTTACATGTCGGTCTTTCGTAGCTCGCATATTAGTTTCATGAAAGGTATGTCGTATGTCAATGAAAATTCCGTCAACAGCTAAGAAGAATTGCGATGAATGAGGCAACGCTCCCCCCGTCTCCCAACTGGTATCTGGGAAATATTCTAGCTTGTGCCACCGATGGAACCATCGCTTGGGGTGCCCGGAATGCCATTGTTGTTGTGACATCTGAACGGGATAAGAACATTCTCAAGTATTCCATTATCGAAGATGCTCACCTCGATAGAGTAACGTCCCTTGCCTTCTCTCCTAAATTCGGTGAACTGAATCAAAGACTATTGGTCTCTGGTGGTGAGGAACATATCGTTAGAATTTGGAATTTGGATTCGATGAGCGCTGTCATGGCTCACTCTTATACAGATGTAAGTTTAAACTTTTCTGCATAATACAATTGGATGAACTTGACGTGTTAGTTGTGAAGAAATTTCTTAAGACTCATTTGTAGATATTAACAATTTATTGAGTCAGTTTAAATCTTCACATTAAAACTTAAACATTTCGACGTCACATAACTTCTAGGTTCACTGCTCCTTCCCACCTAGTTTTCAATACCATCATTCATTTATCGATGACACTGGTCTGCAAAAAAAAATTATTTTTCTCCTCATTACTTTCATGCATGATAATACTATATTTGATGCTCCTAAATGGAAATATAGCAAGAAAAAATATGTATACACTTTATGTAATGTTTTTTTTTAATAAAACGCCATTTTCGCATACAAACGAGCATACAAATTATAATCAAACACTTATGATAGCAACAATAATTACAACAAAGTTATAAAGTTTAAAGTTTAAACAGTAAAATTGTTAGTAAATCTATGTGATAGCATTATTCTAGCTACTTTGTAATTTTCTTTCTTTTCATATTACAAGGTAAAATAGATTTAAATAATATCTATACGAACAAAACCAGGTTGAGCCGATAGCTATCAGCTCAAACTGGTTTTTTATGTATAGATTTATTTAAAAATATTAAAGTAGTGTAAATGCAAAAACAAAATACAAAAAATTCTAAATATTGAATAATATAAAAAAAAATCATATCACAAAATCTATATGTGATAGCGAAAAACAGAAAGCAGATATAGATTCGGTGCCTTTAAATCTTCATATTCATGAAATTTTTTGTTCGAAGAAGGATGTCATTGCAGACCTGTATGATCAATCGGTTGAAATTTTTCAGATAAAACAGAAAGTTGTAGGCGTTGATTGGTCGAGAGCTAACCCTAACTTGGTCTGTTGTGTCAGCACTGATGGACCACTTGTTGTTTGGAATATATCTCATAACGTTGCACAACAAATTCCATTAGGAAAATTGACCGCTACCTGTTTATCTTGCTGTCCCCATGATCCTGATGTCTTAGCAATTGGAACAAAGAGCGGATTGGTATACGTTATTAATGTACATGGTAATGGCAAAATTGTCTACAAGCTGAGAGGGCACGATGCCGAAATATCCAGCCTCTCGTGGTGTCCTGTTGAAACGAATATTTCAACCGGTACCAATCTCAAAGACCTCCTGTTGGCCTCAGGTGCAAAGGACAGGTGAATTCTGATCATGCGATTTTATTCTGTAAATCACAAAATTAGAAATTGGGCTGATATAATATAACCATCCACACTTATCTGTTGACTTGTGCTCTCTATGTCAAGTTATTCGCATTTACCGACAAACGGTCTGTTACTAATCAATGGTGGCTCTCAATTCTTTTACCAGGTCTATATTCGTTTGGAGAGCTGGCGGAGATGGTAGATATCAAACCGAGTTAACATTGCCGAACAGTCCTCTGGATTCCCATCAACACAGAAGTAAATTGGGATCGGCGATGGGAGGTTGGACAGCTGTGTGTTGGGTAGCATCCAGAGTGTTGCTCACCAGTTCAAGTTGGGGCGAATTGATATCTTGGGATTTGGCGAGTTCAAAGTCTAAACCAGCCTGTAAATTGATTCACGCTTGCCACTCTAGAGGACTTTTTTGTATTGCCAAGGTGGAGGGCGAACGAGAAGCAGAAGACAGTAATTGGAGATCGGAAGACACAAGGAGGTGTGTGTGTACTACAAACTATTGCAACATGAGATTGTTGCAATACAAATATTCTAATTAAAATATCTCGAAAACGATGATAGCTAGAAAACTGATTTTGGTCTTGTTTTGTAGATAATTAAATTCTCCATAAAAAGGTCCTACGTGGTTTGCCCTTGAAACAATAATTCAAAATACATGGAGAACCTGTTTTTTCCTCAGCATTCCCATGGAAATATTTTCAAATTTTTATACTTGAGAAAAAGTGCTCGAAAACCAAAAAAACGTCGCAAAAACGAGTAAAAGGGTGTTTTTAGATCTTCGGGCCGTTTTGATTTTGATCAAAAAATTCACAAATCATCCATCCGATTCCCCAAGTCTTCTGTGAAATTTGCGTTATGGGCAGGACATATATTCCTAGGAAAATAAATTGAAAAAGCACTATGAAGACAGTTTTTAGTCATATTTATATGACTTATAATTTGCGTTGTGGGCCAGCCATTTGTTCCTAGGAAAATAAATTGAAAAAGCACTCTAAAGCCGGTTTTTAGTCATATTTATATATTTATATGACTAAAAACCGTCTGTATAGTGCTTTTTCAATTGATTTTCATATGATTTTATATGACTGATATCTTATATGACTTAAACAGTTTTGTACGATAGAATATATGACAGATTCTTATAGCATATGATTCATTGCATCTTGATAGTAAATAATTAATTGTGACAGTATTTGTAAAGTGATGCTAACAATAATGAAAACATTATTACAGCATAACTGTATGGACGTTGGCTCAAGATCGTCGGGTTGTTTGTTGCAATGTGAAAGCGGCTAATTCCGAGATAAAGTACAACATTCCGACTCAAGGCGGTTATACGTACTGCATAGCTGCCTCTCCCCTGGACACATCAAGGGTTGCGTTTGGTGTCGGTGACGCAATGCTTAGGCTGTGGAATTTGTGCGAGCCGCATGAGAATACTTTTGACATCACCATGCTCTGGCAAAAAATTAAGGGCAAAGTCATGGCTGTAAGTTGTTATCAGCTATTGCCACGACCTGGCAGACCAAGCCAATTTACTAGCCGAGTTAAGGGTAATAAATAATGTTATCTAATTTAATCGTATGACAAATCTCTATTGATCTTAGGTATCATGGCATCCTGAAAAGGAAAATTTGTTGGCCTTCGGTACCGGGGAAGGCCGTGTGGGTGTGTTTGATACAAACACCAGCAAACCCCCCATTCTGTATAGACAATACCACAGACATGCGGTATACACCCTTGGGTGGGGTCCAGAGCCAAATGGCAAGAATAATTATGCTCTCTATTCATGTGGCGATGGAGAATTAGTGTACTACGATCCAGAAAAACCTAATCAAGGTTGGCGAGAATAATAAACTTCATCTGTTATTAAGGGGATTATGAGACGCTCTATTAGACGCCAAAACCACACAGTCGATCGAAATGGAACTCTGCAGAGTAATGCTTTATTTCAGCAGAAAAAGGCTAAGTATTTGATTTTGTCAAGATTTTGAAAGTTTTGATAATTTTTTGAAGGTTTAGCCACTTTCTACTGAAATAAAAAGGATTAATCCTCCAAGTTACATTCCGATCGCTTGAAGTGGTTTGACAGAAACTACAAATCGCGTTATCGAGCTTCACTAGTTTTTGAATCGTGTACTAATGCCCCTTAAAAATTTTGTTCTTGTTGCAGAACCAAAGTCTGTTATAAAAAAAGAATGCACTGAATTTTCTTGGAAGCCAGACAAGTCGTGTCTGGCGATTGGATTTGAGAATGGGTATGTTGCTATAGTATATGAGAATAATTATATGGTTCGTGTAATATACAGTAGATTGTACGGATACATGAGCCGAAATTCCTTCTCCTTCCCACCTAGGTTGATCACGTTCCTGAACCGCGATTTGAAAGAATGTGGTTCACCGATTTACTCGTTGAAGAAGGCTGTTCAATGCTTCGCATGGCATCCTGAAAGTACCTCCACGGATCCGGATTTATCACCTTTACGCCATCAATTGGCCGTATCAACGAATGCTCACGCAATAGTTCTGTTTGATCTGATGGAGCTTGCCGGAGATCGCGTCTCGACAGACAGTAGTACGAAAGCAATTGGAGGCGTGTCATTGCAGAAAAACATCGGTACATTAAATGGACACAGAGCTAAAATTGTCGACTTGGCCTGGAGTCCGCACATCAGCGGATATCTGGCTTCAGCGAGTTACGACAACACGGTTCAGGTATGCGTGCCTGCATTGTTGTATGTACATACATATGGAGCATTCCATGTGAAGTTACCGAACCTCTAAACCCGACCATTTCGAATTTGGCTGATTTTTTTTGTTAATTTTAGTGCCCGTTTGGAGTAGCCCTCATGATTTGTTTCAGATTTTTAACTCAATCCATTCTCGACTTACGGATTTTCTAAGAATCTTACCTTCCAAAAGTTCAAACACATTTAACTCTGGAAAACAGTATGGTATCGATCAAAATAACTACATCAATCTCTTCTTATTGAATCGTACTTTGAGAGAAAAATATTGATACAATTATTCGATACCGATTTAAAGTTTATTTGCAATTTTAAAGTGAAAAATCGTTTTTTCCATCCTGTATGCCCGTTTTGATTTTTTCAAAAAAATTTACAAGAAAACTGTTGAAAATTCTACGAATTTCAGGCCTGTTCCGATCGTGGCTATTTTTTTCTTTTTTTTCTTTCAATTTTGAAACAAAATGAATATTTGTTTTGTCTTATGCTCATGGATATTTACCAAAAAAAAAAAAAAAATATCGAAATAACTATTATTAATGTCAGAAAGATTCAAAGAATGAAAACGAGAAAAACGAAGAATTATAACAGAAGTTTATTTTGAATTAAAATAATATTTGGAAAGGTCTAAATCAATCCAGTCGAGTCATTGGTTCTGTATTTCGCCTGACGTTTCGGCAGTTATGTGCTGCCCTCATCAGAGGCTATTTATTTAAAAAGTTCGAGTGCTAACTGCAAGATGTATAACACAATAATATTTTATTATTATTTGTTGATCCAGGTATGGAAGACGGAATCTCAGGAGTTGATTGGGAGTTATACCAGTCACTGCGGTCCGGTACACTGCTGCTTGTGGAGTCCCTTGGACCCTGACTTGATAATAAGCGGATCGGCGGATTTCACTGTCAGAATATGGAGACTGTCCGAACAAGAAGCTAAGCGACCTATAGAAAATCCGGCAAAGCCCAAGAAAGTAAGAACGAAAAGGAAGAAACATGCGGTAGAGAGAACAGCGGCGAAACAAGTCAGTGATTCCGAGGAGAAAATCGTGAATGGGCTGGAAGATGATATTTCGAAAGTAACAACCATTGAATACGCAACAACTGAACGGGGTATATTGTCACAATCGTTGATCTAATTCTGTGAATTTAATATTCTTAAGCTTGGCGAGACTCGTTCGCGATCGGTTTAATAACTAATAACATTACTTATATAAATAAACGTCTCTACTGGCAGATATAAGGGAGGTCCTGGCAATGGATCAGATTAGAAGAAAGAAAAACAAAAAGCCTACATACTTCCCGGTTATGGCCAAGGCTACTAACAATAAGGAATCTTTACTCAACTCTGTTATGGACCTGGTCCAGAGCCCGTGTCAAACATCCGCCGAAGAGCAAGGATTTACTGCGGCTATCGGCGACGACGATGGTATAAACACCGATAGGAATCCAAACAAAGAATCCCCTGCTTTATCGATATTCGGAAGTAAAGAGGATATTTTAAAACTACTGGACACTGAAAGTAAGCTTATCGCCACAGCCAAAACCTTACTTACTCTACACATGTTGTATGTAAAACAGTTGGTATACTTGTATTTCTTTAAAATGAAATCAGATTTGAGTTTGCTCTAGGTGGCAAACTGGACAAACTAGATAAACTAGATGGCAAATGAGGTACGTGACATTGCAAAATAATTGTCCATCATGTGCATATTCCAGAATCCGCTCACGCCAAGCTTTCCCAGCATGACACGGTCGTCGAAATGGACCTTTGGTGCAACAATTTGAAACAGAATTTGCAAGAAGCAGCCAAGGGAAAACGACTTAACGATTTTTTAGTTTCACTGGCTCCAAGTCTTTCGTTCAGGTGAGGTTTCGTTCATTTCGACAGATGAATACTTTGTTTCGAGCAGTGTCTTTAAATGTGAAGCCAAGTTCAATTTTGAGGATGTACGGAAGAAATTTCAACCGCACCCTTTGGAATTTCCAGAGTGTGGCAGGAAACGTGCGAAACTTACGCAGCGCAGCTGGAATTTGAGGGAAATTATCGTAAGGCTGTATCATACCTTCTGTGCATTCACAAAATCGATCGAGCTATTCAGGTGTTCGTGGAGGGTAAAATGTTCAAGGAAGCGTACGTATTGGCCAAGTGTAAGCTTGACGCAAATGATCCACTATTGGATATATTATTGGAAAGATGGGCAATTGCGACGGCTAAGGAAGGAAATTTTGAAGATGCCGTCCAATGGTGGGTATAGACGGCATTGTTAATCCCATTATTATAAAACACATATAATACCTACATCATGATTCATGACGAATAAAGGAGTAAGAATCCAGACTGTGAGCTTTGCATCTTCGTTGGGAAATCGTACCTGCTCAAACTGAAGAAAACTCGTATCAGTTCAAAGACTAGTAATCGCTAACAATGCTCCTCCGTTTGTCGTATGTAGCTACATTAAGCTGGGCAACTACAGAGAAGCTGCAAAATTTTTGAGCAAACGAAAAGATTCTAGAAGCTTGGAGGTCGCAGCTCGACTAGCTTTAAAATCTGGTGATGAAGAATTCAGTGCAACGTTGGCCGAACAAGCGGTGACGGAGGCACTCTTGAAGGCTGATTACGATACGGCTGAAAACATTATCGAGACGTTTTCGCAGATTCAGGTACATGTATACATATTAGAGTGGGCCAATTAAACCGACTATTATTTTTGTTCAAGAGACCCTTTCAATAACTTGTGCTTTATGATCAAATAACAAGCCTCGGAAAATCTGAGCTCTTAATTTTAATATTTAGGAGTCGCTCATCGCGTTTTTTTATTTCTCATTTAAATAACATGGGAAATGTTCTTGTGGCACACTTCGATTTTTATATCTCAAGTACTAGTCTACTTAGAATGATTCCGCATGGCTACTTTTGTTTAAAATTGAACTCTATACAAAAAAGGTCTCCTGGTTTTTTTCGCTAAATCTAGCCGTTTCCAAGTTGGTTATTGGTTATTAATGGTAATTATCCATGACTAACTTGGAAACTGTTAGTTTTATCGAAAAAGACCGAGAAGCTTTTTTGTAGAGCCATCAATTTTGAACAAAAGTAGCTATGCAGTATTTTTTTGAGTAGATTAGTATTTGAGATATAAAAATCGAAAAGTGCCACAAGAGCATTTTCCATAATATTTAAATGGACAATAAAAAATCGCGATGAGCGACCTCTAAATATTCAAATTAAGAGCTCGGATTTTTCGAGGCTTGTTATTTGATCAGAAATAACAAGTTTTTGAAAGGGCCTTTCGAAAAAAAATAGTCGGTTTATTTGGCCCACCCTAATGATTATGTTTATTATGCATTAACAGTAAATAATACAATGCACGTACGCACAAGTCTAACAGCTTGATAGAGATTCGATCTAACGTCTGATTTGTCATAATTTTAATTTTTAGCATTGCATACTAAAAGTGGCGGCGCTCAGAGAGATGGATAGATTGCTTCACAGCTGCGATGATGGAACAATTTGGAATTGGCTCGAAGGGAACTCAAAGGAATGTGTGCTAGAAAATTTAACAAATCGATATCCAAACTGCGATCAATATTACAGAAAGCTTTTGAAAAGCTCAGAGACTCTGCAAGTTCCCAAGGACAAGCCAATGGTAATTGATAAATCTAGTCCTAGTACTCTGTTCCAAGAGAACGAAAAATTTTATAAATAAATAATTCTTGTGAAGATGGTCTGATATCCATTTGCTACCAATGTTCTGATTCGTATGAAATTCTAGCTCTGGGTCGAGGTGGGTAGCCAAATTGCGATGGCAATTGCATGCGACGCAAGTGAGAGGAAACTTTATCATTTGGTCGCGGCGGTGGGTGCTGTATCTCGATACGAAACTACAATGCTTGTAGAGGAAAACCAAACCGATAGAGAGATTGACGAAAAACAAAAAAACCTTCTCGCAAAGTTATTGTCACAGCTGGATAGAAGAGGCCCATGCTCAGAGGATAGCATGTTTGTCGACAAAGAGCCAAGCATTCGCAAGAGCTTGAGAGCTTATTTGTGTCACGGAATTTTGAATTGGCTATTAGAGTCTGATGGTAGCCTACTGGAACGGGAGGGTAGACGAGCGCTAGTCGAATCTTTGATTAGAAATATAATTATTGATGCGTTGGACAAACAGACTGTCATGTACAACGTAAAGTCCGCCGAAGTTAACAAACTGGAAGGGTTATTGGCTATCGCTATGGGTGAGTAGTAGTTTGACCGATCGTATCGACCTTATCCGGAACAAAATTAATAATAGTAATAATTGCACTCGTAAAATTATAACTTTTGCACAGCGCGTTACCCTATACCTCATCATTATTGTGAATGTGAATATATTACGCGAATGTGATTCCCTATCCGTTTTCAAATTATTTGCAATTTACCACCCAGCGAGAGTGTGCACACAAAAACAAGTTTTCCAATAGATGAAAATTTTATCCCCACAGGAAAATCACACAATACTGGAGATGATGGCGGCGATGCCCAGGGAGATACTGAAAATCTTATGGAGAAACTTGCTGAAATTCGTAGTGACAAGGAGAAGTTTTCAACAGAACGTCTTCATGCTCCCAATCCTGTCTTGGTGTATGCTAAAGCGCGTGAATTAACAAGCATTTTGTTTGACGGTGAAACTGAAGAAAAAATGACACTGTTCTTGTCTGATATTTGGATGAATGCTACGTTATGAAACCTAGTACGTAGTTGCGTTTTTGATCATCGCTGGTTGTATTATGACTAGAAAATGTACGTATCTGACAAGCATGTCTTCCGTGACGTTTTTTTTTTTTTTTAATTCTGATATATACACAGCTCGGACATAAAGATGTAAATATTATGAATAACATCGTGCCGAACAAAAATATTGCATCGTCTATAATCACGTATCCCTATTTTCCCTATTCAATTCTTCGAAAGTTTGATCATATACACACCTAGCTCGGCAAACACACGGCTCTGGGTAGGCAGATGTACACATCTATTTTATATACTTCCTAATTTAAGGCCACTGAGCCCAGAAAATCGCGAGGCGCGTCTTGGGGGATAAGGACGTGGCACTCCTAATCGGTGAAGTGAGAGCACGCACGTATACGTAAGATATGCTTACAATATCGTCATAGTGATCACCGGCCCAGCCTCAAAATTGGAATAAAATAATAATCGCAATATTTCCAGCAGCTGACACACAGTTAGGAATGCTGGAACGGTTTTTCTTAATTAAATGGGGTCTACGTAAAATCATTTTCTGTATTTTTCGATTTCACAAAATTACATCAAATGTAAAGCTCGCATATTTGTACAGTTGATGTTGCGTCTCTGAATTTATTCACTCTTTCATGTCACATCAAGCACATACACAATGCAGTATTAAGATTCTTACAACATTATCCTCAGACGGATAGATGTGATATTTCCTGAATTACTTGATATTCACTCTCCAGAAATGTAATTCTCTATCATTGCCCGCACACACATAAGGTAACTTGTGATGCCAACTCAGGCCGCCGACAAGCTGCAATCTACTAGCAAGAACTACTTGTTTTGATTTCAAATTTGTAACCTTGAGTCGATTGTCCGGTCTCCCAATGGTAGCGATTACATATCCTGCTGCTGGAGAAAACTTAATTATTTGGCCTCCTTCTACGTGTAATGGACGCGACTCTACAGGCCGACTGGAACATTCAGAATATCCCGTCAAGTAATTAGTTTTGAAAATCTCAAAACTGCAGGTTGTTTTGCGATAAATAATTGGCAATACGCCCCTTACCTTGGTCTCGATACGTCCCATACTAGCAGTTCGCCGGCGGCAAGAGCTGCAACTTTCAAAGGGTTTGGACCCCAGTCGGCTGATATGAGAGGCGTTACTCCAGCATCTAGTGACAGTATTGCTTGCTGGCTTATCACGTTGTACATTCGTATCAAGCCATTTTTCTCAGCTACCAGAAGCTTGCCAGATTCTTCCTTGTGCCAGCAGACAGTTACACCAGGGGATGTTAGATAGAACGTTACGTTACATTTCTTATCTTCTTTAATGTCCCACAGCTTGCAGGTATGATCATCAGAGACTGAGGCCAAAATATCCCCTTCTGGCTCGTACGATATTGAATTGATGTAATCTTTGTGACCCTCTAGAATCTTTTAAACATACGTCTGCTGTATTATGAGATTAGAGGAAGTGAATTTTAATTTGCCTATTCTTGGGAAATATTAGTATAAGCTAGTTCACATTAAAATATGATCGAGGGCTCATTCGATTTGGAATGACGTCTAGAAAAATGTGCGAAAGTTTCATAGCTGCCCATTAACGATTGCAGAAGTTATAAACAAATTAAGATTCGAAAAAGAAGGGGTCTAGTTTTTTGCTGATAGCTTGAAAACTATAAGTGGTAGCGAAAATTTGAAAAAAGAAGAAGAAAGAGAATCATATCAGTTATAAGTTATTTGAGCTAACAAAAATTACAAAATTATAAAGAGTGGTTGAAGAAATTGTAATCAAATTATATTATTATTAGTGTATTTATTTCAGACAGAGGTATTCAAAACATTCGGTTTTAATTTTTGGGGTTTTGTTTAAAAAAAATTTATAAATAAATGGAGTAGTTACTTATTTTGAAATTATTATTAACATTAAATTACAGGTATAAATGATTGATATAGAGCTTCGGGAATTATGACTTTTTGATTGGAAATTTCTTTCTGTTCATGAGTCTTTTTTCAAATCCACGCTGCCCCTTATAGTTTTCGAGCTATCAGCAAAAAACTAGACCCCTTCTTTTCCGAATCTCAATTTGTTCATAACTTTGGCAATCGTTTATGGGCGGGTATGAAACTTTTGCACATTTGTCTAGACGTCATTACTTTTGGAAAGAGCCCTCGATCATATCCTAATCTGGTGTAACTTGAATTTTCACGTTTTTGAAGATGTGAGGTGGCCTGTAGGGCAGGCTGAGTCTTTTGTTTTTCCAAAATACAAAAATTTGCAGAGATAATTCATTCTGTCTAGTTTTTTTATATATAAAAGTCGACAACAGTTAAAGATATTTCAATTAATTTATCAACTTATTAATAAAATACATAAAACATGGTTGTGGTGGCACAGTCGAGAGAGTAAGTATGATAGTCCTACTCTATACTTGTTCTAGTTTCCGGAACATTGGCGAGGTATCTGGATAGTGCCAAGTAGTATCCGATAAATTCAGCTTTATTTACCTGGTATTCGTTGAGGTCATTCAAATTACTGTTGTACGATCGAATTTTGAAATCCGCCCCTGCCACGCAGAATGCTATGACCTTTGGTACAACGCTAAGCGAAGTCTCTGGGCTCCAGGAGAGCGCGTGGGCTCTTGTTTCGTGATGAAAAGTTCTAATAGGACTGTAATCAATATCTTCGACGTCATCGTCCTCGTCCTGCAACATATACGTGAAAAATACAAGACCACGGATTTGTTGTAGATCTTTGTTTTTAAGCGGATTTTTTCTCACCGAAAATTAGGGGTTTCAAGGCCCATAAGAGGGACGATTAAATATTTGAGGCAGGTATCGAGTAACTGTAAAACGTTACTATATTGTTTAATTCTCTTTACCTGAAACTTGACAATTCCGACGTTGATTTTGCCGGTGAGGGCGATGCATACCAAATGTTGTGACCATTCGTAAGGTGACAATTCCACGCAATAAACCTGTTCAGAAAAGTCCAGCTTATAGGTGGGCGGAGACACGATTGCTTCTTCCATTATTCGTTAACGCGGATTTCTATCTGAATTTCGAAATCACACGAATATGTTCAAACGAAATGATTACACTGCTGCGTCGCGTGGGTTGTCTGCGAGGTTATGGTTGTGTTAGGTTATGCTGCACCTGTCAACGGTTACATCGGTCAACCGAGGCCGTTGGGTATCAGGTTGGAGATCTCGCTGTGGAATATATTCCAGGAGAACTCGAACTTCATCGGAATCCTCTTTCACAGACACCGGAACGACATTTACCATATCATAATACAACACTACAGAACATAGGCGCAGGCCCAATATAACCCAACCTGACCTAACCTTACCCACGGCCAACAATACGGGTGATTTAAATTGAGTTTCCACGGCTCATCGCCAGGGTGCAGCACAAACAAACGTGCATCGTCCAGCCGCCAGCGTGCCGCATCGCGGAACAATAATTTCGGGTAAATAGCAATTTTCATCCATAATAAAATGATTTTATTTACGGTTGAAATTCATCATCGGTCCAATTCTCGGGGTGCGTTATCAAATTACCAAGTAAATTTTTCAGGAGAAAGCCACGATACTTCCAGGTAGAGTTCCTCGGTGCCTGTCAAGGCATGGTCGGCGGCGTGCATGCCGTGCGTGCTCGCGATTCGGGGGCTTGTTTTTTGCCAGATTTTACATAAACGCAGGTTAGAAAACGTCCGCGCCTTATCGATTGCATTATCTTACGAACCAAGGAACGCGATTCTTGGGGGCTAAACATCCGCGAAATGCTCCTCATAGCGTGGTACCATGCCTCCGCCGTTAACTCGGCCAAAGGCAATAGCATGTGGTTCGTTCGCGATTGTGCGGACAATTAAAAAGAATTGAAAATTAAAAATAAGATACACGGTTGCAGGTGTCATCGGGTGGTCAGATCCAGGCGAATAACGCCGCGTTAGTCGTTATGGTAAATTGTGAAAATTAAACTTTTCGGCAATCCGTGAACAGTGACATATCGCATCTCTGAGTTTTCCCGTATCCAACCCGGACTGTTAGAGTAAAGAAAGTGAATGAATAGAACTATGTACCCCACCGCAGGGGATACAAGTGTCGCTGATATTACCTTGCTGGTGGCTAGCCGGGAAATAGCTCCCTAGGTCCCAGGGTAGTGAGAGAAATCTGGTGATATGTTGCATCATTCGAGAAAATGACTCACGGACAAACAAAGTAATAATAACAACTTGTTTATTACAGAAGTGGGGTGAGCGAGCTAGTAGCTGGCAGCGAGCGCATCAACCAAGGAGGTATGGACGTAGGGGTGGGCGACGTCGCCCAAATATCGGCTGAACTAGCCCGAGTAGTGGAGGTAATGATGTCACCTGGTGTGCCTCATGAACAACGCTTGGAGGCCTACACTGCCTGCGAGCGTTTCAAAGAATCGTCTCCCTTGTGCGCCCAGTGCGGCTTATTCCTGGCCCAGAAATTTGTGAACAACAGTCCAGTGGTGCGACATTTTGGGCTACAGCTAATGGAACACTGTGTAAAGTACAGGTGGACTCAGATGTCGCAGCCTGAAAAAATATTCATTAAAGAAAACGCGATGAAATTACTTCAAGAAGGTACGGAGCCTCTGTTGCTTGAAGAGACTCATATTAAAGACGCCTTGTCCCGAGTCATTGTGGAAATGATAAAAAGAGAATGGCCCCAGCAGTGGCCCACGCTTCTGGCTGAACTGAGCCAGGCCTGTACCAGAGGCGAGAGCCAAACTGAACTGGTGCTCCTGGTGTTTTTAAGACTGGTCGAGGACGTTGCTTTGCTACAGACACTTGAATCTAATCAAAGAAGGAAGGATATATATCAGGCATTGACAACCAACATGGCAGAGATATTCAACTTCTTTTTAAGACTGATCGAACAACATTTCACCAAGTTTCAAGAAACCAGCGGCTTGGGGCGCGTAAACGAGGCTGCTGCCCATGGGAAAGTTGTTCAGGTGATTAAAGTTATGATTATCGCCCCTTGGTACTTCCAACAAATTGATAATATTGCTAATAAGAGGGTATCCACTAGTTGGAAACCCCTGGAGAAGCCTGAAATTCCCTGGAAATTTTTTTGGCAATTGAAATATTTTTCAGAAACACTCCAAATCACCAAATTTTAGTTGGAAAGAGAAAGATAATTTAAGCCCAAACTTTATAGAATCCTTAATACTGGAATCTAATGTTTTTAACAATAATAATTTTACTGATAAATTCCCATGCGTTACTAGGTAATTGTATCTGAGAGATACAGATTACAATCGTATAACTTGCATTGTTTGAGCAAGTTCATAAGCAATAGTTCATAAATAAGAAACCTAAAACGATTTAAAAATTGCCTGGAAAATGTTAGAATTCTCAGAGAATTTTCTCTGCAGATTCAATTATTAATCATAATTATTCTTTATGTCTCAGGTTGTTCTGCTCACTCTGACGGGATTTGTTGAATGGGTATCAATAGGTCACATAATGGCCGAAGAAGGCCGGTTGCTGCAAATTCTTTGCGTACTGCTTGGCAACCCAACATTTCAATGTCCAGCTGCCGAGTGCCTGTTGCAAATTGTTAATCGCAGGGGTAAAGCTGAAGACAGGAAGCAATTGATGATTCTCTACTCTGAGGAGGCTCTAAGATGCATCTTTAGCGCTGCGACCACACCTGCACCTCTCCAGGGATCGAATAACCTTGATGACAATCATTACTTGTTCCTAAAAAAACTCATCCAGGTACATAATAGCAATGCATACATATAGGGTCCCTGTTTCTATATACATTGGGCGCCAAAATTAGCGGGTCACCCAATTTTTCTCCCGCAAAGCGTCCGATTTGAAGGTCTCATATCTCAGCAAAAAATAAACGTAGAGAAGCCGCCATAGAGGCATTCTAAAGATTGAAGCTTCACCTTTCGGATGGCCTCTGGTGAATGGGTCTACAACTCTCCGTTCGCAAGTTATGCTTCCGTGAAACATCTCATGTCGAATCTGGAAAGTGAATTTTCAACTTTGCAATGGTGCACGGGCCGTGCTGGTAGGGGAATTGAACTTCTTGAACCATTCGGTCGAAGCTTGAAATATCTTTTGAAAACTCCGATTTTTCAATGGACTCTATCATTATTTTTCGTTGAGTCAGGCGACTTTGAAGAAAAAATTGTTCTCAGATTTTTTATCAAATGCCCCGGTATAACGAGTCGTTATATAGAGATTCCTAAAACACGGTTTTGGAGCTATCATTTTTTTTTTTTCACGTATTGAAGATGAGCTGCGATAATAATTTGTCAAATGATGTGTTTCATCAGGCCTTATATTTATTGTGTTATTCTGCAGGTGCTTACTGGTATGGCGACGCAACTCTGTACACTTTGGGGTAAGGAGGATGGATCCACCATACGCCCGGCTCATTTTAATCTCTACTTGGACGCTGTAATGACGTTTACTACCCACTCAAGTCTAACTTTGTCGCACATGGCCAATGCGATATGGATAATGTTGTTCAAGCATGATCAAATAAAAACTGACCCATTGCTGCTGACTTACGTGCCGAAGTTTGTCGAAAACACGGCGCCAAAGCTCATCAAATTATCTTACACCAACGGCCGACCCACAAACGGGACAATCGCCTACCCACTTGGCGATTGCGACTCCGAGGAAGAGTTTAACGTTTTCTTCCATCGACTGCGGATGGACCTATTAGAGGGGTTCCGCCACGCGACGATGGTCGCACCTTTAGTGACCTTTGCCTATGTCCAACAGTGGCTGACTGCCAAGATAACTAAGGGCCTGATTGACGTCGGATATGATAGCAATCCAAACGACCGGGTATATCTCGAATGGGAGGCTCTCGCCCAGGCATTAGACTCTGTTGCTTCGAGAATTCTCCATGTAAACGAACGACCCAGTGTACAGACAGGCCTGCAGCTATTAGAATTATGCCTGAGTTATTCGCCCCTAGATCCGTGGCTATTATCGGCCTTGTTGTCATGCATTAGCGGACTTTTTGTATTTCTCTCCATGTCGACAGGCTCGATGGAAATGCCTGGTGTGACAATCCTGCCGCGGGTATTGGATAAAATATTCGCCGCCCTGGTGTTCGAGGGTCGAGGGGAAACGAAAGACAACAGATCTAGGGCAGTAAAGAATGTCAGACGTCATGCGGCCAGTTTAATGGTGAAAATCGGACTGAAGTATCCACTTCTACTGCTTCCAGTTTTCGAACAGATCCACACCACGGTACTGGGCCTGGTGCGAGAGCCTAGTCAACTTACCAAGATGGAAAGCGTCACTTTATACGAAGCCCTGCTATTGATATCCAATCATTTTTGTGACTACGAGAGACAGACACGATTCGTCGCCGAGGTGATCGGCCAAGGATCATCGCGATTTGTTGTGCTCGGTGCAGAAGCGTTCAAAGGACCGATAGAGTTCCTCCGGTTCGTCGGTCTGGACCGGGATCCAGTCGAAAACAATGTCGAAGATCCAACAGGAAAAAATCGTGCAGATCTCGTGTTTTGCATTGCAACTATATTGAGCGTTGTCAAACGTTGCTCAGTACCGGAGGATCCAGATCGTGCCGCGAGAGGTGGATTCTTGGCAGCACTCAGCGAGACTGGAAATCCGGTATATAGAAATCCGGCTAGCCCTCATGTGATTCCAGTACTTCCGACGCTATTTGCCTTGATCAGAGCCACAAACGCACTCTTTACCCCCAATGCGCTTGCTTCATTGTCTGAGGTGAGCAGATCATGATTTAACAATATTGTTTATTGTGAATCACATATTGGTTTACATATTATATCCGTCCATTCGTTTATTCATTATATTTCTATGTGTATTTATATCAGGGATACAGATCAGCCCACGGACTTTTGGAATCTGAAAAATCAAATCTCTTGGGAGTAAATGCTTCGAGCAACGACAACAACCCGGCCGATGCCGACCAAACGACTGTTGCCCCCTTAGTGCGAATGCAAACATTTCTTACCAATGTCCACGACAATTGCTACCACTTGCTGGGAAGTGGATGTCACACTATCGGGCGTGACTTTTATCAGCTAGCCGGCCTCGCACCTGCCCTTCTCAATTCCGTATTCTCGAACATGGAGGTAATTTCGAAATACCTGAACTATACCCGAACTGGTTTCATCAGTTGTGTCAATCCATCTCCTTCAATGCCCTATCTCTGGGGGAGCAGAATTAGCGTTCAGTGTATACCACGCTCTACATCATTAACGTTTTACGTTTCAGGTACTTCCAGATTACCGACTGCGACCAATAATTCGTGTATTCATGAAGCCCTTCATCTACTCTTGCCCGCCAGCTTATTATGAAACTGTTCTTATCCCAGTGTTGGCGCACGTCGCGACTCACAGTGAGTAGAGGATACATTCACAATGTATACCGTGAAATTGTGGAAAAGTAAAGTATTCCTCCACTTTCTGCAAAGATAATACATACATTGATCCCCTAAATTTCATTCCGATTGTTTGAGTGATGTAGGAGTTTTGGCTCTCTGCGTTTTCCAGGCGATGAGCGTCTTTAATGGCCCCTGAATGACAAATACAATGTCTTCGGAAGTCTTTGGGGTGTGACTTTTGGGTCGCCTGCATTTAGTGAATACTTTCCTCACTATTTCACGGTAAACATATTAGGGTGTCCGTTATTTTGGTCATTTTGGAATTTCATTAATCCTACCAAAAGAATATGTTCATATTATGAAAAAAAAAAATCCCTGCCAAGTTTGAGCCTAATCCGATAACGTTAACCCGTCCCCCAAAACGATTGAGAATTCACACCTAAAATACATTGATCTATCATTTTTTTTTTTTAATAAATATTTTTTCGTAGTTAAAATCGATGAAAAAAAATAATAAATATATAAAATAAATGTAGAAAGAAAGAAATTCCAAAAAAGTTCGAGTATTTTGTAGTTTAGGTGGTCAAGAATCATAATAAAAGCCGAATAAAACTATAAAAGTAATCACTTTTGACAACTTAAACTACAAAATACTTGAACTTTTTTGGAATTTCCTTTTTTCTACATTTGATAGAAAGTATGAACGTCAATCTTACGTGGCAGAATATTTTTTTCAATCGATTTTAACTAACAAAAAAAATTTATTAAAAAAAAAATGGAAAAAACCAATGTATTTTGGATGTGAATTTTCAATCGTTTTGGGGGACGGGTTAACGTTATCGGATTAGGCTCAAACTTGGCAGGATTTTTTTTTCCATAATATGAAGATATTTTTTTGATGGGAAAGTTAAGACAAACCCTAAACAACGTGTATTTCTGCAGTGTGTCAGAGATTGACGGCAAAGTGGCGATACATGACGCAGCTGTACGAGTCTGGAGGATTAGATGAGGAGAATTGCACGAATGCGCAAGAGGTGATTGACGATATGTTGAACAGAAACTTGACTCGAGACTTTGTTGACGTACTGAAGGTGGCCCTTGTTGGTGGTGCAGCAAGCGATGCTTCGCCTCCGGACTTAATGGAACAGGACAGTGGTGGAATGGCGGTTGACGCTCCCACCACGCGGGGTAGCAGTATTGTTGCTGAGGTAGTGAGCGAGCTTGGAGCCCTTATACTGCGCCAACCATCTACCTGCCACAGCGTAGTACTCTGTGTGCTTGGGTAAGTTTGGTTTTTATCCTTCTGTATCTGTACAGATATAGTTCTTACTATCATCGTCATTATCAGGCACTGATTTTCATCTTTCTATATATGGGGAATTCCATCTCAACTCGACCTATCGAAAAGCCTGACCTTTTTCAAAAATTCTCAAAGTTTATGATGATTAAGTATTGGTTGGTACAAGTATATGTGATTTTATTAAGATTTTTCAGGGCAACCATTTTCAGAATGGCTCACCATCGATTCTGATTGAAAATCAACATTTTCGTTGTCTTAAACGAGGATATGTATTTCGGAAACTCTTTGTCTCAGAAGGATTTTCGACATACAAGAAAAATTTGTTTTTGTTTCGGCTTTCTGAAAATAATGTTTTCAAAATTTGTAAATCCCCAGAAGTTATTAGGTATATTTTATTTTTTGGAAAAATAGTTTTTCTTGCTTTTCGGCAAGCTTCCCATGATCGATTTCGCTGAAATTTTAACAGAATGTTCTTCACATTTTTCTTCTGAAAAATCACAGATACCTTAATTGTATACCAACCAATACTTAATTATCATACGGTTTGAGAATTTTCAAAGAGGGTCACCCTTTTCGATATATCGAGTTGAGATGGAATTTCTCATATGTATCATTGTCATGCAGGGCTTTGTCGTGGAATGACTCGAACGCGAGCCTAAAGGCGACCACCCTCACTGGACCGATAGTACGAGCACTGGCCGTTGATGGAAGTCTTACGCCGGCAATGGCTGCCCATGTCATGGTAGCTGTTCTCCAAGGACTTCAACTGCATGGACAACACGAAGCTAATCAAGGATCTCTGATAACACTGGGAGCACAAATATACGAGTGCCTGAGGCCAAAGTTTCCAAACATAATCGAGGTGATGCAACAAATACCGGGCGTAAATCCGGCCGATTTGCAAAGGTTCGACGAAAAGATGACAGTCGTTAGCACCAAGGGGAATAAAGTTGAAAAGGGAAAGAAGGATTTGTTCAAAAAGATCACAAATCAGGTGAGAACTTGAACTTGAATAAAAGCACCTAGAGTATACCTGTTTATATATAAAGTAGAACGGAATGCAACGCTGAATTGCGTGAAAATTTCTATCTTTTCAACGAACTCCTCTTATGTTCCTGTTGCAGTTGATAGGCAGAAGCGTGGGTCAGCTGTTTCGAAAAGAAGTAAAGATCGACAATCTACCAAGGCTGGAGGTGACAGGCAAGCCACGGCCGCTTCGTGTCGACGATGTATCGAAAAGTCCATCGGAAACCGGCCTCACAGCGCTATTTGCTGGACCCACGTAGCATACGGCTCGGGATCGCCGAATCTCTCAGGATTGGTGTAACTCGTTGTGCGGGTATAAGTTATTGTGAGAATCTGAAGATTGGATAGGAATGAGATCAATGGTGAATGTGAGGATGCGAGGATGCAGTCGGCGACAAGCGTGTCTCCGTGTTACATATTTAATCATAGGGATATGAACTAGCTAATAATTACTCTCTCATCATTGTAAATGAAACAACACCCACTAAATCGCCGGTAAGTTTTTTCACATCGAATTCCATGTTTAGTTTTTCTTTTCTTTTTCTCTTTTTAAAACACGTGGCATAAGTACACGTATGTTCCTAACTTGAAAAACATAATGCCTGTTATTGTGTAATAATATCATATACACATACCTATATCACATATGTATGTTATTATACTGAATTATTAAATTGTAGGTAATAATTTAAATACGATACGAGCGAATTCGAATATTTTTACGGTTTCAGAGATCATAGATAATTAGTGATCAGACACGTAACATGACATGATGTGTTTCATGGTTCGTATTGGCTAAATGAATTTTCGTGACGAGCTTTGTCACTTTCGCACTGTATGAAGACATTGTACTTGTTCTTTCATGGGAAATAACAGAAATCAAATATATGGGATAGCAATTTGAAGAGCGAGAGTGCAAAGACAGCCTCTACGGACCGCATACTTTAATATTGAGGGTGTTACGATGGAAATATTGTTTCCCAGCGCATGCCGTTATTCCCTAGGTATTATAATAGTTATTTATTAAATCATCGAATGAAATTGTGTAAAATTTTTAATGTCCTCGCACAAAGAGCGGAGGCAGCGATTTTTGACTCATGTCTCAGAAGAATTTTGCGCGAGCGTTATGCAAAGTTCATGAAACAGAATCCAGTACATGTACAGAGCCTGTAGAATAAGATTTATTCACATTCGGATTGACTGTTGGATGTCCGCGGGAGAGACAATACTTCCATTCGACTATGAGACGCACTCAACGTAACATGACGCAATCAACACTTATTCGTAATATAGGTATTCCCGCCGATCGTTCATACGAGATATTACTTCACTTACTATACGGTATACCAGTGCCTTTTATGGAATAATTCTTCCACTTACGAACAAATGGAGTAATTTCTCTCCTTTGGTGATCTCGATCATCGTATTTACTATTTACTGATTCGAATCAATCATACAATCCGTATACCTAGGTGTACTATGTGTACCTAAGCTAGTGCCAGCCAGTGCACCGTTCGCCCTCACTTTTGAATAGATCTATGAAAGTTAAAACCCAAATTCAAACGCTATACGTAACTTCGGATCAGTTGGCAATGAACGCGGTGCGCGAACCAACGTTTGTGAAAACCGACAGTTCTCGCTGTGCACAACTTATTTTAATATGCTCTTTAGCATTAAGAATATGGATATCGACCGGGTGAGGGGAATTAATGATATAACGCATTTAAATACACTTTTTTTTTTTGGAAGGTTTCCGGTCTCGCGGTATTAAATCCTTAATATCTCTAACTGTGCAAGATCACGTTCAAACTTTTCCATATCCGTGTGGTTCCTTCAATTTATATCGGCATCGCTTATTGTCAGTTCTTTATATGGCCCGCGTCCGGTAATTTTTATATAAATGCATGCCCTGTGATTTTCATTAAACTCACACAATGTTTACACCAGACATAGCAAACTATCATTCCTCTTTCATTGACTGTGGTTAATTGCATTTATTCATGAATGATAACTACGGGGTTACATCGTGACCTAAACGTATAGGTGTACTGTATACAGATCCAAGCTTGGAAGTGCCAAGCTAAATACCTTTAAATTGAATAACGGTCGACCGGTTGGACGTTATAATATTTATGGAGCGCACAAAACACGTCGCTCACTTAACTATAACTCTAATTTAAACATGAAATTCATTTCTTGCACAAGCGCGTGGTACGTAACATAAAAAATTTTTGTTCATTCGTGGAGCGAATGTTTTTACGGGATACATATAGGTATAGGTTTTCACATATATGCAGGTGTGTGGACAAATGTATAGGTATGTGTATATGCATGTGCATGTACCACGCCAACGACGAACGCAGCTTTTTCAAGACTCGTGCCGTCCACCCGACTATTTCGTCGTCTTATGTAATATCAGTGAAACCTCGCAACTTTATTGTGCATTACAAGAGGGTTGTGTTATTTATGAGACCGAATTGCCCTCGTTGTTGTACGACAGGCGTTATCTTGATCAGATCATGCTAATCTTGTATATATATATATATATATATTATTGTAATAATTGTAATAAAAAAAATCATTGACAATAATCCACTGAGGTACCTGTAACTATCCGTAACAAATATCGAGTGGATAAACACAATCCTTCTTAATTTAGGTAGGTATGTATAAAGTTTATTATAATTTTCAACATCATCAGCTTTCTGAGCAGTGAGGACTGCCTGAGCAAAGAATACTAGATCCGATGTCAGATTTCTTGTAGACTAAAAATGGAATGATACGTTTATGAAGTACGAATATCAGTATAGTGGTCATAGAGGTGTGCGGGTATAAGCTCGGGTTGGTCTGAGTACTTGGCCGTGTTTGGGGGCTGAGTATACTTGAAAGTAGCCATCAGCCGTGCAGCTTTGGTATACACTGAGAATCGACTACTCCTTCTACTTTACGATACGTGACTACATTAAATACACACAATATAGGCATTATGACGAAATATCCAATTCAAGTTTATTGACAGTGTTGGTCGCATACAAACATTTAATAGCATGATTATACTCGCAATCAGCACAGATTGTTTTGTCGGTCTTATATCTAAGCTGTAATACTTAATTTAATACAATGAATTTTGCGCATCTACATATACATGGATGATCGATTTTCGTCGACAGGAATAAAAAAAAAAACCGTGGAGATTCGAGGATACGGAAACGTATACTAAAATCGGGATGATGATTATTAATCGAAGAAATTTCCTGCGTTGTAATCATTTAATACTCGGCGTCGTTGTCATAATCAGAAAGGCACTTCCGCATTGATAGTAATAACAAACACTCGTGTGATGTTAGATTTTTAAAAAAATAAATGTATATAAGTATAGGTATGTGTGTATACATATATCTCGTTGGTTAAAATAATTTCACTTTCTGTTACATTAGATTTCTAAATCTCTACTCAATATCGCTAAACTCCTATGCTTATTCCTATCAAGAAACGACCTATCTCAATTGAAGTCGAGGCAATTAATAAGCCGTTCGAGGCTCAACAACTATACACGTTAGTATATGATTACCTAAGCAGATCAGCTTTGAATAAGAATTGTTTTACACTTTGGAACCACGAATCAAAATCGGAATGTCGTCGGTCTTATGTTTGTTAGCCATTTATGAATTGTAGAGTCATATGGAATCGGGCTTACGAGTAGTTTAGGCATTTTGTTCTATAGCCACAGCTTCAACCTGTATTAACAGATAAGCATTTAATTTGATGCCACGCTCTCTGGCCACTCCGAATAATCAAAACCACAATAGTGTAACATTCTGGCTGTAAGTTTTCAACATGCAGCGGATGAACTTTACCACTTACGTCCCACCTGCGCCATATTATCATCGCTATGTTATATTATATGTGATGTCAACCCTGTCTGCGATATATGGAGATATACGATGTATATATAATAGGGTGGTTTCTATAAGGGTCATTTTTTGAATTTTCAAGGTCCACCTCTCATTTGGTTTCAAATATATGAAAAAACAAGATGCCTGTAAACTTTGAGCCCTCAATATTAATATTAACACTCGCCCCAAAACGATCGAAGTTTTAAATACAAAATACATGTATTTTTGTTCATCGATTGTATGAAAATTGTTGTCTCACGTGATGATTGATTGAAAATTCTGAAACTTGGCATAGTTGTTGCCAACAACAAGAGGTACAAAAAGGTTTTTTTTTCTACTCTTAAATCTTCTGACTTATCGCGAAAGAGAGAAAAAACAAAATTAATGTAATGTTCATCATTCGGAAATAAAAGAAAGAACAATAACACCTTTTTGTCCCTTTTGTCGTCGGCGATAACTATGCCAAGGTTCAGAGTTTTTAAACAATTATTACGTGAGATAATAATTTTCATACAATCGAAAATTTGATTTGATTTAATATTTTTGAACTCGATTGAGAGTTGGACCTTGAAAATGTTTAAAATCACTCTTTTTGAACGACCAGCCTAATATATACAGTGAGATTTCGAAGAAGGTATTCAGTGTGCCGCACAACACAAGTTTACATTGTGTACCCGCTACCGCCTGAGGTTCACACACATGGATTTTGAGCGTGTCGCACAGCGCACTAGATACATTCCTCGAAATCTCACGTGTATATGTATACATATATGATATGATATATAGGTATATATGTAGGTATATGGGTATTGGGAACATGATTATGATACTTCCAACGCAGTGCTGCGCGCTCGAACGATATTTTAAATCTAAATTATACTTATTTCAAAGGTATTGGTACCTTGGTACAGATATTCTTTCTCTCGAGTTAAAATGAGTCTAATCAGTAATTCAGATTAGGCCAGTGTTATTTCACCGCTCGTCATAGTTATATATTGTTCAAATCGAGAGCAGAGATAGTACTGGAGAGGTGTACATATTTATACTAACCGGTTACCTATACGTAATAGTAATATCAATAATCATAATAATAGTAATAATAATAATAATATTCATAATAATATAGTAACAACGAAAACAAAAAAGATCAACAACAATAACAACAATAACAACGCATGGACCGCGTCCAGAGGCGCGAGCGTGCACACACAGACGCACATATACGTACACGAACGCACGCGCTCACACACACGGGAGAAACGAAAGGAATATTCAGGTAGGAACTGTCTAGAAGCACCCGTGTACAGGAAACAATAATAAAAACTAATTGAACAATAATTTTGCATTAAATAGAATACCTAATACATACCCTGAGTTTTTCTATCTGCGGAATGACCCGTGCGTTCAGCTCATGTTCAATTGCTTCATTATTACCTTAGATGATTGTCCAAATTTAATTTTTCATCATTTTCAACAATCCCTAATATTTAGGGTATTTTGACGGATAATCTTGAGGGTGGGGATAGCCGTGGGGGCTACGGTTCTCAACCTGAACATGAGCCGAACGCACGGGTCGTTCTGCAGATAGAAAAACTCACAGTATACATCTCGAGAGAAATAGGTAGCTATAGTATATTGAATTTCTAGCTCGATTGGCAAAATTGAGCAAGGGTATATGTATACCGTGTATCAGGTATTTGTATAAATGTAGGCCACTGATCGATTTATAGCGCATAGACCCGTGTCGCTAACACGAACATCGCCCGATGCAACTGTGCCCCCTGATAGGTATAACAGCAGCATATGGGGGGATAATGATGCTGAGATCAGGATGATCTAATAACTTTTGCCTCGCAAAATAATTTGAAACATTTATCAATAACTCTCAACTGTCGCCTTCTGCACCTTTCACGGTCAACAAGAACACATCCATATTACCTTTACCCTTTACGTACACCTGCCCCCTAGGCTCGAACTCGTACCTGTCGGAAAGTACGCCTAAGCAATTACTCGCTAATTGTATTCTCCCCGCAACACCGGTGGAATCCATGCGGGACGCTATGTTCACCGCGTCACCCCAAATGTCATAATACAACTTTGTGGCACCTATTACACCGGCGGTAACGTCACCGTAATTGTACCCGATTCTTAATATGAGCTTGAACCCAAGGAGATCCCGATTGAAATCGTAAATTACTTTGTGCATGGCCACCGCAAACTCGAGGAGTTGAAACAGATGCGTGTATTCTTGCTCGTTCCTTTGACGTACCTGGGGATTGAGACCGCTCGCAGCCATGAACGTACTGCCAATTGTCTTGATTTTTTCAACGTTTGAAAACTCCGGCTTTTCCAAAAGCTCATCGAAATCACCGATAAGTTCGTTAAGTACGCGGAGATATTCCTTGCCACCCAAATAAGACTCGTCGTAGAGCTCATTGAAGTTTACGATACTCGCAAATATAATCCCTACCGACTTGTGGTTTTGAGAGTATTTTGCAGTAGTCTTCAACTGGTCGGCTACATACTTTGGTATGATATTATGAAGTAGCCAGTCGGCCTGGTTCTTCATCGATTGAACCCGAGCCTTGTCTCTCGCGGCTACCGCGTTACCGTGAAAGCTAAGCCTGTAACTGATTTCAAATTCACGATTCAGAAACCATACGAGGATAAGGAGCAGTGCCATGTCCAAGTAGATTTCTGATCTATACAAACGTTCATCGCTGTCCGCGCGCCAGTCGGAGTCTGGCCGCGACTTCATCGCTAACGGGGCAACTTGACTACTCGCGACTCTCGTAACTTTTGTACCTTTCGGTGAAACGTTGGTGTCTACGTCGAGTCTTTGGCTTCCGTAATTCGTGGTATTCGCAGGATCACGTTCAGCTCCGGCGAGACGCGGCCCCCGTCCGACCCCTAATTCGACGCCGGATACGATACTAGTGTCGGCGTTATACGCATGATCCTGGGATACCGGGTCAACATTAGAAGGGACAAGAGCCGGGACGACGTTCGCCTCGACAGTATACGACGTATTAATAGTGTGGCGGTCGTCATAAGTTGAGACTTGGATGGCTACTAAGCCTATGAACAGTAGCCCTGTAACGGTGACGAGTAGATTTTTCATCCAACAATTGAGTTGCGTGAAATTGCAATAATGCACCAGACCAACGAACATCAAGTAACTGTAGTAATACTCAATGTGATCGAGTTTAGCGTGGATCGTGTCGCGGGTGAAATTGATTAAAATCGAGACGACCGGTAAACTGACGAGTACCGCTCCGCAAATGTGCCAGGGGTGCCATTGAGACACAAATTTGAATATCCTGTGGGTAAATGTAGTATGCGTAGTGTTGGGATTCAACAATTGCCTCACGCACAAGTAAACGGCGAATAGCTGGACGACAGTGGCCAATGCCGAGAACGCAATGTAGTATATCGTGGGCCGATACAACAAAAATACGGATATCGTGACGGCGGAGAAGACCAGGGCCGATATCAATATGTCAAAATAAGTGTTGAACCTTGATGTCGCTAGGGTTGGCGGATTGTCGCCTACACCCTCGTTAACCTTGTGGGCGGTTTCCCGATATTCCTGTTCCATTTCTTTGTTTTTGAAAAACAACGTCACACTCGACAACGGGGGTTTGACGAAGTACGAACGCTGCGAGCTCACGTTGTCCTGAACGCATCTGGAATAATACAATTTGCAATCGCAATTATGGTCAAACCGTTCATCATCATTGATCGTGGTTCGAGCACGTTGTATTGCAGTCTAGTATTTGTTTATTCATTTAATAACGTGCCTCGCGCATGCCTATGCAGGGCTATCTGCTACTATATAATCACTTGCCTGATCAACTGTAGGTCGGACTGTTTTCTGAGTTTGTGGAAACAGGCGCCGAATGTGTCTGTTACCGCCGGTGTAAACGGGTACGGCGGAACAGACGAGGGCTGGTCTTGGGTCGAATTTAAAGTTGATTGGCTGGATGTGTAGTAGCCGCTTACTCTCTGCCCTAGAATATCCCCCTGGGCCATCCCGTTCATTAGGAATAACTATGGAGCAGAGAGCTGGAGTTAAATTCGAGATATATTGAATCGTGAAAGAGCTTGGAGGCATTTGAAGTTTGAAACGCGGACAGTATACACAGGGAAGATAACATCACGATTACATGAATCTACTCGGACCTGCTGTTGGATACTGCTCCGTCGACTGGTGCTACGAATTCCGGAATCTTTCCTACTGCAGAGAGATGGAGCTTGACTTTCAGGTTCTGGGCTCGATATCAATGGGAAAGTAGATGTTGGCATGGGATCCCTCTCAATCCCGTTATCAATTGGCATCTGAAATTGAAATAAACAATGTTCAGGTGATAATATCCTACTGCAGTGTTACAAATAGTGGTCATATTTGTCTCAAAATTTATTGTTAACACCATGATTATCTTCTTTTTTTTTTCATGGACATTAACTTTGGATATACATTCTCAGTTTTTTTTTTCTTGGTAGGACGCCGAAAAAAATGAAGCAAAAGAAGAGTAACAAATGGGTGCAATATTCAAGTGTTCATTCAACTCAAACTAAGATGGCAAATAGCACAGTAAATGGGTAAAGATCCATGACGATACAGTCTTACAACGTCAGTAATTAATTAATTACATACCTGTTCGTAATATCCGTTTGTACGGTCATCGTGGATCAGCGTTGATGGTCGTGAAAATTTATTACCACCAGGCAGTGCAGCCTCTTCCCTCCCTCCGCCTTTATCAAGCGGCGTCATCTCCTCTGTAGTTCTCTGTCTTTGTAAATAACGCCAAGCTTTCTGCTTCGTTTTTTTCTTTCCGTAACTTGCTATTGATGTAGGACTTTTGTTTAGATCGTCCTTTTCATCTCCCGTGTCTCCATCGTTATCAGAATCAAGTATACTCGGTAGGGAGTTTGCTTTTACCCTGTAACTCGCAGGACTGGTGACCATATGCAGGTAGTGGGGTCGGGCGGACTTTACCTGGTTATTGCACGAGGATAGTCGATGCCGAGGAGTTTGCATAGTTGGTGTTAGCGGTGGTGGTGGTGGCAACGCCGAGTTATGGCCTGCTTTACTCACATTCGTCATGAATTGTGAAACAAGATCCGCTTTCCGACCTCTTATAAAGTAAGATTTCACACCTGTCGAAAAAGGAAATAGCTATTTTATATTGTTTGGTGTCGATTTTTTGTGAGTGTATCAGTTGTTCTTCAATCGAAGCTCAGTAAGTGAGACAAGTAGTAGAAAAAGTAGTATGTAGAGAAGTAATTTGTCTCACCATTGATGGTGTCGCCATCCTCCGTCAAATACTGATCGCCAAGGAAGTTCATTGTTGTTTCACTGAGGTGTACTCTGCCAGGTTTACCAGTGCTCTCCAGCTTATTTGCCAATGTAACATCATTAGACCATACATCAAATTTAAAGCGTTTTGTACCCACAATTCCACAGAGGACAGTTCCTGTATGCACACCTACGCGCATGTTCACACCCTCGCGTCTCTCAATGTCAAATTGTTTTATCGCCTCGATCATTGCTGAAAATTTTACATTGATATTTAGGGAAACCTCGTTATTTTTGCACTTACTTACAGTACCGCTTAAACGCTTTTGCCCACCCTAAGTAAAATTTAGAGAACTTTCAAAGTTTCCAGCGTCATCGAAAATAGTTTTAGGGTCATAAAATATTATATTATTTTGAAGAACAGACCAAGACCTTTCCAATGACGTAACTTTTGTTGATAAAAATCATTTACTTTCCATTTTTTATTGAGCAATAGAATTTTTTTATTTTGTTTCTGCCTACTTTAAATCGCAATAATTTTCGAGCGGAGTATCACAGAATAATTTTAATGAAGGCATTGGAAAGCTTGTCCCGAGATCTTTGTAATGAAGTGGTACTTGAACATATATTTTTAACCATTTTTTCGAATTTACAATGGCTTTTTCATAAAAAGAGCCATTTTTTTCAATTACAACAGATCTATCACCTTGTATAGGCTGAAAAAAGTTGAAAAAATTCCTGTGTTATCTATGCATCAAATTACACATTTTTTCGAATAAAATTTGTTTGTATCTTTAATCGTTCACGAGATAGTTATAAATGGTAAAAAGTGCTTTTTTTTTATGAAAAAACCATTGTAAGCTTCGAAAAAATGGTTGAAAGTATATATACTCAAATACCCTATTGGAAAGGTCTCGGAACAGGCTTTCCGATGCGTTTTTGAAAATAATTCTAAGGTACTCCGCTCAAAAATTATCGCGATTTGAAGGTGGCTAGGAAAAAATAATAATTTTCAATAACAAAAGTTACATCATTGAAAAGAGCTTGGTCTGCCGTTTAAAATGATGTATTGTTTTAGGACACTAGAAATATTTCCAACTACGCTATAAAATCTTGAAAGTTCTCTAAATTTGTCGGAATATGTGTGTCCTGAATAATTGCCGAGCAAGTAGGTGAGACTGCAGAAGTGAACTGTACAAATAGTCTAGATTTCTTTGTGGCTCAAGCCTTTCTCGATTTAGCATGCTATGAATGACTGTACATTAATGGAATATAATAATGTGATTAGGAGAACGAGTATCGTACCGAGACCCATTTCTACACAACATTTTGCATGATCTGGCCGTGGCTCTGGACAGCCGCTGACGCAATAGTAACAGTCACCCAGGGTTGAAATTTTCTCACATCCATGTAGCACGCAGAGGTCGTCAAATCTCTCAAATAGGTCGTTTAATATTGCGACCAGTTCTTCGGCAGTTTTGTTTGAGCTCATCCTAGTGAATCCCACAATGTCAGCGAATAAAATACTGACGTCTTCCATAGAGTGCATATTGAACGGACGGAAAAGTGAGTGGATATCGGCATTGTTCGAGGGTATCGAGCCCTTCTTCAGAGAGTCTTCCCTCTCTCTTTCCCTCTCGCTCTCCTCCATCAACCAATCGGCAACTTTTGGCGGCATGACCGAGTGAATCATCTTCTCTTTCAACTGCTTCTCCATTTCAAGTTGGCGACGCACCAATAGGGATTGCCCGACTTTCATAAACGTTCCGCGCATGCGGACAAACGTCATGATCAAAATATGCAGACCAATCAAGTGTATCGATGCCTGCATTAAAATTCTTATCATCAAGGTCGAGGCACCCGCAATAATATCTAGTTTGAGTGTTGTATTAGAGTTTGTTATGTCTCCTATGATTCCCGAATCCAATGGGCCAGAGGCTATTGTCGAATTTCCCATAGGAGTTCCTGACAAGCTGGTGAATATTCGCCAGTTCGATGCCTCAGTGAGGGGATTTGAATTCGACCCGTTTGAGTTTGATGCCAAGTAGCTACTGCTACTTGATTCAATATCTTTTGGTAGATTCGAGTCGTTTAAACCTGAGATTACACTTCCGTTGTCTAATATAGAACTGACAGTCGAACTTAAAGTTGAGAAAAACTTTGAATTGCTTATAGTTTCGGCTAATTTCGTCACCGGGCTAGGTATGTCGGCACTTTCAATATCAATGTTCGATGTGAGGTTTGAAGTATTCATACCTGAGACTAATATCGAATTATTCAACATACCGTCATGAGTAAAGTTTCGAAAATTCGTTATTAGACCAGGGTCATCAGATCTAGGATTCGAGTCGGATCTTTCCATAAAATTCCATTCCGACTCTCCGTCAGATAAATTATTGTGTAAATTAATATCTTTAATAAAGGTAGGCTGTCTGACTTGATTGGCCCTGTACAAGTAGGCCGTAAAGAATTCAAAGAGGAATGAATAGACAGAACAAATTCCGACGCAAGCATAAAGCGGCATCGGTATTACCGTATAAATTAGAAGTAAGATCTCTGTGCAGAGGGCAAAGTGCCCTACTAGAGTTAGTCCATCCAAGTTGGGGGGTACCAGAGCAACGAATAGTAAAGACAAGAGACACAAGACAGAGGCGACTACCAAGGACGTTGGTAAAACGTAGGAACGATAGTAGTTGGTATGAGTGAAATAAAATATGGCAGAAGCCATTGTCCCAAGAGCTCCGAAGGCCCCTGCTATGATTGCTGACGAGGTGTTACTGCTTTCCAATCCGGTGACTACAAAATATATCAGCCAGGAGACGGAGATGAGCAGAATGTAAGCAAGCGCGTATCTGTAACATACAAGAATAAACGAGTTGCACTGTATTTTCGCTTCCTTTCACTTTCATTTTCCCCCTCTTCTACCAAGCGTTACCTGAATCTGAGCCTAATTTGTGGGTAGGTGCTCCGCTTGAACTGACCCTCAAGTATCTCCGAATCAAACTTTGGGTTCCACCAAGATCTTGGGGCGGCTCTCTCAAACGGAATGGGCAGTCTGACACCGCAGCATCCCGACCCCTGACCACTATGGGCCAGGTAAGTTTGAATATAAGGGGCAAGAGATATTTGAATTTCATCTCCTGTATCCTCAGCGTCTTCCTTTGCTCGAGTAAAACTGACGGATGAACCGCGTTTGCGGCTCAGTGGTGGAGTCATGTCGAGCTATGGCTAATGCCAAAAATAGTGGCTGATCTAGACAAACGCATTGCTGGTACGCGTGACAAGGCCAATCCTGCGAATTGATATACACAGTGTTAGAAAATCATTATCACTATTTGCCTAGTCTGCTGTTTGCTGCTTGATCAAAGCAGAGTCAAATTGCAGAAGAGGTTAGGATTGGTCAGAAATTGCTTCTCTTGTTCAAATTCTTTGGAATTTCTGACTTGGAGGCAGTCAAATGGAAAAATAGCTAATATAGAGACAGCAATACTTGCACGTGAGTATGACTTAACAGCGAGTGTGGGTGTGGCGGGAGGGGGACTGAGGGGAGCGAACAAACAAGAATGATTGACAGGTTGAGCTTATTATTGTCGTATACTGTATACATATAGTTGTAGCAGCTGACACGGGTGTTCGTATTTAACCATTGTCGGACGTAAGTTCGATCTGTTGATCTACGGACCGATCATCTGCTAAGAACGCGGTCCGTATATCAGTTGGAAATTTCACGGGGGGACATACCTGGACGGCTCGGCGAGGGGCTTGACGTTAACTTTGGCGGATCATCTTCCTACATTTGAAGGTCTCCACGGTTATCAACGAATGTCCGTTTGGGGCATTTCTAACCTCGTCGATCAGAGTTCTCATTTACATTCCACAATGAACTGATTAAGAATAGGGCGGGTCACTCGGGGTTATGCAGCGGGGGGTACAAAACTTGAAACTAATTTGAAACCTGCAGTCAATTATTGTAACAAAATCATCTGTACGCGACCCATCCCACTACCGGGCGGCCATATTGGATAAACTGGCGCGGCGCTCGCGGCCATGACACCGCCCCAGAAGTTTGCAAAAGGAAATGCGTCATTCAAAAAGATTGGAGGCCACAAACAAATATATGAACAGCGAGATACGTAGACAAATGCTCTCTCATATTTCTTCGATTCTTATTAAGCCGATTAAGCGGATTAAGGTGAATACGACTCGCTGGGACCCGTTGCAATATTTCGCAAGACCGCGTTGACGTGAACGCGCGTCTTATTTTGAACGGAACGGAAGAGAGAATCAGAATTTGAATCATGATGCAGAATCCACAGCCGCTGTGTCCCCATAATACGTCCAACATAAACTTACATATTGCCTAAAGAATGGTATGACAGCCTGATATGTTTGATCAATTTTATGAATGCATATTTATTCGCTGTTATTTGTCTCACGAAAGTGCAGTCGTTCCGATTGAAAATTCACTTAAATGGTTCCGGATTAATGGAAGATTATGTAGATTGTAGGCGGAAGTATCGTGTACACAAACTGGATCGTATTGTGTTCCGAGATTCAATTTTATGTCACATTGCAGTTATCAGAATCACAATCGAAGCGAGGTTATATTTCTCCCTATGTATAATATGCCAGCGCATTGCATACCTATACCTACAATAATATAATATATAGGTATAATATATGCATGAGTCATTCCACGCCGTTTCGAACGGTTGAAAAGTTGACCGATCCCAAAGAAAATCATAATTTTGTCTAATCACACAAATATATCGAACGAATTTATGTGTATTTTTTCAGAATTTTTGGATCACATTTTTTGAGTTTTTCCAAATTCCAATTTCTTTCTACGAACCTCCGTATGTCAAAAGTATAAGATCGTACAAGAAAATTTATAAGACAAAAAAGTTGCAGTTTTGAATCAACTTTCTGAAAAAATTTTTTTGAGAATTTCTCGAATCCCAAAAATACCAATTTTTATCAAAAATACAAAAAAATACTTTTTTTAAACCAATATCTCACTTCTGATTTGCTTCAAAAATTTACAGAAAATACTCTCAAGTGTTTACAGGAACCAAATATTTTTTTTTAAGATGGTTGGCTCAATTGTTTCGAAGCTATGCCGTATTAATTCTTTGATTCTTTATATTTTTCGAAAAAAAAGAGAATAAGGCATAGCTTCTAAACGATTTAGCTAACCATCTTAAAAAAAATATGGTTGCTGTAAACACGTGAGAGTATTTTCTGTAAATTTTTGAAGCAAATCGAAAGTGACATATTGGTTGAAAAAAAGTATTTTTGTGTATTTTTGGGATTCGAGAAATTCTCAAAAAATTTTTTTCAGAAAGTTGATTAAAAACTGCAACTTTTTTGTCTTATAAATTTTCGTGTACCATCTTATACTATTGACATACGGAGGTTCGTAGAAAGAAATTGGAATTTGGAAACACTCAAAAAGTGTGATCCAAAAATTCTGAAAAAATTCACATAAATTCTTTCGATATATTTTTATAACGGCGTGGAATACCTCGCATACATATGAATTGCACTATAGTATGTGATATAGTAAATTGCACGCAATACCACACCTCTGGCTAATTCTGTGTGTATGTAGAGTGCATGTTCATAACTAACTGTACGATAGTCGTACAACACTGCAGTCAGAGAAGCTCAGCGTCGGCAATATTCTATATGCTGATCAAAACGACCCGGAATTAATAATATGAGTACTATGATCGTTCTGCGATTGCCTGCATGATTAGATATAGATAATATGTGCCCTGGTGAAAAAATTTCTACGACAAACTTTCCATAGGATTTAGTAACTTTTCGTAAATTTTCATACAATTGAATACTTTTCTGCGCTAATTTTGTCGCCGATCTTCGTGAAGATTGATAGTTCTTCGTATATCATTGTCGAACGGCACAGTTTTTCGTATACTATCGTAAAGTTGCATAGCTTTTCGTACACTATCGTATAACTAGTGTAAGGAAACTGGGGAGAGGAGATGGAAGGATTTTTGGTGATAAAAAAGTCTTAGAGCATACATATATACTAGACATGATTCTTTTATTGAAATTGTGAAAAACCATGATAGGTATAACTAAGCCAAAACTAGAAATCACTTGAGCTACCTTTAAAAATTAATTTACAAAGCTACTATATTTGGGTAAATTTTTTTTATTGCCATATATTAACATTTTTTACGTAACGGGAAAAAATAAAAAAAATATCGACTTTTTTGAACCACCCTAATTGAGGTACATACATATGGGGCAGTCCGGCTCAACTCAACCAATCATTGACACTCATGTCTTTGATTTTTTTTTGGAAAAAACATATGTTAAAGTACGAGCGAAAAGACAATGTTTCTGTTAGTTTGAGGTCCTGTATTCAATTTTTGACAGTCATACGTTTTTTAATAAATCTAGACGGCGAATAATTCGAACGCTTCTCGAATGTCAATACGGAATCTTAGAGGAAAATGTTAAATACACAAAATAACCGGTATCCTACGAATTTCAACTGAGATTAATTTCAAAATTTTTGAATCATCCCTCGACCCAATTTTGATCAATAAAAGTCGAAAATCTCGACTTTCTCAAATGTCGCCATAACCGATTTGTATGAATTTTTTACTCAAAATACTATTTCGAAAAACAAAAATTTCAAGACCTTATTCAAGATGCCTGGACTTCCGGTTCCAGAGATATGAATTTTACAAATGGGGAATTCCACGTGGACTGGACTTGAGTTTGGCCGCCTCATTTTTAATTTCATTGAAACTTTTTTGGGTGATAGTATGACGCTTGAAAACGTGAAAAAAAATCTCCCTTTTTTTAATTGGAACGCATTCGTGAGTATTCGATATTTTTAGAAAGAGTTCAAGACGCTCAAGTACGCAGGCTTTTGAAAAATCGAAGAAACACGTGTATTTCAAAGGGGAAAATCGCCCCCCTCTGGTATTGGCCAATTTTCAAGATAGACGGCTGAAACTTGTCCCACATTGTTTTTGAATTATTTGGAGCTGATCTGGGGGGCGGCCCAGTAAAATTTCGTCCGAGCCCCAAATAAGGACCACCCTAATAGGTATATACATATAGGTATATTGACCTCATATACACGTATCAGGGTTTGATTTTGCATTCAGCTTTAAGCTGTATGTGTAATATGGGCCTACATTATGATTGCATAAGTATGATTGATATTAGGTTAGGTTAGGTTAAGTTAGGTTCCGACATCAGATGACGGTAGAAAGTATTTAGGTGGGGGGGGGGGGGGGTCTTTAGGAAATTTCCCCCCCTACAAAATGAGGTACGGTCTTAGGTACCCCCACCCCCCTCCCCATCGAGATACCGTGGGGGGGGACCCAGGGTGGGGGGAAGTAGGGGGGGGGGGAGTACTATGGTTGGATAGAGGAATCTTCCCCCCACCCCCTCCCCCACGCCCTCCCACCCACCTCCCCCAGGGAGGGGCGTACCTTACAACTTTTATTGCGTCATCGCGTAGCCCTCCCCCTCCCTTTTCCAACGACCCCTTGTGCGCCCCCCCACCCCCACCCGTTCAGAAGTTACAGAATTTACAAACTTTATTTTTTTAATTTTCCCCACCCCCCATTTGTTTTTCCGGAAAAGTGTCCCGGAAAATCAAGTTTTCTCCACGTTTCAGACGATTTCCAGTCGATTGGACTAGGTTAAAAAGTACCCCTCACCCACACATTTTCCTAGAAAAAGTACTTGGAAAATTAGTTTTTTTTTTCTAGAAAAGCGTCCCGGAAAATGGAGTTTTCTCCACGTTTCAGACGATTTCCAGTCGATTGGACAAGGTTATAAAGTGACTCTTACCCACACATTTCCCGAGGAAAAGTACTTGGACAATTGATTCATTTTCCGGAAAAGCGTCCCGGGAAATCAAGTTTTCTCCACGTTTCAGACGATTTCCTATCGATTGGACTAGGTAACAAAATACGTTTTTATTTCGAATTTTTTTCGCGATTCTCGCGAATTTTTTTTTAAATTGGGTCGGGTTGGGTTGGGTATATGTACATACATGTATATCGGTTCAGTGAGAAAAGGATGCAATCGGCGGATCCTGCCACTTGAATTCTTCTTGATAGGTGACGTATACCACCCAATAGCATACGTTTAAGAGGCCGAACGAGGTCGGGAAACAGACTCTTGCAGCTCTGTCGATGTAGGATACGCTATTTACATGCCTCTCGGCACGCTCCCCCGGTTGGCGGGAACCCCCGGCTGCAGCCTCACGTTGTCTTTGCTTCCTGCCGAATTAATTCAGTCTTATGTTAGATACCTATAATTCTTTATAATTGGCTCAATAGATAATTGAGCGCGCCTAATTGTTCCAGTATTTACTCGATATACTAATATATGCGTGTGCGGCTCACCTAAATGCATCGTCGCCGGCTAAACAATAAAGAAATTGTCTCCATTTCGGCAATCTGACTAGTTCCGTCTGCGTTTGCCTTTCCATTGTCGTCACCTTTGGGGTTGTATTGCGCGGCGAGCCGATAGCTAAGCCGTAGGCTGGATCCTGTGCAGCAACAGCAGATTATATGCATGTATATATACGCATACACCTATAACACATTAACTGATCCGTGCGTTTACCGCTTTGCACTTACGTTGTATATTGGACAAATCAAGGAACTTCGCCTCCGTGTTGTTGTCGTATGATTAGCGTGTAAGTTACAGGATCGCAGAGCGAGCCCGCCGAGAAGATCTGCCGAATCATCATCCCAATCCTCTTCATCTACGGGGATCTCGCCGCTACCGATCTGTGGATATGCGTGCAGATAATCTTGCAATACATTTTTCAGCCCAGTAAGATTAGTTGTAGCAGTTATCACCCGTGGGCATGTGTAATTTGGAAATATTAACTTAAGGATGAAGTTTTAAGAAAGAATTGAGAATGTCGATAGATTAATACCTATAAGAATAATTATTAGAATTATTAGAATATTCTAGAATATTATTAGAATAGTAATAGAATTACATTGATATATAAGAAACCCTTTACCTTGGTGAAGTAGTGGACGCCGGCAAACTCCAGTAGGGTTGCGATACAATAGCCAAAGCTCATCAATAGAAACCAGTCGAGGGCTGTCGCGTATCTGACCTTTGGCAGGTCAGTACGCGAATCCAAACTTATAGTCGAGAGTGTCAGTACGGTCGTTATACCTTAGACGCGAGTAACAATTATTTATACAATACACGTAGTACTATACAACGTAATACCTTAGCACTATTCAGTAGATCAATGGGCAGGAATATTATACGGCCATAGGTATACGCATATACATAGGTATAGCAGCTATATCTGTTACAGCCTACAGGTATAGACGGATAGTTCATTCAGATTGTCTCACAATTAGCTTACCTAATCCCACGCGGTCGCTAGTCGCCTCGCGATGAATCCAAAACGATACCCAGCTAAGCACGACGATCAGTACACACGGTACATAAACCTGCGACACAGATATTGAATTATTTTCACGCAATCATATGTATATGGACTTTTCCATGCGAACTGGCCCGCGGTCGCTGACCTTCGACATTTTTGTTTTATTCAGTTTTTTTTTTTTTAGATGACTGTAGGCGATAATTACAGAACGTGGACCAACTTTTAGATTTTTATCTCAATCCATCTTCGTGTTATGAATTTCCAAATAATTGACGAAATATTAAATTCGATTTACTTCAATTAGGTATAACAGCTCATCTGCATAAAGAAGAGATATCGACATGAACCAATAGATCTCTTTTTCTTCAACTTGGATTGTGCTTTAACATAAGAATAAGTTCGGAAATACATTAACAAAAAAAATAAAATAGAAGGAATTGGATGGCCGTCTTCGTTTTGGTTTTGAAACGTCTGGTTTCGGCTCTAGAATTGATGGAATTCTTTTCAAAAAAATCCAAGATATCGCACTTTACGAAAATTGATTTTTTTATACTTTAAAGTGTATAAAAATGATCGAATTTACGATCTACATTTTTTCACCTATTCTTATGTTAAAGTACAATCCAAGACGAGAAAAAAGACCCATTTCGTCATGTCGATGTCTCTTCTTTAATATGCGGAGTTATACTTGATTGAAGTTAATCGAATTTAATATTTCGTCAATTATTCAGAAATACATAACACGAAGATGGATTGGAATAAGAATCTGAAAATTGGTCCACGTTCTTCATTCATCCCCTACTATAATCTAGGAGGATCACGCACTTGGATGAGGAAGTAGCCGGTGTGACGCTGCAGGTTGAAGGAGACCTGCAATACCGAGAAATCACCTTCCCTTCTTGTAAAAGTTAAATTTCGGTAAGGTGAGCCCATTAGGTCAAATTGCGAGAGGGCCATTCCTGGCACAAAGTTGACCGAAGCGCCCTGCTGCCATTCGTATACCAATTGACGAGATGTGTAGGCATCTGCAATATTCAACGATCGATTCAGATTTCAAGATCCTGTCTCAGTACTCGTGCAGCTGAATTATCAGTGGCGAGGGGTGCATGGGGGTGCAGGAGATGACTAATTATCACATTCGACGTATAATAATTGTCTACCGTCTTATACACGCTACGTACTACTACGCATATACCTACGTCATGTATTACACTTACAGCTTCCCAAAATCAATGGGCACGATTGACGATCCATAGGAAAGTTTCTCAATTCCATTGGGCACTTTGCCTTTATGGTCAGCCTGCAGACGAACGAGTAAATGATATGAGATAATGTGGGATAAGATGAGATGAGACGCGATGAGTGCCGGCCGACAAATAGAGTGGTGGATTAAATGACGGCGAATTCAGTACAGTCATGTGTATACATAGTATATACGTAGATTTAAGAAATTCGAGACCTCATCGAGTAGAGAATGTCGCCGTCCTGGGAAATACGCAACAGCTTGTTAGGTACGGTTATCGTGTGGACGTAGCTGTGTTTGCCGTTGTAGAAGTAAGTGTCCGGCCTCCAAATCCTTTCCAGCATCTTGATGCTAAGACTCAGAGATTTTATCGGCCCAAGGAAACTTAGTCGCGAATCACGCCAATACTGTCGGAAATAACAATCCATGGAGTAGTCCTGCAAAATTCAAAGTTGCGACACGCGTTAAAAGCTGCATCCCTTGGATGCAGGATGGATTTGAGCTGCCTTCTCGTCCCTTTTTTCGTTCAACTTCTCTGTTCAAATATTGTATACCTATCTATCTACCGGCCAAACAATCAAGCTGAATTCCAATAAAGCGACTCACCATGTCAAGTTCTGAGACGGGTCCCATGCTTCTGATCAGAATGTTGGTTTTCACCACGGTTGGCGTCCCTGCAATATATCAAGGGTGGCCTGTATACGGGCTCCTAATAAAATATCCCAATTCCCAACGCGTATATATTATACATAATATGCTATATATAATATATCGATATGTATGTACGTATGTATGTATGTATGTAATACGTGAGTATGTATACATACATACCGCATGTATGTACATACATTCATATACGATATAGATGTAAGCCATCTATACCATTGGACGGGTATCGGTCACACGGAAGTCATTTTCCATACCTATAATATCTACCTATTTACATGAAACCCGATGTTTCAAATTTTATACAGGCACAGGTGCGACTTTGAAAATTTCAATCTAAATATTACGCGTCAAGACTTTACAACGTGTCGAGTAGCTGACCGAAGAATCTGTCTCGTAATACATGTCGAGGGAGTGAATTATAAGCCACCAGAGGCTTGGCTGTCTTGCGAAAGTTTCGAACGACGTTAGAGAAGCTTCGAGCGCGTGGACACTTTAAAAACTGGTGAACGCTTACCCATGATTGATGTTGAATAAGTTGACAAATAATCATCGAACGTATGAATAAACGATGAAGGTATCCGCGGAGGTGATATACGGATAAGTGACTTACAAAAACAGCCGAACTTTCTATATTAATATACTTGATCAAGCTGCAAGCATTGATAGGAAAAATGACATACTTTGCATGAAATTAGTAATCAATTTATCCATATTATACGATTCTACTATCATATACATACAGGTATGTACAAGGAATACATAAAGATATGGTATAATTCATTAGCACGTTTTATACATACATTATACATATGTATGATATGTATAATATGCCTATAATCCGCGGCGATGCAATCCTTTGAAAGGATGCCAGGGGTTTCTAATGTAGCAGACGTATATATATGCAGTATGCGGTCAGGATATCCATGCAGCGGAAGCGTGTTGTGCATAGGTATATCTTGATGTATAATGAGGCTGTCTACTTTGGAATGATTAAGGAAATATTTGCTAAAGCCAAAGAGTTCCTCTAGGCTTTAATTAACCAGCATTTGATGAACATGTATACATAGGTATAGGTATATAATATATACAAGGTATATTTCGTCGTTGCAACGGCGCCTAATATATATACTTGTAGCCTCCACATCAGCCTGCAAGGGCAGAACAGGGCGAAAACTGATTTAGACTCCAGTAATGTAATCTGAATCGATATGTTGTTCATCCCCCGAACGAGCTTTCGCTTATAGGTAGGTATAGTTTAGACGTACACGTGCAGAGTATGCAATAAAGATCCAAGGATGGTTTGGCCCGCGTAAAGCTGCGTGAGACATCATTAAAACTCACGTGTAGGAAAATAATAGAATCTCGCGGAACCAAGCCGGAATAGAACTCTCTTTCTTTTCTCCTCTCCCATGCCGAGCGGGGACTTTTTCGGAAGCTGAATAAATTTCCCCGTTCTATTCGGTTACTCCTCTCTCTCTCTCTCTCTCTCTCTCTCTCTCTCTCTCTCTCGCTCTCTTCCTCTTTTAGATAATATATGTATACCTATAGGTATGTATCGTACCTACTACGTATCGCAGACATGACCTACGTAAGCGAAGTCAAACAATAATACTACCGAGTCAAAGGGTGCGCAGAATCTTGTGTCGAGTTATGAACGTACCAGGAATCCATCTAGCTATATCAAGGTGATATTATGTTGGTATCTGTTGACAGGGGTGCTCGGAACCAGGGCGGGGGGGATATAAAGAGAAAGAAATCGGGGACGAGTTTGAAGTGGTTTGCAGTAGGCAGCAGTTCGTGAAGAGCAGTATGAAAACTCCGTAGCTATACCCAGGCATTGCTGCAGGAACATCGTTCGCGAACTAAAACCAATTTTAAATCAGGCAATATATAGTTTTCTGTGTCATTGCCCATTGGCCCGCCTCCAAATTTATGCTCGTAATATCAGTACTGAGCCTGCATCCGGAGAACATATCTCGCATATCTCGCCCTACAGGCATTTCGTCTTTCATATATCATAAGGAAGTAGATGGCAAACCGCTAAAGAGACAGAGATCGTGCGGGATCGTGCAAGGAAACAGAGATATACCTTATGTATGTATAATGTATGTACTTATAGGTATACATATCGTTGATGTAAAACGGTTCACACTGCGAACAAATTATAGGCATACGCAGCCACAGCAAAACGCGAGATCTTGAAGTATACGAGTATGTGCGCATATTATAGAAAAGTGTGGGTATACCTACGAGTCGTCGTGTATACGTGCAGGTTGCTGTACCTACACGTATTCGAAGGTAGATCCGCGACATATACGTATATGTATAGTTATGTATTCATGTACCAATGTGGTCATACAATTCGTATAGACGTATGTATACATCTATGTATATATATGTACAGTATATACCCACATACCGCGCGATTACATCCGCCGTGCTCGTCAGCACCCATTTTACCCCGTATATTATCACGTTCGTTATTCACCTCGCCAACTCACTCTAAAACTACTAAATTTTTAGCTTCTCTCAAATTTTATACATGTATAGTATGTATATTTTCAGGCAACTTTGAAATGATCGATGATACACATACCTATATGCGTGAATGATATTCAAGGGTGAGTAAATGAAGGGCGCGGAGGAATGAGAAAACGTGTATGTGTAGGTAGTACGTGCACAAGTATCGGTATACGTGTAACTGCAGTTAACGATAATTATTTTGATTGCCATTTGTTTCGAGACCTTTTCCGTGAGTTGGTAGTTGGCTATTCTCGTAGTTCTTCAACAAGTTTTCCAGAACCATGGTAATATTTTTCGAAACTATATCGTTCACGTTACTTCTTTCTTTTCTCAAAACCATCGACAGACTTGTTCTCGCTCCAGTCCCGTTGCCGTTGTAACTATAATTCATATTATTATTATTTTTATTCTTACCATCATTGTTATAATCATTATCATTAATGTAATTAATATTTTTAGAATTGGAATCCCAGTACGTCTTGTCCAGCGACAGAGGCGTAATAGTCGACAGGACGGAGATGTTGAGCGGATCCAGAGGCTGACCCATCGGCACGAGATGGTATCTGCACCGGATCGATGGAAGGCAAGTCACGACCCTAGGTAGGAAAAAATTGAAAAAAAAAAAAAAACACATTACCAAGAGGCCATCAATTCGAACATAATCATTTAGGTGTCGAAAGTACATATATAGGTACATTAAATACAATGCGTACATTAGCCATTCGTTTAAATACAATTGAGAGGATTGAATCAGCTGTTTACGCCAGAGAGCTTGCACCTGTATCCTGCGCTTCCAGAGATTAAGTTTTTCTAATATAGAATCGAATGTTATAGATTATGGGCATGATGTGTATTCACTGCAAGCTCAAACTTTATAACAAGAAAAATACCACGTATACTGCAATTTTGATATTCATTTAGATCGAGTTGCGGCTTTGCGACGCAACACTTTAGCTTATTTATTATGAGAGCCGGAAAAACTTCGTACAGAGCGGATCTGCAGGTGCAGCAGCAGAGACTATTAAAAATCGTCACTAAAATATATCAACTGCAGTCGTTCAGTTTTGCTCATCAATTCAAAATAAATTCTTCACACTCCATTTGGTCAAAAGAAACAGTTTAATTATCAGACTGAAATGCGAACACGTTATTTATTTGGCGGAGAGTATAGTAGGTATATATTCTAGCTGCAGGGGGCTATTACAGGCGTGATATAGGTATAGACGTATATACCGCATACTTGTAAACCAATAATGGCCAGATCAGCTAGATGTTTATCAGACAATACGATGGCCCATGCGGAATTTGAAACTGCGGGTCGAGTGTTCAACGAGAGACTCGTCCTCCCGGAATCTTCATTGAAAACAGTAAATACGTGATACATGTATATGTATAAGTATAATACACGCTTGCGAACCTTAATGCAGTGAAACTGCAGCCGCACTATATACATATGCGGTTCGAGTTTGTCACTCATCATTATGTAAAAATAATAATTATTATTACGTAAATCCTAAATCAACGCGTTGGAATGAAAAAGTTGAAATGAAAAAGAATTCACGATAATGATAATTCTACATCGTACAGTCGAAATTCACTTATAATAATTTTTACACGAAAACTTCTCGTCTATAATAATTGGATAATTCTTTTCCCGATCGGGTGAGGCTATAACGATGTACTGTATCGATGTGAAAATAATTATCAGGCTCACTAAACTGGAAAAAAACGATTCCCCTCGGTAACAATATTACCAAGTATATGTGTACACTTCCGTGCAACCCTTGGTAAAAGATACCGCGAACCGCATGAAGTATAGTACGTATACATGTATAAATGCATATACATATGTACGCATACTTTATAACGGCATCTATCGACGGCTAGACCCTTTTAACGGTCGTGTCTTGAGAATAGCTTGGGCTTCTCTTGTGTGTGAGAAGTAAATACTTAAAAACTCGGCCAAGACTTTCCATCTCGACCTACCTGATATAGAAATTAGGAAATCACGTGGTAACAGAATATAAGCGACGGGCTCGCCACCCCGCCGATCAGATTATTCACGTGCCAACGAGCTTGTAACACTCGACCGATCTACGGTATGTATACGTATGTATGCACATACCTACATACGAATGAAATTTATAGTATAGGATTAAGAATTTTTTAATTTTTTTTCTTCAAATCGCATTTAAGGGATGTTCAACGGCGGTGCTCACATCGGTGAATACATAACGTAAAGTCCATACCTGCCAGTCAACCTAGGCTCGTTCGAATTAAAACTGACCTAGGCCGAGTTACGATTCCGATCGGTGTTCTCGTTCTTCGTCGAAGAGCTTAGAGCAACGCTCTAAGTTGAAGCGGGGCATAGATACGTACATACATACATACATACATACGTACATACATACATACCTTTGAAATACTTGACAGCGTTTAGGGCAGCAATGAAGATTTTGAAAAGCTATAGCGAGATACGTGGCACAATTATGACACAATCGAGTCCAAATAGAGCATGACAAAAGGACGGTACAACGATTCCTGTACATGTCACGATGACGGCTTACATTGTTCAAAAGCAAAGCCAAAGAATGACCAATGCTAGAAGATAATTCAGGTTCGGGATGGCAGTTTGCTTGTGTAGCACCTGCGGCCACAAACGGTCAGGGCGAGCGTTGTCCTCTGAGAGGACTAAAGTCCAGCATTTCTCAGCTCCTTCGTATACGGGCTCTACATAACATCTATCCGAACATATGTATGTATAGGTTTTAACCGACCTCAGGATCGAACGCTCTCAAGAGACGCTGAGGCAGCAGCATGCCGCTTCAAATGCCGTCGTGCGGTTTCAAGTCCTAGGTACTTCCAGTCTCTTTTTCCCATCCCCATTCCCATCTCCATCCCCATCCCCATCCGCCGGCCTAGCTGTCCCGGCCGCGTTCCTACTCGGCACCCGTCAACGTTCCGACCAAAATTTAAAGCGTCCATATTATACTTCATCGGCGCCAACTGTGCAGTTGTCCTGCAGTTCTATACTTTCACCAGTAACTAACGATACCATATAGACGTATGTATGTATGTTAGTGTATGTATTTATATCTTGTAAACTGGCCGACCCGTGAGTCCTTCGTATACGAGCCATTTTCAAATTATTCGTAAGTCGTAATCTGCATAAGATTCGTCATACATGACGCAGTTGGTCCAGTCGCACTGAGCAGCGGTTACATGTATACAATTGATCTTCATTTTTACTTTATTCGACAGGGTATGAAATCGGAAACCAAAAAAGTAGTGTAAGTATTTCAATTCCGGATTATTAGAGTTATTTTTGGAGGTAATAGGGGGGCCTGAGGGATGAAGTGCTTTCAGCTTTTACCGGACAATCGTTTTACTCGCTGCGAAATAAATCGTCAACCCTCTCATTCGACCGAATATGAAAATGTAAGAGACCTTTCGTCGTAATTGGTCACGCTTGGCCAATTATCCACGACTTTGAGTATCTCTGGAAAAATGTTGCAGGTGATATACGCGAGCATACAGATCCTCATCGTTGTGTCTTCTCTTCGGTTCATTTGGACTGCGATAAGACGGGAGACTTTATCTATTTTACCGTGCGGCTATATAATACGGTTAGCCTAAAGACACGAGACGGACAGTGTCGCGTATCATTACAGTACACGTATAGATATACAGTTACTATACCTATACTATCGGTGTACGGAAGCGCGGATATAGTAAGTGTGTCTCTGCAAAGCATCGTGGAACATGGTTCTACACTTTTCACGTTTGATCATAAAAACCGCGTGTACGTGCAGTTTGCGGGCCTAGAACGTGTAGTCCAGCTGCACAGGTCAGTTCGGGTCGCCATATGAACTGGGAGACGTGCCGAACGAATCTGATCGTCTGATTGACACATTCGCATATATTTTACTGTCTAAAAGACTGCCAATACTAATGTGTTGACAATGAATTAACTACAATAGCAATTATACCGAAACAGTAACGAAAATAAGTACGATTACAGCAATTACACACGTATGTATGTATTTTATAATATGTATGTATGTATCTTATTGAGTATGGTATATACATACGTATGTGTGTATGTGTGTGTGTGTGTTTGCATGTAAGGCAGATGCTGATAGTCGTCATTGCTTAAAAACTAAGCAGGTATGTATACATACGTACAATAATTATTGGAGTCAACTTACAAGAAAAGTTTCAATAAAGTCTCTGCGCTCCATCTCCTCGTCGCCGCGGTCATAATTGCGATTATTTATATTATTATTATTATTATTATTTTCTCTTCCAGCGGCCTTCACGCACTCCGCTTCGACATGGCTACAATTGTACATATAATATGTATATAATTGATAGTTAAGAATTTGTCGACATAACACGAAAGTAAATGGAATTATATGGGGAACGGAATATCTTTACGAACGCGGAAGCGGCGCGATCCCAAAACCAAGTTTCGCGCGGCGCGGCGATACCGCACAGCTTTCGGACGTGTAAAAAGCAAACCGCGTGGTGCTCGGGAGTTCCCCCCCGCTACAAACCCTCGGGAGCCATGCGATTTCAGCTTCTATATATCTTTAGGCGGCGCGCCAAGGTTACGCGCAAGCTCAGAAATTTTCTGCGCGCGTTTTACAGAAAATAATTATTATATATCTGCAGGAGATAGAAGGCAAGGCGAGTCAATTGTAGCCAAGGACGGAATGACATATATTATACCTACTGTTATTGTGAAAACAAACGAAAAACTTTGAAATTTAATTGCATCCTGGGCAACAGCTATACCTATACCATTTTCAATATCTGCATAACGCGTGCACTCCTCGCAAATCTACGTAGCGTGTGTCACATATGTATTAGTTGTATGTACATGCATGCATGATCGGTTTGTGTCAGGTACGACTAATTGTTCAACGTGCCTAACACAAGTAACATGAATATCGCATATGCAGGATTCTTATACAAATATAGTGTAGAGGAAATACTACTATATAGCTATACAGCTATAGATCATATGGTGTCCGTCATTTCCCAGAATATAAAGTTTTAGTTTTAGATAAGCCGATAGCCGATAGCCGATAGCCGATAAAATAACTCAAAGAAATAATAATAATTTGCCAAAAAATGAAAAAGTCCCGTATGTTAAATGCGTGAATGGGGAAAGTAAAGTGATTTTGGCACGGTTTAAAAGACTTGGAAATTTTTTTTTGTGTCTGAATTCTAGCTTTAGGATCTAAACTTGTGATTTAGGGGGCGTCGAGAAAAAAAAAAAAAAAATTTGGAAAATCGGCGACACCCTACTGTATACCATGTATGTATATTACAGATATAGGTATAACTCCAGAGGCGACGCAAATGTACGTTTACTGGTACGAGTGTATACGGAGACGGGTTGCCTTCCCAGAGAGTTCCCGGGTTTAATGGGATACCCGATCATATTCTGCAGCGTCTACGTCGGTATACTTGAATATAGGTATACATGCTTCGTTAGATTAATGATTGTACATTATACCAACGATTATATTCGTTTTTGGTACAACTCTAAGTGATGTAACTATATATATACATTATAGGTATATGTATATGGCGTAGGTATGTCTTTACGTGCTGTAACACACTACGTCATTCCCAAATTGCAGGAGTTATAGGGACTAACATATATACCTATATACCACTGCGGACGGCTATCCATTTACATTGGTCTCTTTTCAGTTAGATATAGCCCGGTCCACTTTTACTTTCATCGAATTTCCTTTATAATCATATAACCTATAGTGCTTCTTGGTTGAAACCGCGGTTGAAACAGATCGGGAAGGTACACACCTAAAGAGTATATGTACTGTATGTACCTACCTAAAGGTATAATACGCGAAAATCATTATCTCATCCCCGTGCAGGCAGAACCCCTAATTCCATATACGGGGAATAACACGGACGTCCCACGTTTCGCGAATATATATACCGTATTTGGTAAAGTTGCCGTAATTTTGAGGGAAACAATTTGCGTACCCGCCACACCGACGAAGGCGGGGGATTGGGTTGATTGGAAAAAATTTGACCTCGTGAATTCTTTTCAACGCGGATGGGGATCCACGAGATCGAGGCAACCGCAGTGCTGCAGGTCCTTAATTTGTACGCCAGTTTGTCTCGGGTCCTGCAGCTGTGTACGGCTATTTTATGATACTTAAGACCGCTAGTGCGCTCTCCTCCGAGCTTAAGCTCCTTCGCAGCTACACCCATACGCGTATTATACGCACTCTACCTGTATACCCGAATGTATCATGTATACATCGTATTACAGGCGTATTATTAGAGGTCGCTCATCGCGATTTTCTATTTCCCATTTAAATAACATGGGAAATTTTCTTGTAGCACTTTTCGTTTTTTATATATCTCAAGAACTAATCCACTTAGAAATATTCTCCATAGCTATTTTTGTTCAAAATTTGACGCTCTACAAAAAAGGTCTCTTGGTCTTTTTGGATGAAACTAACGGTATCCAAGTGAGTCATTGTTAATAACTATCATATAATATCACATAATAACTTGGAAACAGTTGGATTCATCGAAAAAGACCAAGATACCTTTTTTTTAGACCGTTAAATTCTGAACAAAAGTAGCTATGAAAAATCCTTCTAAGTAGATTAGTTCTTGAGATATAAAATCGGAAAGGGCCACCAAAAAATTTCCCCGTTAACTATTAATACTATTAAGGGCTCATATATTTTTTTACGAGAAGGAATAGAGGCTTTTACGAGAAGGACGAGGTTTCACACCTCTGATAATACATATAGGTAATTATGATAGGTAATGAGGTGAATGAAGCTACGGGCAGGTGTATAGCGGATACGCATTATGATTGTCGACAGTATGTTACGTGCCGAGTAAGCAGCGGGCGTTCTTCATCGCAGCATCCCTGGATATTGTCAGATGGCGTGAGGCTGCAGGGTGATGCCGAACGATGAGCTACGCCGGTATCCCTGGGTAACAGCCAGAGCATGTCACACAGTCTATATACACGCACACTGTCCATGTAACGTGTATGGTACATACCTATATATGTATACCTATAACGTATATATACCTATATATGACATACGCATAGGTATATTATACCTGCATAGACACGAACTATATACGTGTCTAAATGGACGCATACTATAGCTGCACTGCAATGCATTCGCTCACGTATACGTATACGCATCTGCGTACGAGTGTATACATGTACTACGTATATATGTATATGTATATATGTATAGTACCGTCCTCCTCCCCGCGTGTAGGTATACAGATGCCCCTGTCGTCCGCGGCGTGGCGCCTGATCCGGCAGTTGGGGTGCACCTGCGCGCGCCCGCGCTCTCTCGCCCAAGATCCGTAGCCAGATCCATCCCCTCCTGAATCGTATACAGGGTTTGCTCCAGTGTCATCCTATCAAAAATATTTCTGTTTATCTGGTCAGAAAGATGAGAAATAGGGTATAAATAAGTAGGGTATACGGTGCGGCGGTGGTGCGTCGATGAATTTATACTAAAACCCCGCGTCGTCACCTGCAGCGGCAATGTAGTTATTATACCTTCGGAAGTTTATATCTGTACGAGTGTGCACAGTTCCTTCATAATCGGGATGAAAGTATCAGGGGCAATAAGGAGGATGTGCAGGTTCATTCGGAGATATAATTCGATCGAAATTCATTCGGAGATATCGAGAACTCGCGGGGGCTGCTTATATTGATAAATAATGTACTACATATCTACATAGCTGCAGGGTATATCTGCGTACAGGTGTACGGATATAATATATGGGTCGTCCACGAACTTGACGATGAGAAATTTTCAACCGCGCTTGATCGTCTTCGCTTCGTGAAATTCGTCTCTGGCTAATTTGAACCGACGGTCGTACGGGTGAGATTACATGCTTATATACCCGGTGGCGTGAAATCATTGTGAATGCGTAATGATGATAAGCACGTGCAGAGCGAATCAAGAAATAGCTGTGATTGGGTAGCGGTCAATATTCGCCTTCGAGCTATAATAAGCTGATCTATCGTGTACACAATATACGCTTCTGTAAGGGATCGCGCCCGCGGTGTAAAAATTATTTCATCGCCCTCAGCTGCAACTGAACAATACTGTATACTGTATAAAAAATAGATTGGAATCGGACAGCATCGGAGATGTGTCGCGTCTCGGGGTTGATTATTATAACTGGTGCTAGTGCCGTGTCGCAGCCCCGATCAAAGCTAGTTTTTGTCGGAAGCTCGGGTCGAATAAAGCTTGAAAATTCATCCTGAAAATGATTCAGAGGGTGGAGAGATGCTGCCGAAACTGCAGTGCGATCGAACGGATGAATCGTGACAAGACAATTAAGAAAGTTTTCGATAATATCATTAAATATTATATCGACCCGCGACTAATTAGTATGACAGCGCGATATCAGCCACGACTGCGGTGCTGATGATAATTATAAAGACAGCAGCAATAATAACAAGAACAACATCATTAGAGAGAGAGCGATACCAACCGTAATAAAACTTTTCGCCAAAGGACAAAAACGTTTATAGAAAAGAAAAAAAAAAATTAAAAAATTAAGATCGTGGGGCTATACGTATACCGCGGGCTCGCGCCAACGACTCGGGTGATGATTGGTTTGGGGAATCTCGTTTGATCGCATATAGTATACCGAATCATCATTGTCTTCCTCCCACGCCGAAAGATCCGCGCGGATCTTGGGACAAGATGTTGCCGAAGCGTCCCCGTCTACTGATATTTCTTCTTTTATACTTTCAACATCGTCGAGTCTGGTGAGTATTCACTTCTTAAATTTATATTTAAACCAGCCATAATGTATCATATACCTAGTCAAGTTATATCGCAATATGCATGTATACTCATATTTATCTATGCGCGAGTATACCTACATGTATGTTATACCTGTAATGCGTATGATGTATCGTGTACAGGCTGTACCATGCCCGGCAGCATCACGTTTGAAAAGTACATCTCTATGCCTATAAGAACATTCTCGACGATTTCTATCTTGCAACTTTACCGATAAAATTCTTCCAACAAAAAAAAAATATACCCAACCGGACGAACACGGATAATTCCGCGGTGTATGGCACTCTGTACACATACATTTTCGCTACTATACGTATATGCATACCTATTACGAAATACATATGGGTATTGTATATATTGATGTCATTTAGCCGGAAGCCCGACGTGTAATAATATACATAGGTATACCGTATACTCGTATTGTGTATGTAGGCTGTATGCATGTATGTACGTACATACATAGATACGGATGTATAATGCAATTCCTCTAGCTTTTCTCCGGGAGCTTCTTATCTCTGGGTAGATACTGCATTCAGGAAATCCGTTGTCGAGAGGGCTTCTGAATTCGTATAGATCAAACCGTTTCGCGATTCACGGCAATCAACCAGATTACCATGAATATGAAAACACCAGCTAAAACGCTGTACCACACGAGCCATTCACACGGATTGAGATTAGATATTTGATTGTATTTCACTGTGGGTATCATCATATAGCTGTTTTATAGCCCCCTCAGATTCCTGAAACGTATATCCCAAAAATCATAGAACAGAATAAATTGAGCGCCTAGCAGTATATTTATTGAGATAACGACGCGTATCACTGCAGTGTGATGCATTTACTTTTGTGATGAGACTCACGCACATATGTATACCTACCTATATGTATACTGGAAAAAGGGTGGCCTGTACGTCTGTTATTCATCGGTGAAGAGTAATTAAGAAGCATAGAGCGATTGTTATCAAAATAATCACCAGTGAGGATACAAGTTCCATCGTGGAGCAATCTGTGTTTCTTGGGAACATTATTTGTCTTGACATTTCAGGGTCAATTTTCTTATCTCATTGAGAAAAAACTAATTCGCTATACATACGCGACTTGTCGATTTAGGTTATTGATCGATATGCAATATTGGAATTTTGTTCACACGCACGTAGTACAGTCATTTCGACTGCAGACAAAAGAGTAATCTCATAATTCAGTGCCCACTATTATACCTATCCATCTATTACCCATAATGCACATATTTCAGAATATGTATACATTAGAGTCTTTCAAAGAAATCGACTATTTTTATTTTCTCGAAGAACATTGAAAAATCGACAGAGTATCCCTAGACAAAGACCCTGTTAAAAGATGAGCCCTTAATATTAATATTTAAAGGTGGCGCTTCACGATTTTCTATTTCTCATTTAAATAACATAGGAAAAAATTGTGTTCAACTTTGGAATTTTATAACTTGACAATGAATCGCTGAATAAGATTGATGAAGACATGTTCTTTCAGGAAATTGAACGCTCTATAAAAAAGGTCTGAACAAAAATTTTCGTAAGTCAAGCCGTTTCGAAGATATCAAGCCTTAAAGTTGGACCTGTTCAAAATTTTGGGATTATTTGTTTTTAAACAACAAAATTAATCTATAATATAGATTAATTTTGTCACGTAATCTACATATATTACAGATTAATTTTGTCACGTTTAAAAATAAACAATCCCCAAATTTTGAATAGGTCCATGAACTTTGAGGCTTGATATCTTGGAAACGGCTTGACTTACGAAAATCTTTGTTCAGACCTTTTTTATAGAGCGTTTAATTTCCTGGAAGAGCATGTCTTTATCAATCTTATTCAGAGATTCATTGTCGAGTTATAAAATTCCAAAGTTTTTGAAACACTCTAATATACATACATACACTGCCAGCGATTGTGAGCCCCGGTCCGTCTCTGTATACCGGACTACATAAGCTTTTTGTATATCTTTGCAGTGAAAGCGTTTCCGATCCTCAATATACCTACCTTTACCCACAGTCACTTTCGATTGATTTATATCATAGTGGACCGATTCCTGTATCACTATAATCTTACACGGCACGCGGTGTATCATTGATATACCTACACGTATATGCATATTGCATATTCATCGACTTATCTCTCATGATATTTACCGATAGTGTGATACTATATCGTATACCTATAAATATATACCTGTGCAGATATATATATATATATATATATATATATATATATATATATATATATATATATATATATATATATATATATATATATATATATATATATATATATATATATATATATATATATATACCTATATTTAACGTGCACGATGTGTGTGAATATCGTAGGGGCGCCGGAGACAGCAGCAGCACCACCAACACCGGGATGTCGGACAGGCTGGAAAATGTGACTCAGACAATCTCCAGGATCCTTGAAGGATACGACATTCGACTGAGGCCAAATTTCGGCGGTATGGTCAACTCATCTTCAGTATTGTATGACAGTTTGGCACCAAAACTTATACCTATACTATATACGTGTATAAGAACATAGAAAGAAATCGAACGGACTGTATATAGGCTTACTGCGGAAATACACCTACCTATGTATAGTATGCTTACAATTATTAACTATTCCTATGACCGTGATTGTAGCAAATACGTAAAAGTCCGTAAAATCCCTATTGTGAATCCTTGTATGAAGCAAGGGAAAAAAGTTACGAAAAAGTCAATATATGACACATATAGGCTCCGGAAAATGACCTTCGAAAGCGTTTAAATTTCGAGTACCATATTATAGGTATACAGGTATGGAACAGTTTTGTATAGGTAGAAGCGTAATCTGCTTGGATAAATTGCAGTTTATATAGGACAGCTGGGTATAAAAAGACGAAACAGAAATATTGCTCTATGTAAAATGTGCAAGGGAGAAAAGATCAGTGTTCAGTGATAAATACTTATACGTCTAAGGATATATAATATATGTGTTATATACAGGCGAACCGCTCTTCGTAGGGATGGATTTGACGATTGCCAGTTTCGACGCCATATCGGAGGTGAATATGGTAAGTTGCCAAGTACGTGTATATTCAAGTATACATATACATAGGTATATACATAATACAGGTATGTGTAATGTGCACGTATACGTGGAGGTTTACATATGCCTGCAGTTGAATAATAATTTTCTGCTAAAAATATGACCGATGAATTTTTACTGAATACCATATTTATCTAATATGCGATCGCTAATCGAGGTGGCCCGTTGCAGTTATTACTCGAACGAATCTTTTCTCGAATCAAATGTATAGGTACATACAACCTATACACATATACGTATATATAAGGACCATGCTAACGTGTACGTGTACCTAGGTACGTGTAATGAAGTACTGTAATGCGACATTGACCGCAGGATTACACGATAACGATGTACCTTAATCAGTACTGGAAGGACGAAAGATTAGCCTTTTCCCACGAAGAAGAAGTCCTCACGCTTAGCGGTGATTTTGCTGAAAAGATCTGGGTACCCGACACCTTTTTCGCCAACGACAAAAACAGGTATGTTGGAGAAAAAATTTGTTGTTATATATTTATTATCATCATTGCAAACTATCGAAAACATTGATTCTCCATATTGATTATATTTATTTTCAATTTTTCAATATGAAAAATATAACTTCATCCAGTCTCTGGCAATGAAATCCATTTCATTGGAAGATAATGTTCGATTCGGCGGGCCCTATAGTTATATACCCCGCGAGACCGCGGACCCATACCTGGACCTATAATATAAAGATGACACTGTGTAGGTATATGTATAACGTGACACTCAACGTGAATATGTATTATACCTATAATGTGGGTGTGCACCGATTTGGGTTAATCGCAGATCATGCAAAATAGTCCCCTTTAAGCTGGGCCACTTTAGGAGGGCAACGAGGGTAGGCGGGTGGCTCGTCGCTATGCAGCGACTGACCTCGTTCATCGGAAGTTTCCCCACAACGCACGACGCGCGGCATTTAATGCCAGAAGCCACCGGCGTGGCGTCCGTCATTGCCCTTGGCTAATTTGACAATGAGAAATGAATCGTAATTAAATGAAATTGCATCGGAAAATGAAAGTGCACTGTAGTAGGTATGTACGTAGTACGTGCCTGTCCAGTATACCTACACATGCACATTTGACGGGTAGCGGGGGCGCCTTGCATATAGACGTATACCCCGGCCATCCTCGTACAATCTATGTCAACATAGGTATACCTATAATCTATACACATAGGCACATACATCACTCCTATAATCAATCAATATACGAACTTCATACATACATATATCTACAGAGTGTGTTGGACCCCGGACAAGACACACAAAAGCCTTTCGTATCCGCAACGCCTATTCATATATCACATACAAGATATAATAATACATGGACGACCACGTATCGGTTATCGACTGACGTTTCATCTGCCACAAGGGCTTTTACACAAAAAATCGTCTACAGGTCCCATTTCCTTATATTTGTGTTAATTATACAGATTTGTCAATTTCAGTTTCTTGCACGACGTCACAGAGCGAAACAAGCTGGTCCGTCTGTCCGGGGATGGATCCGTTACTTACGGGATGAGATTCACCACAACCCTGGCCTGCATGATGGACCTTCACTACTATCCCTTGGACTCTCAGAATTGCACTGTGGAAATTGAAAGTTGTACGTTTCTATACCTTATAGGTATTATACTACATATTATAGTATATGTATGTATAATATTACATAATACGGTATACGTATAATGTATTTTTATTTTATTTTCGTTTTTTTTTCATGGCGATCGCCGACAGACGGATACACGGTTCTCGACGTTCTCATGTACTGGAAGGAGACCCCCGTGCGAGGTGTCGAAGAAGCCGAGCTGCCACAATTTACGATTATCGGCTACGAGACGAACGACCGTAAGGAACGACTGGCGACCGGTATATATCAGCGCCTTTCCCTAAGCTTCAAGCTGCAGAGAAACATCGGCTACTTCGTATTTCAAACGTACCTACCCAGCATTCTGATCGTGATGCTCAGCTGGGTCAGCTTCTGGATAAACCACGAGGCGACCAGCGCAAGGGTGGCACTGGGTAAGACTACCCTCCGGCTCGTATGAAAAAGGGGTCGAAGGATATAAGAGTAAACCACCGCGCTTGTATCTATATACAGGGTGTCCCATTTTAAACAATCCGACTGAATATATTCCAGCTGAATTCCCGGATATTTGGCTGGATTGTTTAAAATGAGACACCCTGCATATGTACACACATCTACCGTATATTATATAGTATGTGGTATATACATGCATATTATTATACCTAAAATACTAGTACGTATAATACAGATATGTACATCTCTGAATCGCGTTTCAGGCATTACCACGGTCCTGACGATGACTACGATATCGACTGGTGTCAGGAGTTCCCTGCCAAGGATAAGCTACGTCAAGGCGATCGACATATATCTTGTGATGTGTTTCGTATTCGTATTCGCCGCCCTCCTGGAGTATGCCGCGGTTAACTATACCTACTGGGGAGCGAGGGCCAAGAAGAAGACCAAGAAGAAGGACGGGACCGACAAAAAGACAGTTGCCGCGTCAAAGATTTCCGGTATGTATGCAACTTTTAATTGTATGAGTTTAGTCATATACCTATACATATATACCTATGATATACATACCTATGTACTACACTAACGCATACCTATAAATACATATCGTTTCATATTGTACATACCTATCACATAAGTACGTAATTGTGTACGGTAATTTAATACAGAAATGTGTGCGTGAAAACTTGCAGGTAGCAAAGCCAACTCTCCGTTCACCGATGCGACAGACGCGGACATAATAGAGCTGCAAGACTTGAGAATGTCGCCGTTGCCCAGCATAAGAAGCAGGGCAGGTATGGCCGGTGGTCCGGGTGGAGCGGGCGGAACGACAACAGTCGTCGGAGATCATGATCCAGCAAAGTTTCCACCTAGCTTTAGAATCTCCCGAACTGCCGGGTACAACACCCACAGCAGACCGAGTGGACTGCGATACAGGGGCACAAGACAGCACAAGCCAAAAGTACAATTGTCCCTGTAATAATATATGCGGTATCGGGCATGTGTATGCCCACCTGATGTATTATACTGCACGTATAACGATTTATACATGCGTACAACTGTTTGTTGCAGGTATTGCACGCTTTGCGTAGAGGTGCTTCGGTATTGAAAGCTTCGATGCCAAAGATCAAGGACGTTAATGTGATCGACAAATATTCAAGGATTATATTTCCGGTCAGTTTCCTTTTGTTCAATGCTGTATACTGGATTTTCTACGTTCTCTAAAACATCAAACTGAAATGTATATGATACATATAATATACGACAAGAGTATCCTAGAAAATTTTTCCTAAGCCGCACTGCTGCAGGAGTATAATAGGCCGTATTTACCTACCTATATAGTATATAAATAATGAATTTATATAAAATATATACCCTTGCGGCGTCATTATAATCGATTCGATAAAAGCGGTGGATGACGACGCTCATCTTGGACTCGAAAACACAATCCGATCCTCGCTAAACGTTGTAGGTGTATACGCGTATGTACGACATTATTATTATTATTATTATTACAATTATTGTTGAGATTGCACGTAAGTCCGCTCGCACGGTCGTCAAGGATGAAGCTTATGGGTATAACGTACGTTATAGATGAAGTAATGGTATGTATAGACACAATGAGTTATAGGTATTATTATAGGTATAGGTATACGCAAACGCAAACCGTTGGCATTACAGAACTTGAAAAGTATACCAATTATAAGAACGATCAAGGAATCTACCGAGTATGTAGCTATTATAGTCTATACCTATAGGTAGGACTACATGCAGACTGTTATACATATGTCAACCATCCGATGCGGACGCATACTTTTTTTTTTTTATTATCTATACATATATCCATATAGGTTGGGTGTATCAAGAGCGGGCGCGCAGGGTATAAATTGTCGTCCCGTTAATAATTGTGGGTCGATTTATTACCAAGTAAACGAATATCATGAAAAGCTGAAACTCTCACATGGTATATGAGAAGAAAAATTTTACCTCTTCGTTTATAGCCCTTCTAATAACATGCGGAGTAGATTATTTTTGTCACCAATTCTTATCTTTCAACGCCAGTTAAACGGTGTACATATAGGAAGTAATACATAGGGGGCCAATTTGATTCGGAGGGGCTAAACAATATATAGTCATTCCATTTGGAAATATACGCGTTTTTTCGTCTATCCTCTATATAGGGTAGGTATACTCGTATATAGGTATACATTAGGGTGGTCCTTAACACGGATATTTTCGAAATTTTATGCTCCCAGGGGCTCAAACCCTTCCAAATTAATAAAAGACAATTCCCTCAAAATTTGAGCTCTTAATATTTACTCTAAGATAGTCCGCTTTCCAACTGAAGTTTCTTATGGAAATAACATGTAAAAAACTTATTTTGTTCTTTAAAGTTCTATAACTTGGGGACAAATAAACTTACAATACTAAGATATGAATATTTTTATAGAGAATTTAATGCTCTACAAAAAAGGTCTCTTGTGATTTTTCGCTAAGTCTACTGGTATAAAAGTTGTTAATATTAATAATTATATATAAATCAAACTTTGACCTCGAATAACTTTTACACCAGTAGACTTAGCAAAAAATCACAAGAGACCTTTTTTGTAGAGCGTTGAATTCTCTACAAAAATATTTATGTCTTATTATTGTAAGTTCATTTGTCCCCAAATTATAGAACTTTAAAGAACAAAAGAAGTTTTTTACATGTTATTTCCATAAGAAACTTCAGTTGGAAAGCGGACTATCTTAGAGTAAATATTAAGAGCTCAAATTTTGAGGAAATTATTTTTTATTAATTTCGAAGCGTTTGAGCCCCTGGGAGCATAAAATTTCGAAAACATCCCTGTTAAGGACCACCCTAGTATACATGTATAAGCGCCCGCCGAAACGTTAATATTATAGGTATATAGTATAATGATCTAGCCGCCAACGTGAAATTATAATATATTACATATGCCTGTGTGTAGGGATATATATGTATTGTATAATCTGTATACGTATACAATTGTGAGTGTGATTAATGTATAATATGTATGTTGTACGTACAATTCTGAGACATCAGCTGTTATGCGCTTGTATGGGGATCAAATCGTAGAAATTTTCTCAATAACGACGCACCTATACCTGTATGACATACATTACAGGTACATACATTAGGGTAGTCGTTGAGAAAAAAAAATCGCTGCCAAAAAAAAATAACTACGAAATTCGAAGTCTTTCGAGAAAAAATCTCACACAGAATCTTACAAAGAATTGTTTTTTTTTTTTTTTAAACTTTTTGTGTAATTTATGAAATCCTTGTTCAAATTAATAGATACTGATGACACTACCGGATATTGTGACACCATCAAATACGTTTGTAAATGAAACAAATATTGAAAAAAAAACCGACTATTCAACTAGATAAGCAGATTTTTTTTTTCTTGTCAATTAAATACTATAACAGTTTTATGGAGCGGTAGCGAATTTTTCTTAATCAACGACCACCCTAGTATACGTGTATTATCATTTTTGTCATTATTGTTATTACCGGTATTGTTATTATTATTATTATTGTCATGATTATTATTACATACATAATTGTAAAGGTAGACCGGTGAGGGTATAATATGTGAAATTATTTAGGTAATATCAAGATTTTAGAATGTAGGCATATAGATTCACGTTCCTGCGGCACAACTATACGTCATATTATATATATAGACACCCTTTAGCGAGCTGCGACCAGATTTACTGTAATGACCACCGAATCACCGTTGCGTATATTATAGTATTTTGGAGCGAAAAAGCAACTTGCATTATTTATACCCCGCGAGATGCGCTCGAACGTACTCTCGATTATATTCGCAGAATCAGCTAATCATAGAAAGGGAGAGAATAATAAGCAAGAATTTGCCATTTTTGTATCTTTATACAGGATGGATATATCGCCAGTATTAGGAATAAGGGCGGCCAGCTCAATACCTATACGTGATACATGTTCCACTTTAAAATTGGATTAAGTACACATATAGTATAATAATTATGGGGCAATTTATCATGTATAATGTATATTGTACTAGCCCTAGCATACTGGCAATACATCCACCCAGTAAGATACGAAAATGTGGCGAATTCTCGGATATATCCTTTTCTACGTGAATATGTAATTTGTAAGTATATATCATGGTAGGTCTGTAATCCATATCGGTATATCTATCCAGTTATCCTATACATATTATATACTAGGGTGATTTTTTTTCGACAATTTTTATTTTTTCACTCCCCACCTAAAATTCTGTTGAACATGTCGAACAAAAAATTTCCTGGAAGTTATAGCCCTCAATATTAATATTAAGTACTTTCCCAGAGCGTGAAAAGATTTTCCATATATAAAATACACGTAAAGCAAAATTTTTTTTTTTTCAAAATTCCATAACTCAGCAGCATTTTATGCTATCACATTGGTCTTGGTCGCAATATACGCAGAATCAAACGATCTTCAAAAGTGTCTCTAACGGCGTAAGTGCAACTTACATTGGTGAGATGGTACGGGTCACTAAAGTTGATTTTTGCCCAAAATTCTTGTTTTTTCGCTGTTATCTCCAAAATGATTAACTTGACCGAAAAAATGTAAAGGAAAATTTTGTTAGAAATTCAATTTCCTACAAAAAAGGTCTAGTAGACACTTTTGAAGATCGTTCAATTCTGCGTAAATTGAGACCAAGACCAATGTGATAGCATAAAATGCCGCTGAGTTATAGAATTTTGAAAAAAAAAAAAAATTTTGCTTTACGTGTATTTTAGATGGAAAATCCTTTCACGCTCTGGGAAAGTACTTAATATTAATATTAAGGGCTATAACTTTCAGGGAATTTTTCGTTCGACATGTCCAACAAAATTTTAGGTGGGGGGTGAAAAAATAAAAATAGTCGAAAAAAAAATCACCCTAATATATATACCTAAGTTATAGTCATACAACGAACAGTGCGTGTCTCGCAAACCTATGCATATAGGTATAGGTATACCGCCCGTATTTTCATCGATCGGTTGGACTAACATTTTGGGATCAGTTTCAGATACCTATTACATTTGTTATAGTTGTTGCCAGAAATAAGAAATTTTTCAAAGATAAGCAATACCAAATTTATAGCTGCGTCCAATTGATTATAGAAGACGCATTTTAGAGCTATGCTTTGTCGTAGTCTTGCAGCTGATGTGCAGGATGGAAATTTATTCCGTATTACAAATATGAAATTGCGGAGTACGTTACCCGCGCGGTCTCACGGGCTTAAAATACAACTATATACACAGATATTTATATGTATATGTTATAAAAAATGATTAAGATTGTCCGTCTAATCGTAAGAAGAACGTTCGTTTTATTTGATACTGTACGAGCTGTGAATATTGTGTTTTATAAATAAAGTGCGTTTATTTAAATCTCAGCCAATTATTCATCGGCCAATATTGTTCCTATTTGCCTGGTCATATTCTTATAATCTCGTCCATCGTAGTTGTACACTTCAACCAGAATGTAATTCTCGTAATTTTTAGTTATTCCGATCGGTGACGTATAGTGACGGTGCATTAAGGAACCAGTTTTACCGCAAACACCGGTCGACAATCTGTATGCATGAATGAATTTTTTGTATCGTCCGACTTCTTACAGTCAGCATTGCCGAATTATTTGCTGATGATTCCTGAGGGTGGTTACGACAATGTCGCATATTTATGGTCCGTCAGTATTACAATACCAACACAATTGTCTTTAAACAAGTGCTTAATGCCTCTCGACGCCAGGGACTAACAATAACCGCAGCTTCGGCCACGGTCTCACGGAAGAGGAACAGAGGAATCAAAGAAATGCATTTTCGGTTGGTTTCCCTGAAGGCGTATCTTTTTTTATTTTTGACCGAAAAATTCAAATGCGTCTCGTTTATACGAGTGCGATAAAGAACCTCTGTCAGTGTTGTCACTTATTCTCTCTCGCGACGTGGTATTTAACAGTGTTTACAATTAGTGAGAGAGACAGAGAGAGATAGAGAAAAGTAGCAAGTGCTTATCTCGACTCCGGGTAAAAAACACTTTCCCATCTCCTTCAGCCGTATGCACTTTGCGCACGCGCGGCGGGGCCTCAAATTAGGTGTGGCAGCAGCCGCGTGGTGGCGTCTCAGACTTCTGACTCGTCCCTACAGCACATTGTTCCTTAGGTGGGGCTACGGCAGTTCGTGAGCTCGGCAGTCACAGTTCACACCAGTTGACCGTAGTAGCGTACGTTGAAGCAACGTGCTCCATCACACTGTACACTGATCGTCGTCACGCCTCGAAAAAACAGTTCGCGCGCACGCCTGACAATTACCCGGAGTGTGTACCGATTAGATATCCTCGGCTGTTGTGCATAGTGAAACTGCGATTCGACAAATATTAGATATTCTTAAATCATCTCGTTCACCTTGCGGGGGAGAAAGTGTGAAATCTGTGTTTCATTCGTTGTTTGAAATAATCAATCAGTATCAATTGACAAAGTTATTTTGAATAAAGTAAACAGCGTAATCGGCGGCAAAATTACGCTTGCTGTGAATCACCCTCCGTACATTTGTCGTTTCGGGGCTAGAATCGTATAATGACCGAAGGATTGAATCACGATGAAGTTCACATGTCGACGGTATGTATACGACATAATACGCTTTACGTTCACATGCAAACGCATCTGGTATCTGTCAGTGAATACCTCAGTAATCTGCATGTGTACTTACATGTATGTATGTTCAACCGACCACGCAATGTCCAATGTATCATGTACCGATGTTGATATCGACCCATTGACGTTGCAGAACATTTGCATTGCGTAGTCATAGCCGCCTAGACACGTATTTATGAATCGGTGAAACCGAAATGCGACGTTGGTTGCGTCGACCGATCAACCTTGACGTGTTATATGTATACCTACACAACATCTGACAGTTCATGATGAAATAACACGAGAAAATATAACCAAATGCAGCCACTCGTTGTAACCCCCGACGAATTTATGCCACTGCACAATTTTAGTACGAACGTCTACCTTTACGTATACGTATATGAACATATGTATTATACATAGGTATGTATGTATGTATCGATTACCCTCCGGTTAGATTTTTTTGTCCGAGTTGACAAAGTCAGCTCATATCCATCATATACAAATGTGAAAGTTTCCAACTACCTATACATACATATACCATAATGCATATACATATTGTATATTTAGGTATAGGTATGTATCTACATATACATGAGAGTTTTATACCGCTCGGGGATAGGAAATAGCAGATTACATGTTGCGCAGGCTGCGGCTGTCCAGCGTGCGGGAACTGAGAAACACTGATTGTGTGAGAGTCACGATGATTATAGGCGATCGCCCCAGGCGGCAAATATTTACTTTTCATCATAGCTTTGATTGTGTCCAGTGCAATCGACACTCGTGTAATTGAAGCTGTTATGAATTTCAGTAGAATTTTGGGATTTTAGTAATTCATTTCGGAATACATCGCGCGGATGCAAAGATGGATGTTTTAAGATTTTAATTTTGTAGTAAGGTTGGTTTGTAAAAATGCACGGAGGATGGGAGAGGGGAAAATGGGTTGCATAAATATTAGTCAAATGTCAGCCGTAAGATCTTCCGTAATAGTACCATTGGGCGGGCGGTTTGCTATCGACACAGCCTTGACGACACCGATCGGTCACAAGCACAACGCGCACTACGTTCCCCTCGTAATGTGCCTACGTAATTAATATAATTAATGAGTGAAGATTAAAGGCCCCATTCGGACCAACGGCCTCGCGCAATCACCAGATACCTCAGTCTCGCGACGTACTCGATCTGCACAAGACATATAACGTTGTTAATTGTGAAATTATTATACGGGACAGAGAGAGAGAGAGAGAGAGAGAGAGAGAGAGAGAGAGAGAGAGAGAGAGAGAGAGAGAGAGAGAGAGAGAGAGAGAGAGAGAGAGAGAGAGAGAGAGTAGAGTAGAGTAGAGTAGAGTAGAGTAGAGTAGGGTAGGTTTTTTTGTTCCTTTCACAGAGGGAGAGAAAGAGATATAGAGGGGAACTGACCGTGCTGCATATGCTGCATGTCTGGGAAGTCTTCTTGAGTAATTGAAAGTCACCGACATTATGAAAGTTTCAGGAGGCTTATGGAAGCCAGTAGAAATTTTCTAAAGTCATTCCACCGCTCGTCGTCAATGACAAGATAAATCGTATAGGTATGTACAGTCAGGCAATAAAGTTCTTGTAGGGTCGAAATTTAGGCTCAGGTGTTTCAGTGTCTACGCTGTTGAGCAGGCCCATCGATGCGTTGTTTATTATATACAGGGTGTCCCAGAACTAAATGTCGAAAATGAAAGGTGGCCTAGAGGAGGTCGAACTGAGTAAATTTTCCCGAAGAACATGGGGTCTGCGAAGTCGCGTTCGCGAGATATCACAAGTTAAAAAAAAAAAGTATCGCTTTGCGCCGCGGCGACGCGGCGACGCGGCGCAAAGCGATACTTTTTTTTTTAACTTGTGATATCTCGCGAACGCGACTTCGCAGACCCCATGTTCTTCGGGAAAATTTACTCAGTTCGACCTCCTCTAGGCCACCTTTCATTTTCGACATTTAGTTCTGGGACACCCTGTATATTTGGGAAGTATTTCTTACTTCACTTTGAGTAGGTAGTCTGCCCGATTCGCGTTCTCAGAGAACGGGGTGTGCGGAGCGAGGGGGCTGCTCAACAGCGTAGACACTGAAACGTTTGAGCCTGAATTTCGACCCTCCAAGAACTTTATTGCCCGACTGTACATGTAGTTGGTCAATCTAGGGTCGTTGAAAGTCATTCAAGAAGCCACAAAAGGTGTTCGGAGCCGTGGACGTTGCTTAGAATCGAAAGATTATCTGTTATACCGCAGGAAGTTGTTCGTAATAAGTCGTCAAGGTCATTGAAGCCATAAAAATTACCAGATAAATATTTGAAGCCGTTAAATGCCTGATTGAATCTATGCCAGTCATTGCGATTATAGCTGCGGTAATTTGAAAATATCTAATTCGTGGCTATAAACGATATTATAGCGCGAACCGGAAATTCGCTCGTATATCCAAGATGACATCCTGAACTCGAGACAAATTGGACCCAGTTTCGAATCATCGATTTCTGAGGTCACATAATCGTTCACCCGAAATAAAACTGAACGAACTATTCACTCGGTTATACATGCGCATATAAGTTTGTAATAAATGGGTATGTATGCGCGTACCCGCGTATAAGATGCATACATACATACGATCCTAACTGTAGACATATTATTGATCTAGTGCGAGTAGCTATTACACACATAGATACGTGTACGTTTCAATACACATTGTAGGTATAATGATAATGATACAAGTACCGTAGCCAATGTGCAGCGGAGTATTCCGTGCAAAAACAAAAAATAAAACCATTGGTATACCTATAACCATGCGATCGTCCAGGAAAAAGTTCAGCGGTTCAGCGAAAGATCCGATCCACTTTTAACGGTACATACACTTTAAAAAATATTTCAGCCCGAGTTAATAAGACTGCACGGTTATCCAGCTGAGATACACCACGCTTGGACGGAAGATGACTACCGTCTTGAATTGCACCGCATACCTCGACCACTGTCAGAAAAGATACCGATAGGTCCATGTGCTACGGACACCACCAGATCCCCCGGAATTCCCGTATCGGAAGGTGCGACAGAGGATCCTCCCGCACTCCACGTATCAGGTGAATCAACGACACTGCCAAACGACAGGCCGCCCGTACTCATTCTACACGGTTTATTGTCCAGTTCGGCTGATTTTGTTCTCCTGGGACCGGACAAGGCCCTAGGTTAGTGTTCTCCTGCCTATATTGTGTAATTTTATCATTCGTCGCAATATATACGGTATCGGTGTATGGATTGAGGGGCACGTGGTGGTGCTATACTCGGCGATAAGTCAGGGTACGATCAATACGAACCTGTATACCGCTTTATGTTAATACGGCATAAGGTATAAGAGAACGAGCCAAGCCTGTCACGACGCCGACGTACAATTTATTAATAGGGTAACGGTTATTCTTGGAAATGTATATAAATTAATGATCAATAAGTATGCTTGGTATATACCTATAGGTGTGTGTATTGATTACGTCGCGCGTCGAGTACTCGATATCTATATGTATCTGCGGCCGTATCGCAGGCTTCTGATAACCGGCTGAAAGAGAAGTCGTTTCGTCGCATTCACACACGAGCCACGGGATGATGTAGAAATAATAGTAACCCTTGGAGGAGATACCCAATGACGTGCCGTTGCCCAAGTAGTCCATATGTTATAGATACGATACAACATATACATACCTATACACGTTACATATACGAATCGCTGGCTGTCTATATGCAAAATTATGGCGTATTTGCATCGTATATGGATATGATATGTGAGAGGGAGAACGCGGGTCGATGATGATGATGGAGATGACGTAGCGCAACGCGATATCAAAAGGTCCACGTCGTGGCGACTGGCTTGCAAGTTCGCTCTATACTGCACTCGTGACGAATCTGTTTAAATAAATCATGACGTTTTCACAGCTTACGCGCTGTGCGATAGCGGGTACGATGTTTGGCTCGGAAATTCCAGAGGAAATGCCTACTCCCAGGATCACAAGCAATACACTATTAAGGACAGGCAGTTCTGGGATTTTAGGTATTTTTATTTAGTACTACGACCTGACCCAAGATTTGTCCGTCTCCTTCCTATATCCCACTATCGTTATAGCAACAGTCGGATTTTGATACCTTCACAACCGCATGCCGTGTGCTACATAATGTATTAACAGGCATATATCACGTGTTTGTCGTTTATGCATTGAAAGCCTTACCAATTTTTCAAAGCTGGCACGAGATGGGATATTACGATTTGCCAGCAATGATCGACTACGTCCTCGAAGCAACGGGGCACACCTCGTTGTACTATGTCGGTTATAGCCAGGGCACAACGATATTCTACGTCCTGGCGAGCGAACGTCCGGAATATAACTCCAAGATCAGGGCTATGGTAAGCCTTGCGCCGATCGCTTTCCTAGCTAATCAGCGAAGTCCTCTTATCAAGTGCACCGTTCACTTCTACAATTTCATGGAGGTAACTGGTCGACCTTACGTCTAGGTATATGTATATTTCAAATCGATGCCCTGCCACCCAACTTCATCCCGCTATCTAGTTACAATTGCAAATTTTCCTCCCGCGGTTCATCGTTCGTCTGTACTTTGGTTTTCATCATTGTGAAGCAATTAATTCTTCTCCGCTATAACGAGTTCGCGTTTCTGCTGACGTGGGCTACTTGTTTTCTTGGCCTGCTGTTCAGCGAACGATAACCCAATCGTTTCGAAAGATAATTCAAAAAATGAATAAAAAAAAAATCGCTACCAATAATTGTACCTTCTACGAAACGTCTGGAAACTCGACAAGAATCTGTATTATATCAGCGGCAAAGTAATTAGAAATTTTCGTCAAGGGGCTGCAGGTTATTCTACGTACCGAGTCTTTTTTGCTTAAAATTTTCATACGTATGTACACTTATAATATATAGGGAAACTGTGACAGAGTACTGAGCGCGATTCACGTTGACGCGGCGGCCCATAATAACTTGCTCTGAATCACAACTTCCAGTTCCGGAAAAAAAGAATAAATGTTTGTATATATACACTATATTGTCTTCGTAAGCCGTGAGACATCCAAACAATGTGTGTACGAGTAGGTATATATATATAGGTATATATATATAATCACATTGTCACACTGCAGTGGGGTTCGTCGTATTGCAACATTCATCAGTGGTTCCCAAGAAACAGACTCCAAGCACGCGCCCTCGGTACCCTGCTCCGAAACGCCCCCGACACACTGACGAAGGGCATATGCACCTCGTGGCTTTACCTTATCGCCGGATTCGGAAGCAATCAACTTGACAAGGCTATGCTTCCTCTGATCTTTGGCCATTTCCCCGCCGGTTCTTCTTACAAACAAATTATTCACTACGGCCAGAGCGTGCAGTCAGGTGGGTGACCCCATGCATATCATTGACAGCCGATTGAAATTTGTCGCGACATCGTATGCATTATATTATGTATGTGTGTGCTCATATTCTCGTATTCTCGACATTTGAAATGGAATTTATGTTTAATAATTCGATAATTGATGTCTGCAGGATCTTTCCGAAAATTTGACCACGGGCGGAAGAAGAATTTGGAGCTATACGGTAGCGTCCAACCGCCCAAGTACAATCTTGACAAGGTCAAGGTTCCCGTGACAATATTCTACAGCGAGAATGACTTCATGACGGATCCTCGCGTGAGTCTCATATGGTCTTATGATAATGTTCCTTAATTCACTCATTATCGATCGGACACGAGATCAGACACATACATAGATAGTTATGTATATATACTGTACCTACCCAATATCAACAACAAGTATGACGAAGATTTCATGTTTTTGTTATCGCACATAGTGTAGAATGTGAGTGTGCAATTTTTGTACACCCACTCTCAAACACCTGCCAATATTTCTTTCCCTATACTATACTTTCCCCAATCCCGAGCTTTCTCGCAACTCTTATGTCAAAACGTTAATTTATGTCTCGCTCACTGCAGGACGTGGAGAGGCTAGCTGACAAATTACCGAACGTTATCGAAAAGTACAAGATTCCGTACTCCAAGTTCAACCACATCGATTATCTGTGGGGTATAGACGCTAAGACCCTCGTATACAACTACATCATTAAAATTCTGAAGCGATCGTAACAGGAATGGATTTTTCTGATGCACACGTATTCACCAACGAGCTATAATCCCGAAGACAAAACGAAAGAACCCCCCCCCCCCCCCCCCCCCCCTCCCCCAATAAACAATAAATTAAACTCTCTTCTTTTGGCTGGTGTAAAAAGGACTTATAGTAGACAATGCGTGGTTTCGTGACGTACGACGACGGGGGTTATCCAAATATATCGGTATCGTATTTGATTGCGAGAGCACGTTGTGACTTGTGTCAATGAATTGGGTGAAAATTACTAGCATACGTAAGAAAGATGTCCCCGCGTTAATGAGTATAAATCTGGTCAATTTGTGATTGTGGAATGCACTTCCCTCACCCACTTAAAAACCATATAGCTATTAAGTAGGCGTAGCGGATCCTATTTTCGAGTAGTCGAACTATTGCTGATTAATATACATTAATTCCATTTTAGATATTTACCTGCCCAACGGTCCAACGACGATCGTATATAAAACCACTGTGGTAACTTCTTTTCAATTGAAGTACATACCTATACGACGCGTAATTGATCGAAACTATTGAATTATGACAATATTTTGGCGTGATCACAAATCGCCCAACTTACATTCCAATCAACAATCTCCCCAATCATTGCAGGAAATATCCACGAAATATCGTGGTAAATATATAGGTATATCGTATCTGTAGAATTGAAACAATATCTCTTGCTGTGCAGTAGCACGTCTTGTACTACGATCTATCTATAATATTATATGTTGATTGGTAGTGAGATGTTGGTGGTTTCTCAATGTATATCTACTGCGGAAGTGTGTAAATAAAATTTGTATTATATTTGTTAAATGGCGTTATTTCATTTCCATATCATCCCACCTTTTTTCCTCCCTCCGTCCTTTTTCACGAATCACTTCTTGAACAATAATTTCGCATGCTGAAACGATTGATTCTCCTCGAACGCAACGTAATGAATAATGCATTCGTCTATGAAAGATATACATAGGTAGGTATACATATACCTACGCGAGAAACGTGTAACAGATTTTTAGCGATGGTAACTATTTGGTATCCCTTCCGATCGAGTGTGTGTGGTAAGATGATAATACTGCGTGTGCGTAATCGGAATTGCGAATGTTTACTCCACGAGATCATCGTAAACAAGTGAACGTAATCAACCGAAGCATATATACTTCGTATTGCTTACATCGTCATTCTATCAGTATTCTTATCGTGTTTACGATTGGATTTGTAACTCGGAGAATCGCAGGCCATTAAGCTCACGCGACAAGAAGCGGAGGAGAAGAAAGAAGAGAATGAGAAGGAGGAGAAGGAGAAGGAAGATGAACGTGTGATGAGAATTGACGCGCAGTACGTATGTATACATATACACTGTGTATGAATGATCGCACGGCAAGCGTGGGGATTGCGTAAAGGTGAAAGTTTACGATTAATAACCATCCGGTCGGTTCACTTGCGCTTGTTTGACGTTTGGTGTTTCATTTTAATCTTTATTTTTCTAATTCGCTCTTATTTTCTCAACTTTTTTATCCGTCCATTTCGACACCAGCTTACCACGGTCGAGTCTATACATACATATACATACCTATGTACAAATTTGGCTATACTTATGTTTATGGGCTATTACGGATTACGCATTTATATATAGGCTCGTCGTGATGCAATTATAGCGAGGTAAAAGTGGATTCTTCGCGGCTAGTATTTTATCTCTTTACCGATACTGATCACTTTTATGTGAAAAAGAACCTATTTTTATTTCTTTCTTATTTGTTTTTTGGTTTAAAAAATTTAGAGTCGCGGTTTCGGATGAGAGAAGTACTTTAGGTCCTCGACCGCTTTAGGTTCGCTGTAGATAAAAAAAACTATTCGACTTAAGAAAAAAAGCTTCGGACAAAAGTTTTTGAAAATTATCTCCCCTAGAACATTGATAATACCCATATCGGTTGTAGGACCACCCGGAAAGGGAATAGTGCGAAAATAACAACTTTTTAACGCGATTTTTCCAAGATGCTCGTCAACGTCGAAAAATCAGAAAATTACTCATGGCCCCAAAATACTTCTCTTGTCCAAAAATCAAAACTTTAGATCTTGTGAGCTAAGGTTACCTGGCGACTGGGCTAGAATATCAAATACTCGAAATCTCCATTGATAAATCAAATCGGTTTCTTTCGTTCGATGTGTATTCAATCGGGTGAACTGGAAATAGTCTGCTATACATAGGCATGTAATAATGACAACAACCTTTATTTTATCGTAATATAATATACAAGTTCTAGTTTTTTTTTTTTTTTTTTTTTTTTCCTTCTTTGTCTGTTTTCTGTTTTTTTTTTTTTTTTTTTTTTTTTTTTATACAGATCGTTCTTCGTAGGGTACTATTTACATACAGTTGTATAATATCACTATATAGAGTATGACAGTAATTAATTTCTGCTGTCGCAGTATTTCTTTAGCACTTCCTGATAATATATGGTATATATATATATCTATCTATTAATCTATATGCGTGTAACTATATTTTTTAATAAATTTTCTATACCCCCCCCCCCCCCCCCCCCTACATACATATATCATATACCCTGTATGTATAATAGCTGGATAATTCGTGTTGTGTTCCAATCGAGATGGAATTTCTCGAGACTTTTATTAACTGATCGACATTCGATTTATGCCTGCAGCACATGGTCATGGAAGATGACCATGACACAAGATTAATGACCATGTATGTACATAGATATACACGTATACATAGTATATATATAAATATATAATTACATATAAGTACATTGTATAGATATACGTGTTGGATATAATATGATGCCGTTCACATATGAAAGTCGAGGAAAGAGTTTCGGCTTGTAAAACTGCAGCTGATCCGGCTGTTTAGGCGTACTCATAATTCGATCACGGGGCGTCGTGAAATCCGTATACTGGTATAATACATCTTATTCAGGGCAACGGTTTATAGTCAGAATTACGGAATACTTGACGATTACATATTTAGTACAGGCGATAGATGTGGACATAATATACAATCGAATGATAACACAGAATTGGGATTGGTGTAAAAAAATCAAAACTAATTGAGAAAGAAAGCATTTAGGCCTTTCCTCGTATCTACTTAAGTTCGAGTGCTAATTTCAAAAAAAAAAAAAACCACTCGAAAATACCAGGTAATCCTCGTTAGACGCGGGTTAATACAGGTGCACATATATTCGGAGATCGATGCATGGCGTAAAAGTCTCTTGTTTCCAAAAATCAACAATTTTTATACCTATAATTGCAGGTTTCAGTATGCCCGGCATGGTTGTATTATTATAATTATCCCTCTTTCGGAAGTATTCTGCGTGTAACGTGACTACTTCGATATCTACGTGAAATCGGAGATGGTCAAACGGGAGAAAAAATAAATATAAATGAATAATTAATAAACAAAAAGGACTGCTGAATATTGGGGATTCGAAAAATTTGAGATATTCAAAAGCGAACTACGTTTAAGCATAGATCTACATCGTACAGAGGATTACAGCTAAAAATTTAAACAACAATGTTCCTAGATAGGTAAAAAATAAATATGGGATTGCCATGTATGAAAATTAGATGTTCGGTGTTTTTTTTTTTTTGTTTTTGGCACGCCCTATAAGGTATTACGTGTATATATATACTTAATTAGGGTGGTTAAAAAAAAAAAATTCTTATAATCTCAGAAGTTAGTCTCAGGTATAGAAAAAATCCTCCCAAAAGAGCAGCTCGATATTTCAATTCTAAGAGCTCATCGAGAATCTATTTTCCCCATTCATATGACACGTGGAATTTTTTTTATCTCGTTCTTCTCGAATGAAAGTAGTCAGAAATTTTTTATTCGAATTTTGAAATACAGGTTTCTATAGGAAATCAAATTTTCTACAAAAAAGCTCTGATATGTTTTCTTCGTAAATTTAACGAATGAAAAGTTATAAGGCCTTAAACATGCATGGTTAATAACCATGCACACGTTAAGTTTTTTCTACTTGCTTATAGTGTTCAACGCCTCATAACTTTCCATTTGTTGAATTTACGAAGAAAAGACATCAGAGCTTTTTTGTAGAGAATTTAATTTCCTATAAAAACGTGTATTTTAAAATCTGAATAGAAAATTTCTCAATACTTTTATTCGAGAAAAACGAACCAAAAAAAAGTTTCACGATTTATATATGAATCGGAAAATAGATTCACGATGAGCCCCTGGTAGAATTGAGATATCGAGCTGATTTTTCGGAAGGATTTTTTTTTTCATATCTAAAGCTAGCTTTTAAGACTATAAGAACTTTGAAAAAGGAAAAAAGATGTTTTTTTTTCAACCACCCTAATATACATACCCTATACATATGTATATTATGTATACATATAGAGAACACAAATTCTATTTACAAAATACTACAACTAAACATATTTTCTTGTTCTACTGTTCAATATAATTATAGTTATACAGGTATATATGTGTATATATTATTTATACCTGTGTACTACACATGTATGTACAATATCGGTTATTAAATATACATTAAATAATATCAAACAATTCGAGATTGAACACGAGAATTCTTGTGTCAATTTAGCACCGATGGCCCATATACATATAATTATGAAATAAAATAATTATAAAATGCATGGAATAATCCGAGATATCGGACGAGGAGGACCGAAGATACAGGTATATGTATAATTTTTTACACTCGAGAGTCGGCAAAATTACAAGTCCTTCCGTATATATTTATACATATGCTGTCGATGTAATAACATTATTTCATAATGTTTATGCAAGAAGAAAATAATAATCAAAGATTCGAATGATGCATGATGATGACGATGATCACAGTTCATATTCACCGCAGTGAATATATTTATACACACGATATGTTAATAATCATATGGATGCAGTGTTTTCGACGAGTCGACGCGTGCATAAATATTATTATATAATATACCGTGATGTTTAGATAATCATAATGACAGCAATAATTATGAGAATTACAAAACCAACGCTATAGGTTCGGTTCTATAATTCCGTAATTTTCAGAATAAAATCGCATTAGTATTGATTTCACAGTGTGCCGTTCCCAAGGGCATTATAATAATAGGCATAATTGCCCTGTACATATACATACAAATAGTTTAACAATAATGTATATCCTCGCGGTTACTATGGAGCGGATGATCGCATTTTGACTGGTACATACATATTTAGTCCAGTCAAATTAGGATTTCACCTGGAAATAATTGGAGGCGGCTATTTTGTTTTTTTATACTTAGGGAGCGCTCGATTTTCGGAAAAAATCACTCCTTGCGTTCACTGCCAACTTGATTTAGAGGGTGATTTTTTTTTCAAAAAAACTTGCTTATTCTCAATTTTAGAGCAAAAATGATGAGAGTTAAAACTGTGGGAAATCTAATTCCCCGCAAGTTTGGTCATTATTATTTTTATCGGATAGGATCGATATTTACAGAGTTAGACTGCAAATCGGAGTAAAAAACTGTTATTTTGCATTATCTCGTTTGTTATCAAGTTTATCGTAAAAATGGTAGTGGACAATCAGGTAGGGAATTTTATTTCCTGCAACTTTGGTTATTACCATTTTTACCCCAGGATCGATATTTTCAGACTTATACTGAATTTAGGAGTGGAAAGTTTTTTAATTCGAATTATCTCGTTTATTATCAAGTTTATCGTGAAAATAGTTAGGAATAATCAGATAGAGAATTTTATTTCCTGCAACATTGGTTATGACCATTTTTACCCCAGGATCGATATTTTCCCCTCTAATTATAAAAAAAGAAAATCGCTCCTCCTAATTATTTCCAGGTGAACCCATTCTTAGACCGAATTTGACTGGACTAATTATGCTATTGGAAAATTGTTGAGGGTGCGGAGTGCGCGTTTTTTTTGCCTAATTCTTTCGAACTATATTTAACTATGCGATATGAACTTATATATAATTGTATGAAACATTTGTACCGTATATGCATGGACATACATATACGAACATATTCGATATTCTAAAATTGCAACTCGTAAATGCCCAGTATACATTTTTTGTTTAGCAAACTTGGGGCAGAATAATATTTAAAAAAAAAACTGCAATTCTTCACGTTGAATGTCTTTTGTCAGTGTAATATATTGGCATCTCAGCGATTGGAAGTTAAACTTCGATGTAAAATATTGACACGCGGTCAATTTGGATTCTATAACTGTAATACATGCGTCTGTATGTGTGTGTGTGTGTGTGTGTGTGTGTTTGTACAATATCCTAACAATTCCTTCCAGCACCACCCCGCCGGTGTATAAAAAATTCGTTGACCTTATCTGTTCGTTGTAAAAACTGGACAAATCTATAAAGGATATGGCTAGATAATTGTTTTGGGATAATTTATATAAAAATAGTAGAAGCGGGGACATATTATCATACTTAGGTATATCTATGCATCTATTAATTATACTCACTAGTGCCGAGAATTCACATATCCATAAAAGTCCCATTTTTTCATCTGTTTGAATCCTGCTGTACTGTCGTATTGCACGTAGGTATATTATGCCATATCTGCAGTACATCACGCGTGCATGGTATGTTAGATACTTGAGAAAATACCGTTTATAAATCGACCAGTACTTATTGAAAACGGTCGGTGGCGAAAGGTACACTGGCAAATTTTTATGTTTTCAATTTTATTTTCCACACGCGCGGACATTATTGGTACTTGCTCAAATGAATTCCCCGGCTACCCTATAATTGCGACAGTGTCAGCGTTGTAGATGGGACTAAAGATGGGGTGACGAGATTTATGGATTCAGGATGAAAGCGCCAGTCCCAATCGAGCCAGGACCATCTCCTTTCGAAGTCTCGTGATTTCCCAGTAAATATCGTGGACTGTAACAAACCGACAGAGTTTTCATCAAGATTGAAAAATCCGTGTCGGATTATGGTTAAAGGAGTCCGCGTATTGATATTTCACTCACCCGAACTTTTGACGAGACCACGCTCGATGTATCGCAGGTAATTGAGGAAGTCACATACGGCAATTATCTGTACGAGGCAGAAAGTTTAACGTCAGACAATCAGAATTATTCCAGTATACTTACGTATAGGTATAAAAAATGACGAGATTATGAACGTGACGTGAGAATAACACGATAATGTTGAATTTGGTATAAATTGGTCATACCCGGTTGCGACAGATCTGAGATATCGAGTGCCAGTGGTTCTCTTGATCACCGAGCCTCATGCGGTAGTGACATTGTCGCGGTGCTTCGAGCAGAGCGCACTTCCTGCAATTGCCAACAAGTTTTATTGCAGTAGACCCAACGTTAAAACATTTCGGCCAAATCCTTGAATCGAAATGCTTAATAAAAGGCGAATCGACTGTACTTACTTGGGAAAGGCGACCTTTGTCTTGTCGCTGACTGCCTCGACAAAGACGATCCCGTCGAGTACAGCCTGTCGAACCTTAGCACCGAGTTCTTTGTTCGCAAACTCTAGGCAGAGGTCAATATCCTCGCGGAATATCCTCTTGACAAACGGATCTGCCCTGTCGACGCATGGATTTGCCTTCCACTGGAGGAACTCCTTGTGCACGATTGGATCAACCTCCAGTGCGTCGCGGGGGTCGCGGGCCTCGTTCAATGCCTCGGCAGGTAGCGAGGCCCGTTGTTCCTTAACGGGGGATTCCGGTGGTGAATTTTCACGGCCGTACTTGAGATTGAAATGCGACGGTGATCTTCGGTGCCGTTTGGCAAAGAGACCCCCGGGAGTCTCGTCCCGACCACGGCTGTCGATCTGCGGGTGCAGGTGAGGGTTCGGCCTCGCGGGGGTCGACGTTAGAACGAGAGTCTTTAGGGCCGCTACTTCCGCGGCAAGGACTTCGGACTTCATTCGACTTTCGGCCAGCAACCTCTCGGCCGTAGCTTGCCGCACGTTCGCTTCCCTGACCATGTTGTGTGCCTCCTGAAACAAAAACAACGAGATAGAAAAATCATCTTCCTTTCGTGTATATCTTTTGCGGTCATATAGCCCTCTCTGTATTATGTATGTATGTATGCATAATGCAAGGCAATGCTAGATAAAAGCCTCCACCTCCTCCGTGAAGTATGGTTCCAATTTTTCAATTTCGAGGTGCAATTCTCGTAAACTGGCGCTCAATCGACTCCCCGGGCATCGTTTCATGATCCTTGCGTTGGACGCCTCAACCGCGTCTTCAAGTACGAGGTTTTTCTTCCCGGTCGGATGAATAGCGAAAGATTAATTGTAAACGCGTGAATTTAATTAACAAAGCGTATACGTTCAAGCGCGGAGATGTTGACCCCGCTGAACTTTCGCCTGTTAAAATCGAGGATCGATAGGAACCACTTAACAACCTCCTCCACGAATCGCGCCGCGGTAGTGAGAGAAAACTCAAAGGGGTTTGAACATCGGTGAGAAAGAATATAAAACTAGCTCTACGGCAAGGAGCCGTGACTTTGATTTAATCGCGATGAAAAGTCTCCTGCGTCAAGTTTTTCTTCGAATTTATATCGAGGCTTGTGAAAGAGTCACACTCCAGCGCCAAGGTGCAATGAATTATATTTCTATAAGCCCGCACTGCCGCAGGAACAAGGAATAGGTATATTCAAACACTTGAAAACTAGCAGAGTTGCCACCTGGCAGTTTATAGAGAGCAATGAATCCGCACAGAACACAGGAAGCCGCGAAAGTCTTTCCTCCCTTTGCTCGGATATTTGAATTGAAAGAACTCCCGTATGCGGTATAATACAAATACCTATAGTTAAGGTTACTTTAGGTTATTTTATTTCTATACAATATATAAGAAATTTATTCCCGTATATGCCGGCACGCAATCCGTCACATCTGACTTGTGAACACGAACTGATTATGAGTATGTACGTGGTTTCACAAGAGGAACTCGTTCATGCTAAAATTATAATGGCTGTAAGAATAATCGACCACAATGTCCGGTCGACCCTGCAGTGAAAGGGGGGCTCCTCGCGGTGCGTAACTTTATATTCCGCGAGCAGGCCGCAGGAAACCGCGGCTTTACGTTTCGATCCATCGTCAGCTGTAGCTATAAACCACGCACGTTGTACGTTTTTTAAGAATCCAAAAGATATTCGGTATACACAATTAGCTGCAGGCACGTGCACCACACTTCATTCGTGAGAGTATAATAATTTATCTTGCGTGAGGTAATCAAGCGAACCTTATAACGAGGACAAGTGTCGGTTTGAACTCGTAGTTTATCGCGGTATAAGTTTCCGTAACGTACTCATGGTCACCTACTGCACGCATGTATACATATAGGTATAGCGTCGAGCTTTATCAATCCTATGCTTTTCCAACATTTGTCACTTCGTTCTTGGCGTCCATGTTCATAATCGCAAGCTAGTAGGAGAATGAATTCATTTTTTTTTTTGTTCAATAGAAGTCAAATGTACGGAATGACGGAGCCGAAAATGGGAACAATTCATTGCAGACAAAGGTCACCAGTTCATAGAACACGCGCGACAGTCGTGACAATGGCAAACAATACGCATGTATAGGTATGTGTATAGAACATATATCTACGTACGTGGGCTGGTCAATTAGTCATAAAACCATTATATTCCAGTCCCACGGCAAACGGTCAAGTTTCAACGATAACTAGAAAAACGTGTAAGGGAAATGAACCCCGGCGTCTGTCCGGCGAGGAGCCGGAAGTTCTGCATTTCATTCCAACGTATATACTGCGCATACCATCGCAGGTGAGTTTAATTATTATAGTTCAACGTCGCGGCAAGTAGGTATAGGTAGGTAATTACGGTTATCCGCAATGCCCAGCATACAGCGTTCATTCGTTTGCGTCATGTGCCGGTGGGTATACCGGGCGCCTAGCTCTCTTTCCGAAGTTTCAAGTATAGAAGTAATTATGCATACATACTATACCTTCGGAATTTAAATTTTGCATCCTTAGATCCGGAATAGTGATCTAGTTTCATCTCTCCCTCTCTCAAATCTTCACTACTACATATGTATAATGTATACATTATGTATGTACAAGGGTGGGCCAAAGAATCCGACCATTTTTTTTTTTTCAAAAGGCCTTTTCAAAAACTTGTTCTTTATGATCGAATAACAAGCCTCGAAAAATCTGAGCTCTTAATTTCAATATTCAGAGGTCACTTATCGTGATTTCCTATTTCGCATTTAAATAACATGAGAAACGTTCTTGTGGCACACTTCGATTTTTATATCTCCAGTACTGATCTACTCAGAAAAATTCTGCACAGCTAATTTTGTTCAAAATTGATCGCTCTACAAAAAAGGTCTCTTGGTCTTTTTCGATGAATCTAACCGTTTCCAAGTTAGTCATGGTTAATTACTATTAATAACCAATAACCAACTTGGAAACGGCCAGATTTAGCGAAAAAGACCAAGAGACCTTTTTTGCAGAGAGTTCAGTTTTGAACAAAAGTAGCTATGCAGAATCCTTCTGAGTAGATTAATACTTGAGATACGAAAATCGGAGTATATGCCACAAGAACATTTCCCATGTTATTTAAATGGGAAATAGAAAATCGCGATGAGCGACCTCTAAATGATTAAAATAAGGGCTCGGATTTCTCGAGACTTTTTTTCGATTATTAAAGAACTTTCAAGTTTTTGAAAGTTCCTTTTGAAAAAAAAAAAAAAAAAATAGTCGATCTATTTGACCCATATTTACGCTTTTAAGTTTCACATCAGTATATATCCGACTGTACCTTGATACCCGGCCCGGATTCACCGACTGCTTCATCGTCGGAGAGAACCTCTGTACAGGTATATAAGTAGATAGTACGTATGTACATACATGCATACATACATATATATCTACTTATAACGACTATGGTCACAGGCTCGCCGGCTAGCAAGTGTCGAGGAATTGAAACGAATCGCGATAAATGGGCTGGGAGCTAGCTCGAGATGTCGAGCTAAGAGCGAGGTGAAAGCCGCGCGTATTACCAAGCATTACCATGCGGTACCAGGCGCCGCTGGCGCGGGTCCGCATATACCTATATATACCGCACTACTCGATCAGGTTCCGCCGCGTTATCCTCTCTTCTTCCGCAAACGCAGCAGCCTGATTTCTCGGGTTCCGCGGAAGTTAGGAAGTCTTAAAGGGGCCTTTCCAGTGTGACGCTCTGAGAAATTGGTGATTTATCGAGAATTTTCGTGGCAAAAACTATGACTCATATCGATTTCAAATTTACTGGTTACATTTATGCATATTTCACGAGGATTCGTAATTTTTTTTTCTTTCTTCGAATCAAAATCTCCAAACAATTCGCTGGTATAATATACCCCGCGAGCAACGTGTTATGAAGATTTACGTGGATGTTGAGCATTGAAACATCATGCTCACCGGTATGAAAAATTTCATTTTGAGATAAACGGTTTAAAAATTCGAAGTATGGCTATCAGCGGTTGCGCGAGCTGTTCCCCTCGAACATGCGTATAGCATATCGTCGGTTCCGGGAATTCTTTCATCAAACAGAACCTAAAATGTTCCCAAGCTTTGCAGCTCCAAGATTAAGTGAGAAAAAATAATCGATTTTTCATATCTGTGACACTACAAAGGCCCCTTGAGTTTTTCAGCACCTGGCTGTATATCTCAAGATCCGCGTCTCGCTGAAGGGTTTAATTGAATATTGTTCCAGAGTTTAAAACGTGATATAATTAGTTGCTCTCTCGTGTCTCCCCAGCTCCATATTCTCGTCTTCAATATAGAGTATGAGGCGCAGTATTGGTCGTCGTGCAAGCTTTTCTCAATATGCATATCATCGATACGTGAAGCATGAGTATAGGAAATATATACCATAAAAGAAAGGGACTTGATCGTAATTTCACCATATCGCGAATGAAACATGATGTCGACGAAGGCTGCAGCAATTTGCCGTTAACCAACAACTGTTCCTTGAAAATTTCCAGCAGAGCATTGGTCCGATCGCGTGTGCCTGCAGATAATATAGTTGGCTCGACGACCTTATTTTCCTTTCAAGGTGATAATTATAGTTATTGAGTGCAAGGTGGCCGACACACGCCTATAATACTAAGGCCATTGATACAAGTTTACCTATATTTGATCTAAGTTCCTTTGAACGGGATTCGGTAGATTAGAAGTGATTATTTTACTCGAGAATTTCCACCCCCCCCCCCCCCCCCCCCCCCGACTTACTTGGAACAGGCTGGCTGTGAGATCCTCAAGTTCGGACTCGACGTCCTGCCTGATTCTGGATAGCCTCGTCACTTCCTCGGCCTTCAGCTTCAATTCCTCGTGAGCTAGCTTCAACTCGTGCTGAAGCTTCGCGACGGCGTGTTCCTTAACTTCGGCAACCGCCCTGCCCCACTGGACCGTCGTGGGGGAGGCCGATCGAGATCCGTTAGACGCACGTCGGTAGGGCTCAAACTCCTGCCTCGATCGGGACTCGACCTTGAACGAGTCGGAACGGTGGAAATATTATAGTGTTACGGGTTTATATTACACGTACATAGCTGTATACCTATAACGTATACCTGACATCTGCAATCATCCGCAGACCGTAACAAATATCATATACCTATAGGTATATGTATGTATACATGTAGATACATATTCTATTTACTAATTGGCACATCGACCAAAGGAATAACGAGCGTACTTCGTCTTCAATTGAACAAGAACCGTACCTACTCACTGATAGGACGATACGCATTTTAAGACATGAATATTTTAACATCTCATTCACCATTCGAAAGATAAACGAATGGAACTGGTTATGCGTATAAGACGGAAGGCAAGGTGATATATTAACGAGGCAGATATGGTGTGCGAGCTCACTTACCTCCGATTTGATGAACTCCTCGGTCTCGGTGGGGATCGCGACGCACGACGATCGACTAGCCAGCCCCGTCGACCCGTTTTCCTGCGGGGGTGTGATACTGGCATCATCGTCGTTCGACGTGCTGCAGAATGGATTAGAGCTATCTAGAAGCTGGGTCACAGACCTCGTCGAGGTTAGATGTGGCACTGCGCTTGTGGTAGGGGACGCAGATTCTACTACCTCAGCGGTACAATTATTTAATGATTCTATCGCGGACGTTACGGGGATGAGTTTGAGGTCTGTAGGCCTTTTGCACATTTGAAACTCTGGACGAGTTTCGATTTCCTCGACGTCCGACGCTCCGGCGTTCTTCTGCAACGAGGCATAGAACGGGTTCGTAGATTTCGGATGCGTCAGATCCTTGACCGCATGATCCGTCCTCCCGACATCCCGAGGAACCTCCTCGTTGTAGCTGAACCGTACCGGCGTTTTTCCAGAACTGTAACAACGCGTCGTGCATGTCATACGGATACCCAATTGTTATGTATTCAGATTAGTCTAGTCAAATTTAGGGGGAGCGATTTTTTTTTTTATTATACTTAGGGGGTAGGTGTTCAGAAATGTAAATCTCGATTTTCGGGAAAACCACCCATCGCGTTCGCCGCCGTCTCGATTTAAAGGGTGATTTATTTTGTTTTTCAAATAACTCGCTGATTTTCAACTTTACAGTGAAAATGTTGGGATACAAAGTTGTGGGAAATTTAATTCCCCACAAGTTTGCTCATTATCATTTTTACCCTAGGATCGATATTTTCAAAGTTATAATCAAAATCGAGGTGGAATTTTTTTTATTCCCAATTATTTCGTTTATTTTCATGTTAATCGTAAAGATGATGATGAACAATCAGGTAGCGAATTTCTTTGCCAGCAACTTTGGTCATTACCATTTATACCCTAGAATCGAAATTTGCAAAGTTATACTGAATTTAGGGGTAGATATTTTTATATACCGGTTATTTAGCAGCTATTTCGGAAATTGGCGTGTGATGAAAATTAGAGGTACGTATAGTACTTATGGAAGGAAACAACATTCGTATGATTCATATAACTTTCAAGCTGAAACAACTAATCAGACGTATTCAAAGCCACAGGTTTCTACTTGCTGAAATGCCTATTCAGGCCAAACGGACACAACCAAAGTTGGAGGAAATGAAATTTGGTAGTCCATTACTACTCTGATGTAAAACTTAATAATAAACGAAATAATTGAAAAAAAATCCCACCCCTATTTTAATTCTAACTTTGAAAATATCGATCCTGGGGTAAAAATGGTAATAACCAAAGTTGCAGGGAATAAAATTCCCTACCTGATTTTCCATCACCAATTTTATGATAAACTTGATGATAAACGAGATAATGCAAAATAACAGTTTTTTACCCCTATTTGTAGTCTAACTCTGTAAATATCGATCTTAGGGTAAAAATGACAATGACTAAACTTGTGGGGAATCAAATTTCCCAGGGCTTTGGTTCTTATCATTTTCACTCTCAAGTTCAAAATAAGCGAGTTATTCGAAAAACAAAAAAACCAACCCTTGAAATCAAGTTGGCTGCGAACGCAATGGGTGGTTTTTCCCGAAAATCGAGATTGGTACACCGCAGGGACAGGGACAGGGATGAGAATGTAAATGGAATTGGATTCGTTGGTCGTCGGATCGTCAATAATACGGTTATAATTTCATTTGGCGTTATGTGTATGTATACCTATTCGCTGTAGCGGTAAATGGAAACTTTTTATCATCTTCATCGAAGAGCCCCGTGGGCTCGTCGTCTTCATCGTCGTCGTCGTCGTCGTCGTCGTCGTCGTCATGGTCTTTGGCCTCGTAGCCGAATAGGTCGGTCGCCGCGCGAGCCAGATCCGACTTGAGTATCGGATGGGTCGTCCCACCCGGGCACTCGGCTTCCTCGGGATAGAGCTCCTCCTCGTCGGTAGTGTACTCCTCGTCGCCGGTTGTCCCCGTGCTCCCTGCACGCCTGTGCTTGGTCGTTAATGGCCGGTAAACGTACTCCGCTACCGCTACCGTTACACTACCCGCGGCACTGACCGCGGGGATCGTTGAATCCATAGAGTTTCGATTACGCCGATTTCACAGCCCAATTCATTGCCCGACGTCCATCTAGATTGCCCCGTATCTCTTTCCCGCCTGTAATTATGCTGAGGAAAGGAAACCAATGTACGGCCGAGGACACATATGTAACAAGTCATTGCATGGGTGTAGGTATTTATATGTATGTATGTATGTGCCTAGTTGGCCTTTTTCTTAAGTCACAATCAGCCTGGATCACCGTAACTATTATACCTATATACGCCGTGGGTATAATAATGTCACATACGAGTATACCTACGTATATTATAGACAGGCTAAGTGCAGCTTGACAATATATCAGACATGCTTTCGGACAATCAAGTAATTAAAACGTATAAAGAACTGGGGATCATCCCAAAGTGGTCAATTGTCGAATTGACAAATTGTTAAATTGGCCAAATGGTGGAACGACGATAGAAATTATTTCAGCCCGCGAGCAGATGAGGCGAATTATTGTAGGCGTTCATCATCGGTCGTTTAGTCTAGCTGGCTGAGTAGCCTTGTCGGCAGTTTTCCGTTCCCTCTTTCCCGCTCCTCGCAAATAGTTGCAGCTGCTACAGCAGTTACGAATCGTAGTTTATCATTCCCGTGATCCCATATACATGGTACGTATGTATACATACCACATATATACGTATATCACCGAGAACCGGTGACGCGGTTCGCGGCCGCAGCTTATAAGCTACAACTAGATTGAAACTGCTGTACAAGCTGTCGTACGTTATGCAGTTTTGCAATAGCTTTGAACTGGCTTTCGCTATTGACCGGTGACGCACGCCGCAAACAATTCAGCATTATCAGCAGGTAGGTGTACGTGCCATCTTAACAAGGGAGAAATTTTTTTTCAATACCAATATTATAGCGCGTACTACTGTATTGCATATGCCGCGACGTATTAATTTATTCCACTCGAAAGTTTATTCGGTTAATTGGCGAGATCGTTAGGCGTCAATTTTAATACAGAAATTAATTTACAGACAATGATGTAGGTATGTATGTACATTTCCATGAATTACCCCGCGCCTACTTATCTCCGTATAGGTATAATAATAATAAGATATATCCAGATCTACGCGTTTCTCTACGTACATAATCGATCCGATTATACAGTGATGGGAAAATTTCTTTTTTATTATACATACATAGTTGTGTCGGGTACAGCTATAGTAGACTAGAAATCTCAAGGCTAAATCGCGTCAGCTGAGCAGCGAATATTATCGCAATCGTTCTTTCGGAGGTATCAGCTGTTGTTGTCGTATACAAGTTTGGTTTAAAAAACGTTGCACAGCGAGGAATTTATTAGTTTCTGCAGTAGTGTACGTATTCAATTACATATATAAATACGTATAAATACATACGCAAATACATACATGAATTATTCATGGGGAATCCCGGCGATATACCGGCTATATAAAATTATGCGCTGGGATATACAGATACGTATTATTGTAGGACCGGTTTTCACCAATTTGTATTTTGTAATCTCGAGATATATCTGCAGGCATATACCATATACGTGAGCAGGACGTGTTGTTTGCGTGGACGATTCTCTGCACTCGCTGGTCAAAGGTGCAGATACACGTTAAGAGAGCACGATTCTGGTGATTTACAAACTCTGATCTATTTTATGTAAAGTTGAAGAGAAATGTTAATTTAACGTATCAATAATGGCCGCACGAGGAAGTGTATATCACTGCACCCGAACGATACGAGGGACTGCTGATTTGATTCTTAATTCCGATGTTGTCTATTTATCTGACGTCACATTTTGCGACGCTGTAGTTGTTGTGCCTAAACCGGCTCGACGAACTGTAAATCGATCAAAAGATCCATAAATAATAGATGTTACGAGTATAGCGATGGATACATGTAAATCCGGCCGTTCGTTCATGTATGTATTATGGATAACATATGTGGATCTATATACGTATATAAGACATTCGCGCGACAGTGATAATTATCCAACAGGTTCAAGTGCTGCAGGGCGATCGTCCACGCAGAATTTCGATACACGAGCTCTCGTCGTAATATCGCCGCCGCTATCCACAACGATACGTATATTGTACACTGACGAGAGATATCCGAGAGAGATCAGCCTTATACCGGTTCGAAAAAGAATAACACAAGAGCTATAGAAATTCGTTGAGAAAATATATTGGTACGCAATCAGAGTCGAACGAAACGGGATTTCTTTCTCAATCTTTTAAGACACGGAGGATCAGGCCCATGGGGTTCAGCGATTAGAGACAGCTGTACCGATATAAATTACTTATGTATTGGTACTACTTTTACCCACATTTTGCCCGAGCTAGAAAAGCCAAGTTTGACGTAGTTTGAATTTGGCACGAAGAAGCACCGCGTGCCAAGCCACGTATATGATCAGGGTTAAAAATAAAAATTATTCGGATTGGCCCGTTTGATACGGTCGTCATTGAATCAGTGCAGCGCTTTGATTATATGGGACGCGTATGTATAACGCGTGGGAAATTCACCTCGGTTGTTTGTTTCGCTATAATTATAAATTATACTGATAATATTGTCGTCAACACTTACAGACAACGAGCCCTGCAGGAAATTTGTAATATTTCAAACAACAACACGTCACCGCCTGGAGTCTGACCAATATCGTAAGATAAAAAAATAAAAACACTTGTACGCAAATTAGCCGCGCGACACTGGAAATTAGGTGAATTGCTGCAAGAATGAATTGATCACGGCGAGACGAAAAAAAATTTGTGTAAATGTGAATACCAGTATACTTATATGGGTAAACGCGCGCGGACAATACGGTAGCTGTACTCTTATACGCGGGGCGATTTTTCCGCTACTAAAGCCAGCTATCGGTGTTCCGGAGTAAAGTTTCGGCCTCGCGGACGACGGCAGCCTCCCACCATATCATATCTACTCCCACGCGGACCGGAGGAATCTACCAGCCTCTCGGCTGGTACTGCTGGTTAACCATTAAATTAATCTCCCGCATGTGACGACGACGCGGGGCGCGGTGGGAGGCAGAAAAGAACTGTAAGTATATGCATGTATGTATGTATGTACATACATACAAACCTATATACGTATATACATATTATATCTATAGATGCATACATTCGTCTATCATGGGTGTAATACCGCGCGGCCGGGTCCGCAGGCCGGAAATTCAAAGATATATTTGTATCTGTATCAGCGCCGGTGTAGACAGCTTGCCTGGGAAAATCTACCGATTGTATAAACGCGTGCACTCGCACAGGTATTCGGGAATAAAAATTAATTCGATAATTATTATGATTGATATAAGTATATATGTATGTAGGTATACGTGATGCGGTAAACCCGGAAAGTTTCAGCCCTGCAGCCCGTGTACTGTCCTCCTCCGAATCGTCCACTCTTATATTCTTTTTGATAGAACGCCGAGGTGAGTGTATATATAGACTCTACAGTGTATACCTGAAAGAATGCATATCCACACGTACGTTCGAGGCGCGTGACGTGACGTGACTGCAGTCTATCGGGTCCGGTAAATTCCAGAACGCGCCCGAGCTGACACAGAGGCTTGCGCGACGATAAAAGAATGAAAAAATAAAATAAATAAAAAATTAAACAAAAACTTAGGACTACTTCGTCAGCATAACCGCAGCAGCTCCTTTTCAATAAAGAACAATATTTGTCGACTGAAAATATTGTTTGTTCGCGATTATAACGTGTAGCTGCTGAATCGTCAATATTTCCTTATCGATGAGAGGAGTTCGTGCCCCGCGAGGTCGGAGCTCGGTGGACGGGTCATTTCACTCGAATATACCGCAAGCGATCTCGAACGTACGTTCATCATCCATTAACATTAACAAGTTTTATTGTATTGATATATATTCTCGAAGCTGGTGCAGCATTTCGCGGTTGCAATACATGCAACCGTGTCAAATACAGTATTATACAGCCGTAGAAATTAATTGGCTACAGGTCATGATTTTCTGTTTTACTGCAACATACAACCCTCCTTCGTAATATTATTAAGTACATAGCCTTTACATTACACACAAACCCATATTGTGTACCTATAGATGTGCAATCGCGCATACCGACATATAAAACTGGGCATGCTATAACCAGCGTAAGTAATTTGCCATTCGTGCCACGATCTCCCTGTACCTATAATATAACCTATACAGAGACGTCGTCGCGGTAGGTCGGCCGGAGCATCACCCTGCATGTTGTGCAATGATAGAGGATAATTATGTAGAACTGCTACTGCAATGTCTATTTGGGCATCGACGTATACATCGATTAGAACCAGTACAGGTTCTACGTGACATTTTACAAATTCGGCATCCCCTGCACTTGACCACTTTGACTCGAAGAGCGGCAATAGAACGATCACCAGCGAGGCTACATATGCCTATATGGCCCAATCTAAATAACGTCTATCACCCGTCCACCATCTGGGAGAATCTGCGAGATAATACATCCCATGATAGATTTTCAGAAAATAATATCTATCACTGTCGTCCGATTATATTTCGCACTTATTTTTGATACGTGATTCGCGTGAGGAACGGTGCGATTTTCATTGAACATCCGGGACGAGGATTAGAACGTAATGAGCGTGCACACCGCGACTGGCCATTTATCTCCGTACGTCAGAAGCTACAGTCCCGATGCAACGTTAATCAAGCCGTGAGCAACAAGTTTTCTACGACCCGCGGCGTAACATTAGTTCATACTATAGCTACGTATACTGCAGGTATACGTCGAGATGATCGCGTCCCCCACGGTGCAATCATCGCAGGATTTGTTGTATACATCGTATTATACATATTCTAGGAAACGCTTCTCCCATCCGAATTTCATCCCGCACGCCTTTACACGTGTAGGTATACCTATACGTTTGATATGGTTCAGTTGTATATCAGTGCATGTACATGGGTATAATGTTCACGCGTTCTGCACATTCTCTCTGCGATATCGAGAGGTATATGGGGCCATAACGCTGCAGCTGTAGGATGTATGAGAAGCTGATTCGCCGGTCTAACACGAGCAGCATATTTTCCACCGAGATTTCGTTTCACTTACGCCCAGATAAGCACCGCCGAGTATGACATACGAGACATCGTCCTCGGCGTCGGCGTTGGCGTTGGCGAGCGTGTATATCAAGTAACCTACAGGGGCACCTACCTACGTAAGTACGTGTAGTGTAGACTGTTGAAGACGTGCAGGGTACGACGACGTATACGTTCACGGTGATATGACGAGGAGCGAAGCCCCTGGCGAGAATCACGCGGGAGACTTAGAACCGTGAGATCGCGTTACGAACGTAAGTAATTATGCTAGCACCTTGCCGCTGATCCCGTAGGTAGGTAGGTATACATATAATTGCAGTCATATAGGTATACATAGTATATAGGCATACTTATATGGGTTGTGAATGATTAGATTCATCCATGAAGTCATTCCACATTACGCTCTGCATCTACAAACTCGACCGCGATCCAGTTTATACACCTAGGTATAGGTATACGATCAGCAAAGATTCATTCCGTGTCTTTGTAGAATTTCAACGATAGGTTATACTCTCAGATTTCCCAATATTTCGTTCCCAGCTATGCGCACTATTCTTTTTAATCAAGCACTTAAGTATTCCGTTACGCATCAAAGCTTATATACGCACATAGGTATACATATACATTTGCGTATGATATTACGTTCGCCGTCGAGCGGTTTGCGCAAAATGTATACGCCTGCTGCAGATTAACGGATTATACCGTGTAGGCAGGTATAATATAAAAGTATATCCCGCGGCCCCCGCGTACTACCATAGTCTTTCGCCATGATGTAGAGAATTTTTTGTTCGACATGTCCAAAAAAATTTTAGGTGGGGAGTGAAAAAATAAAAATAATCGAAAAAAAAAATTCGCACATGGATTCATGAAGTATAGGGCCATATAGGTATATTTTAATACGTTTGTTTGTTTCTGCAGCTTGATCTTATGATTAATTAGTGAGTATGATGATTTGGCTTATCGTTAGTCGATCTCTATCGTTAGTTCGTTTCTCGCGGCGTATAAGTTCAAAATATGATTATCGAGGTTTCAGAGCCGTTCCTATATTTAAATACTCACCTTCATCCTCGAGCTGTAATCCCGAAATAGTACTATGCGGAAGTTTAACCATGCCGCAAGAAATTTTCCGCTGAGCTGGCTTTGCAGGATGAATTGTTCTTGGCGCAAAAAACGTTGCGAAACTCCGCACTCCCGGTCATTATCAGCTTATCTCGATCCGTGATCCATATACAGCTGTTGAAAGTATGATCGTAGACGTTTGCGAAACAAAGGGACGCGTATACTATGGAATGCATGCGTATTATGCCAGCCTGCGAACTAACGCATGTTAGAAACTTCAATTACGGCAAGAGAGAATGAAGATAGACGTATATATATATATATAGGGTGTCCGTATTTCTCTTCCCATAGAAAGGATATACCACTTGACTGTGTGCCAAAGTGGCCTGCAGGTTATCGCTTTTGCAATATCTTCGAAGGCGCAAAGGTATCTATTTATTATGGAGTGTTATTATATGGTTATTAACCATGACTTACTTGGAAACAGTTAGATTGATCAAAATAGACCAAAAGACCATTTTTGTAGAGCGTTCAATTTTGAACAAAAGTTATAGCTTATACGCATAATCTGAGTAGATTAATTCTTGAGATATAAAATTTGAAAAGTATCACCAGAACTTCTTCCACATAGGTATTTTTAATGGAACATAGAAAACAGCGATGAGCCTGCATCATTGAATATTGATATTAAGGGCTCATATTTTAACAGGCATCTCATTTCACCTCAACTGCACAACTACTGAATGTGTGACGTTGGAAGAAAAAAAAAGAAGAAAAATAGTCGATTCGTTTTAATCACACTGATAGGTATAGGTATATGTACTCGTATATGACCTCTCGAGAACAAATATACGTGATCATTGTAGAAATAGGTTAGCGGTAGATAATTACTGAGTTTAATAGTGGCGAGGGCTGCCGCGACACCAGGACATATTGATTGAGGCGGGGCACCGCGACGTCGTATTGCCAACTCCACGTATAGGTATAGGTATATAGATGGCTGTATACGCGTCTATCATACCTATATGCACAGCTACACGTCCAGCGGGTGGTGCGTATCATGTTCAATTCTATGTCCTCGTAACAGCGGGTGGAAGAACCCTGCCCTGCTTAGGTATGTATAGTGTACATACATACCATCCGTAATCGTAATTGCATTATCAATCTGCTGCAAAGTCCGCGGTGAACAGTGTCTCGTTACACAAGCGGCCTTGTATCCATATACCTATATACCTACCTATGTATGTATGTATATACTATAATATATAAGAAAGCCGCGTTTATTTTCAGGTCAAAGTAGGCCCTTGATCTTCGGTTAAAATTAGACACCATCGGATTTTTTTACACGTCTGTTGCAAGGCTGAGAGGTCAAACAGATATACATTTATACATCGGTGCCCACCTCTACTTGCAGGGTGCCAGCTGCTATAAATATTTCACTGCTGCAGGTTTGGCGGTAGTGATCGCGGCAGAATGCACACAATCTCGAGGTTTCACTTGAAATATCTGCTGTACCTACCTACAATACTCGTATAGACGGTATACACCTATATTTGGGTATATACCGTGAGGATCTCTTGAAACTATAAGGCTGAAAAGCATGGGCGCAGAATAATACAAATTTTATGGGGATAGCCAACTCGCCGAAAATCTCCCTAGAGTCACTGCTGGTCTAGCCACCCGAATACCCTAGGGTTTTTTTAGTGTGACGAGTTGGCTGTCCCCATAAAATTCGTATTATTCACGTATTATTCTGCGCCCATGCTTCTCGGCCTTATAGTTTCAAGAGATCCTCACGGTAGGTATAGTTTTACCAGCATTTCTCTGTACCTCCGACTGTGAACTATTTTCAGTTCATTTCAAGCGAGCCGGGGACGAGTCAGCGAGATGAGAGATGAGAATGAAAAAGATCAATCCGTACCCTCCGAACTAATTGAGGCTAGGATATCCTCCCATATTCGCTCCTTCGAGGAGGCCTACACCGATATGGGTATAAGCCATAATAGTTGAATGAGTGTAGGTATGTATTTCGTACATATAACGTACTACGTATGCGTACACAAGTAGAAAAGTCTCGGGTACCTGCGTGTACCCGGGTACGACTGTTTTGTAGGTAATAAAACCGCGCGTGCGATCTTACACGGTAGTGGGAAAGTAGTGGTTATTCTGTAGAAAAAGATAGAAACAAAGACCTTTCGTTTTAACATCTTGTCTAGTTAAATTACTCTGCTCTTTTTTGGCAATTCTCTCTACGAATTCACTTTCTATAATAACGTTTTTGCGCTCCGGTTTTACTCATCTTGTTTTGCAATCGATGAGTGGGTATATAATTTACTCGCGAATATGGCGTCGTCAAAGCGTTATTCGGCTTACTGGAACGACTATCAAACAGGGCGAGCTCCCCCAAAGAAGATAACGGGACGTATATTTTCAGCCAGGGATTTTAGGTAGGTACTGCGGTCTTTGTTCTCTCCGCGCGTTATACAGCAAGATGTGTATCCGTGGTGGTGCGAAATATATCCACAATATATTATTCATGCTCTTGACAATATTAGACCGTCTCAAGGTATAAAATATATAAACATGTGGTATAAGGAATACATATAGAGGGCTTCGCGAAACCTTAGGTATAGGTATATATACGTATATAGTATACACGAAGAAACTCTGGCAATGAAGTTGATTTACTATTCCCTGGATGTTGCCACCTATTAAGTCCTTTCCTCCGACACGTATATGTACTACAGCCGGGAAACAATTTCCTGCTACGAACCGCGGTATATCTATATCCTTGAGAATAATCTTAAAATGTTTTCGCAGAGGTTCAACTTGTGGCACGGTCACGCAACGTGTCGAATAAATATACCTATCGCATGGTATAGGATATAAAGATTCTGTCAGCCTGCAACAGCAAATGCTATTGTTGAGATATACGAACGTATGAATTATCTTACGAACAATTAGGCACGTGAATCCGATTGTAATATTGGAAATTCCCCATTTGGTGGTAAAATATGAAATATCATCTGTTTCCAACGAAGATATACCGCTTCGTGGATGTATGTATGTTATATTGCGAATCGTATATGAATCTGCACTATACATACAAAGGTATATTGCAAGTTACCTGCACAAGCAATACCAAGCCGGTATTGCACCGCGACGAGAAAAGTAAAATAAAAAATAGATTGAAGAACAAAGAAACTACAATCGGTATTATAGTCATTCGTGTATGTATGTACATACCTATATGTACAATACATACGTATGTAGTACATATACATATAGGTTGAAGAGAAGGAAGTGGGGCGGGAGAAGACGATGAGAGAAAACGAAGAGAGAAACCCATTACCGTGGAATGCGTTGCGTCGCGGATGTAAAGGTCGAAGGTAGGCACGACCCGTGAAGATTTTATCCATCAACTATTGCTGCCTCACGCGGTAGTTATATATCCCTTATAGATCTATGGGCCTGAACCTGCATCGCCACATTCATCAGGTTTATGAAACTATAAACCTGCGTATATTACGAAGGCTGTATATTATATACAAGTATGAATATCAAAATGCGTGTAACGCACATCGAGGCCCTTTAATTCCCAAGAATCGTAACGAGGCTACTTGGCGTATCTGTTCGAGAGAGACCTATGCAGTTCCTTATTCTCTGTCAATATCGTCGTTGTTGATCATCATCTTCGCCATTATCCTCACAATAACGATCATTATTGTTAGTACCATAATATTGTTCTTCTGATCGTCTCTGTATCACGAAACGTCGAGGTTCGTTGGGTTAAATTTGTTAACTGTATACCCGATGAAATCAAATATTGTGAACCCTGCAGGTGAGTTCAATCGGCAACGCTATTTCACCCTACGCTGCACTTTCGTTAACAGTAAGATCGCCTCATCATACTTCATTCGTAGTCTCGATAATCGTTAACTGCGAAAGGTGGATAGCTGACTGACGTATGGCTAATGCAGTAGTAGGTATATGAAAGAAAGAAAGGAAAAGAAGTAGATTGAAAAATGACGTGAAAAAAGATGACGTAAAAAAAAAGTATATAAAAAAAAGAACCAACCGAGTTCCTGCCATTTGCGTAATGTGTACAACTGGTACGGGAAGTCTCGACCCGACTCGGAGCTGCGGGGGATCGTAATGCCGTAGTACCGGCGCGGCGAGGCGCGGCGAGGCATGGCATGGCACGGCAAGGTGAGGTGAGACGAGGCGCGCGGTGCCCCCGTAATCACAGGTGTTGTATAGGTATGTTTGTTGTGTGTACATATAGGTATATCATACGCTTGACGCGAGATGCGAGACCCGAGCTACGTCGAGCGGACACACCGGTTCTTCGAGTTCGTTGGGTTCTTCGGAAGTCAAACTACTACGGCTTAGGGCCGAGACCTCCGTTCTCCGTTCTCCGTTAATTCCGAGGCAAAACCTTTAACGTATAAGCTCGAAAAACTTACACCACCACATCTCGCCAGAGAGAATTAGTATAGGTATTATTATACTTGTGTGTATGCATGTACTGCATACCTGTATACCAGACGCTGCACGTGCCCACGTTATATACAATATATGGACGCACGACCAATCTGTATGCATATACCACGGATATATATACTGTGGCATATACCTACGAATATCTACATTGTTTAGATATAGGTATATCTACAGCCGGGATAGATAGATGTGGATTAGACAGATATAGGTATATGTGCACATTGCACAGCATATTCAAGCTGCGGGTTCGGCTTATCCCGCATAGAGCTGCTGTGGAGGATCGCAGCAAGGTATGCAAATTATTTCCTGGGTTCATCGCCGCGGCCGAGCACATTTCTACATTAATCCTGACGTCAGGTGTGCTGTAGGAACTGAATTAATGACATTTATACAATTATACGTATATGTATATGCGCTGCAGTGTACTTTAATTGCTATAGGTATATAATATATAATTTATTTATATGTGTATAGGTATAGGGATAGGTTGAATTGGGGATTGGGACAATAACGGATATAAGCAGTAATATATCGTTTAATATATGTACATTTAATATACACAGCAAGTCACTTTATCAAAATATAAGAGTACACCTATATAAGTCGTATATAATGAAACCCGACGAAAGAAATAATTACTCCACTGTATGTATGTACGCACAATGCATGTATAATTCGCATATATACCTATACGTATGCGGGTATATACATTCTAAATCATAATCGGAGGACGAGAATCTTTCTTTATAATACCACGGGTTCGCTGAAGTAATTCCCTCCGAGTTCTCAATCCCACGCGACTATAATAACGGACAACAATATATTTTGTGTATGTATGTATGTATACGTATAGTATAGGTACACTCGTGTCCATTTTACCGTGAACACGACTCCCTCTACAGCTTCTCTAGATTTTTCACAGAGGGGAAAATTTCGAACATCAAAGTACACAAGGCAAGTGCAATTATCCGTATACATATACTATCGGCGCACGCTGTACGATTCAAGTTCGTTAACCATTATCCTGTTATCCGAGATCTGACGTGTGTGTAACATGCATATAAGGTGAGAATGTAAATACAGTATACCACGATTCGCAACAGCAGGTAGATATACATATCCTATATACGCCTTCTTGCGTACGACGCGATATATGTCACGCGAATCACCGAGAACGGACTTTGAAATGGTGATAAGTAGGTCGTCGCGCCTCGCACGTCCCTTAGCGATCGCTGCAGTCTGTTTATAGAATCTATCAGACCTTCCTAGACTTTCCGACTCTAGGTATTTAGAAATCTTTCGTTAGCTCGTATTCTGCTGCAGTATACATACGAGTACGTTGTCATTATCATTAATGGCATTGACAATTAATACCACACCGATATCGTACCTATAATGTGGGTGTATATATATGGTCAAGTCCACCGGCTGGAAAAAATAAATACGACTGCAAGAATCAAAGTCTGAAAGCCCTCGTCGTCGTTCGTGATTGTGGAGTGTTTGCTGGAATTGTTGTTATTCCAGAATGAGAAAACTTCTTCGTGTAAAGATACAAACGTATGTATGTATGTACGTATGTGTAATTGTATTAACGTGGGAGAATTTCGTTGGATTGGCAAACAAGCTCGAAGGTGTATGGTGCAGTCTCGTCATGGCGTATGTAGATACACGTAAGGGTGTATACTCGCGTGGTACCTGTACCTCTACCTATATACGCGCATTGGCCCGTGGTATAAAATTGTTAACAATTCTAGCCCAGTTCTAGCGTTCCGCTACATACCTACGCCCCGTGCGCGTATCGGAACCAACAAAGGCTATGGTAATTATTGGTTTATAACTGCCTTCTGGGTCGCAGAATGCAGATAGGAGAAATTGTTCCAGCCAAAGTTCTATACATATACACTGCAGCATAGATCGCCATAGAGCTATAGGCTAGGTATACATATACCTGTACATGATATACCTATATTATAGATATGCCTGTGTAATTGTTAGTGTGTGCCAACTTTCACCGCAAATTAAGGCCACTACCGTATACTACATGGATATAGGTATGGGTATAGGTATAGCATATACATACCTACTATAATCAATGCCACGATCGTAAGAACAATTTATCCCGTAGAAATATCGATATGTAATTGAATCCTCGCGAACTATCAGAATTGACATATCTATATATTATTTCATTTGTGACAATAATGCCAAGATTAGGCCGTCCCTATAAATCACGTTTCTTGATTCTATGTGCATCCTTTCCAAACGTTCAAACAGAGTCTTCGCCATTCCGTGATTAATCACTTGCGATTTTGTATGGCCAAGTCAAAGACCGCGTAGGGGCAATACTATAAAGGGAAATTGTTTTCCATCGAATTTGTCCAATGTACGTACGTACATACATACATACATAGATATATTGATCAAATGGTTACAATTGTGGGATAGAGGATCGGATCTTTCATCAATCATCCGGTAGAATCACGCCGTGCTTCGTCATCGCGGGAAAGAGTTAAAACGCTACCGTATAAAATCGTCATAACGGTCCAACCACGAGCAGCCTCGAACGGAGTAGATTGCCTTACGATTTGGAAACAGGGGGGGATCTGACCCAGCTAATCCAACTTAACGGCGTACGCGGATTTACTTGGGTCAATTACTTAATGCCACCTTCCTCGGCTGCGGATTATAACAATGAAATATACCATTGTGTTTTTTCAGGAAACAAAACGTCCAAAGACGTATTCTGATGATCGTTGTTAGATATTGAATCCGACACTGCAAGACACACGATTAATATATCAACAAATGATAATAACAATGATTATGATTATGATAATGGTGAAAGAAATACGCGGGATTAAAATGATGATGATGATGATTGTTCACAATGAATGGGGATATGACTTGAGCAAGTGATTTCATTCCCCTTCCACGTACATCTATACTTTCACGACGATGGTGAGTATTTTGAACGGCTGACGATGTGTATGACTATAACTACAACTACCACCAGATACGAATCGATGAAGGCAATGTGTAATCCCAACTCGTCGTGTTTACATCGTATCACGATATTCGTTTATTGATATACGTCTATACCGCACGTAAATCTGATTGGTCGTGAAATGTAGAAAAGGAACTTACTCGTCGAGATGCGGCCTCCCTTCGTTGATACGATGCTCTGTGCTGCGGATCCTCGTTTCGTTGTATAATCCAGTCAACTCTTAGCTGAGTTAATACACAACACTATTATCCGCTAAGAATCTTGATAGTGATTTGATGATCGAACACACACGAGACAAATCATCAAGACTCGCTTGCTTGTCTGCCTGCCTGCCTAACTACCTGCCTGTCTGCCTGACTGCTTGACTCTAACCTTGGCTCACAATAAACCTGCCGTCTACGTACGGACAAATACTGCCGAGTCCCGACCGCGGAGAGTTCGGTGTCGTTCACCGTCGTGTCGAGGCTCGAGCTCGGCGGTCTGCACAGCCCGCGCTCCCCGCTCCCGGGGCTAGGCGGACAACGAGCAGCGCTACCTCGAATGGAACTTGGAAAGTCCGTACTAACATAGCCATGCCGCTAACCTGAACCGATATATACCCCATACTCGCGAAGGGTGAGGCCACCGACCCACCCTCCGATAGACGTAGTCCTGCGCTCTGAGTGATAAGGGAGCGCTCCTGCGTAGTAGCGAAACTGCGAAGTCAGGCCACTCCACGCCACGGCCACCACAGGCACGCGTCCGATTGCTCGAGTGGCGAACGCTGGTTTTTTTAATTCCATCGTGATGATGGTCCGAGAATGATGAAATTCACGCGAAGGTCATTGCATTGCCAGAGAATCGTGTTTCGACGTAATTTACATGATATCGTGTAATACCTAGGTACACCTGTGCGATAAGACTTTTTTTTTTATTAGCTCTGTAACGTCGATCGACCTGCATTACTCGTACTCGTATCTTATTCGGAATCCGCGATATCATTTGGTGACATCAAAAAAAAAAATTTAATTGCAACCGAAAAATTGGACAAATGTCAACGACGAATAGTATTTATGGGATGGAAAGCAATTTATTATAGATATGTGTATATTTCGACAGCGATTTATGCTTATACCTATGAATGCTGTAACCCAAATGTATAATAAAAAATATATAGAATATCTGGAATAAGATAAAAAATTTCATATGTATATGTAAAATATATGAATAATCCTAGGCACTTCTCGGTACGTGACATCACATCTCGAGATTACGTTATATCATACGTGTCTGTATGAGTGGAGAGATACAAGTGGAGGCTATAGTGCAGGAGAAGAACTAAGCCGCAACAGTCGATATGTTCGAGAAGGTGGTATGAGATCTCGGCTTCTTTAATTCGTGCCGGTATTTTTCCATCAATTTCAACATCTGCTTGTAGACGAGTTTGGGAGCGTCGATCCCCCAGAGGAAATCCAAATGGTTAAACTTTGGAAAGTTCACCCTGAACTTGCCCAGTTTGTTCGGTAAAGCTTCGTACAGCCTTCCGACATCCTGTATAATACAGTATACACATCAGGGGAATTACCTAATGTGATTATAGGTGTCTTACGGTTTATAAGTATACCTACAAACCGAGCGATTATACCTACACGTGCAGCAAATTTCACCTTACAAGTGACACTGCCCTCGTGACATACGAGGTACTTATACCTATACCTCCACCTACATACTTATAATTATCATAATTATTGTCGCGGTGCTTACCAAGACATTGGCCAACCAATCGTTATCAGCGTAAAACAAGGCCATGGGTACGCTGATTTTCGAAAGGTTGTACTCGGGCGGTGAGCTGGAGTGATAAATTTCCACATTTTTTCTAGTCCCGTAATCGTACTGCCGGAATTTCCCTGAAATTCATTGGAGAGAGTTAGTAAAAATACAGGTCGGCGAGGTGTCTGATCCCTGCTGCACGTAATTTGGCTCGACTCGCGCCGCGGCTGGGCTTTCTTACCCGAAATTATTCCCTGAGCATAATGTACCAACGTCTTCGTTGAGGCCCCGGCCGGAGTGTGACCGAGTATAACTGGCAGCAGAGTCTGGAATTAGGTGGAAACAGTGGTGACGCGAATGATGAACGTAGTTCACATATTGACATATAAGTTTTGGACATATCCCATGCGTTGTTACACTTACGGTGTTGAACTGATACTTGTCGTATCCGCAAATAACGAACAAGATGTTTGCACAGATTTTCTCCTCAGTTACGTCAATATCGCAGCCGTATTTGGCCAGGAATCGCAGGATGATTCCCTGAGGTAGAAACTCGTCCTCGCCAAAGAAGTGGGCGATCATCTGGAACCGCGTAGTTGGAATTGAAAATCTGATGTAATTGTATGTAGGGGTGAAGTATGAAAATGGCTTTTGCAGCCTGGCTCCTCACCGCGTATTCCCACGCGAAGGGGGCAACGAGGCGAATCGGACTCTTGGCGTGATTCACGAAGGCGACCGGGGCAAGGCTGAACATTGCTCTAACTTTAGCGGCTACCTCCGGGCGTTCCGAGGCCATCGCGTAGAACATTGTTGTGCCCATTGAGTGGCCAACGTATAGGATGCTCCCCTCCTTCTTGTACGCGGTGATGTATTCAATTATCGCTGGAAGGTCGTAGATCCCCATCTCGTGCCAAGTAAAGTTCCAAAACTTTGAGTCAGTTATTGGCAAACTCACGTGGGCCCTGGAGTAAGTATTACCACGCGCGTTTCCCAGCCACACGTCGTAGCCTTGATCCACAAGTATATACGCTGCAACGACACATGGGAGGAAATTAATCCGATGCTACTGACGCGAATATCTCATTGGCGGTATCGAGTCGTAGGACGGGTAAGATAATTGATATACTCAAGGAGTAGATGTGATTCGAGCGTAAATATGTATAAGAATAAATTGCATTATCAATTTTGTACGAGTACACGGGTCATTTCTCAACTTGCCCAAAGCTTTTTCTCTCCCGGTTATCACCCAATCGGCGGAACTCGCCAAGAGTCCATGCTGCAGTATCACCGAGGGCTTTCCTCTTGTGACAGGGCGCTCGAGACTTCCAGGAATTCGGTGCAATGTCAACAAATATCCATCCTCAGTCTCCACGATATGAGTCTCGGCGTAGTACCCGGCGCGCCTTACTAAGTCAGGCTGACGGAAACGGGAGGGATGTACATTTTTCAAGCGAAATTATAATTATTTTTTTTTTGGTCTTATAATATTTCTGAACCGATCGTGGCGCGGATTTTTTACACCGGTAATTGCTGGTCGAGACAGATCGAAAGAGGCGAAGATTAAGAAACTTACCGTAGGTAAATCCACTTCCGGATCGTAGGAAGGCAATTCCGAGCGATTCATTACCCCGTATTCGTTGAGGGCATGAGTAATCACATTGTCACGGTCGGAACTCGTGAACTGAAAAGTGCCGTGCTGATTGGCCAACCCGGAGCTCGCAAACAACGACAAGAAAATAAACCGCAGCATCTTCGACGTATTGTCGGAAGATCTTATCGATTATTGATATTTATTTATTGTTCAGCGTTTTGAATTATGCGAAGCTTGCACTGCGCTGCACTTTTATATCCTAATCGGCTGTAAGAAAAATACTTCACATATGGGAGTAGAGAAAATAAAATATGAAAACGTAATGGATGACTAATGTGACCGCAACGTAATGTTTATTTCAGTAACGTAAAAGAATTGTACACTGCGACGTAAATTGTTGTTCACCTATAACGTCAAATGTATCTCTATAGTATAATTTGGAAGGTCATCAGCTGCAGATAAGATATTTAAAATTTCAATAATTCCATATGCATGAAGGTCCGTTATTCGGTTTTTCTTTGTCAGAAAATAGAATCGTACACAACAAACACGACAATTGTTTGCCCACTTTTCATTAGATTTGTTCTTCCTCGTGTTCCACACTTTGCCTTGACTAACGCCCTTCCAACATATACCTATAGCTATGCAAATATACTGTTTTTTTGTTCAAAAATAATTCCGACCGATTCCGTTGAATATCGCTCAAGCCGTCTAAACATCATATCGTGAATCAGTACTGCGTCTACTCGCTCTAAACATGCACAGGAGAACTACGCGTCCGCGCACCACGCTGACAGTACGGCTCCGGCAGAGCTGACTGTGCTCTGAGATTAGAACGAGTCTCCGGCTCTATTAGCCCCTATCACCGAACTGAATCAGACAGAACTGTGTATGAGTATCACTGCATACGCGATGCATCACATCAGAGCATCATATTTATAATATGTAGGTATGTAATCTGTATCACCATATCTGTGATGCAAACGTCGAAGTAGAGTCAGCGAGAACTTTGGAATCGGATAGACTGCGGTCATCACATTAACAACGCCCATGGACTTTGGCTCTCACTTTCGAGGTATTGCGTGCTACTGCATTTTCGGAATGGGACAGATCGCTCCAGACTGGATCTCGCGTGAGCGTTCAAAACTACAGCCTGATGTCGATCGACTCCGGGGTCTACGTTCCCCTGTTCTACTACGAAGAGAAGACCCCCGAATTTTACCGCGACACTAGTGAGCATGCGCGATAAACCTTCGTTTTCAATACCGTATCAGCCGTGTATGCATGTTATACATACGCCGAGAACGACGCACCAATGATCCCGAAGTACCACTGTCATTATGTTGACCTGAGTCAACGCATACAAGGATGTTAATGTATCTACCGTTTCCTGTTGATTACAATCGCTCTCGCATGCTTGCCGGGGAAGTAGTAGTTGGATCTTGGATATTCTGTAACTGGGATGGCGCCACCTTCTGGACTAATTAACTAGATGTTAAAATTTTAATAAAATTAACTCGCTACGGGTCCCAGAGCGATATACCAATGAGTTTCTAAGTTAAGCCACTAATTATAATTAAAGAACAAGGACACAAGGCCGGAATAATCGGCAGCACAACGTGCCTGATCGTAGGCAACCGGTCGCTCATGTGTGACTTCCCGGCTGCTCCCAGCTGGCTTTAGCAAGCTATTTGAATTGTATAATTAGTGTGTGAGCCCACGTTCGATAACCCTATTCCCTCTGAGTTTCATCATTTCTATCCAATAATCACGTGCACGTCCTACGATGTTGTCGAACAAGGTGCGTATTAACCATTTCTTCAATTGTCGCAACAATCACAATCAATCGTCAGCTATCATCGCCGCATTGTTGAAGATTAATAATCGCCGAAAATTTTTAGGCTATGTTACCCCGACCGGTCGGCTTTCAATAATAATAACCGAATGATTCAAAGAGTAAACGATGATATTGTATTAGCCAGACATTATCGTATTTTATTGAGTGTGCACCGCAAGCTTATCTCTTCCATTATCGATAGAACAAATTTCCGCATTTAAACTTTAACTTGAACTTTTGAGGTTATGTTCCTCGTGATATAATTTTTCAGGTTATCCGATGCATGGCTCGGCAAATACTGTCGTCGAACAACGTCAGAACTGTGGCGAATGCAACAGAGACTACAAAGATAGAAAAATGTGAGTAGAGCATTGACTTTTAATGTTGCAAATATCAATCTACTTGAGTAAAACTTTCAACTTCACAACCGGCTCTGAATTTGGACTCTTGTCTTTTGAATTTTAGCGCTGAATCAAGTCACCCTGCTAGGAAGAGTCGGAGCTGATCCACAGAAACGAGGAACGTCAGATCATCCCGTCATCATATTTTCATTAGCTACTCACACAAATTACAAATACGAGACCGGTGAGCCCCAATATGAATAATTATAACTTGATGTTAATAATGTACTGCATTCCGCTTCTGGTTGATAAAAATGAAATATGGTTCTGAGGTTTTTTAATTTACAATACTGATATTTGGGAGCCTCTTGGTGATGTCTTTGTCTGTATTGGACTATATTGCATCTAGATCTAATTTTCTTACGCAGGTGAATTCATGCAAAGAACAGATTGGCACAGGATCAGCGTATTCAAACCAATTCTGAGGGACACCGTATACAATTATGTAAAAAAAGGCAACAGAGTCCTGGTCAATGGTAGGCTCAATTATGGCGAGATTAAAGACGACGATGGCAATTCAAGACCTACCACATCCATAATTGCAGACGATGTAATATTTTTCCAAAGTAACAACTCTTAGATTTTAAAATTGGATGGGAAAAAAGAAAAATAAAGGTGTAGCATTGTTACAAAAATATAACATTTCTAACTAAATTTCTGTTAATAATGTCTTCTGAATCCAAACTGATTTCGGACCATTTTTCATCTTCTAAGAATGGTATTCATCTTTGCGGTATTTGCAATCAGGTGTTTTGAAAAGTAGTAAGCGGCTATAAATTTAGATGTAAAGCTCATTTGATAAGATTACGAACAAGAAGAGGATAGAAATTCGGAGATTGTTCATAAAAGTCAATATTGCCGTGATGAAAAGGTGGAAATAATGGGAGGGGGAGTGAAAATACAAAGTTCTCATCTTAATAAGTAAATAAGTCTATATTTACAACGTTCTTCTTCGTCGTCCCGATAACAAGTTACATAATAAAATGACATTATGGATAAAATTTTACAGATATTATATTTTTATACACGCTTAGAATAGATTTTTTTTTCTTCTTTCAACCGTCTCTTTACTTTATATCTCTTATGAAATAGATCACCTATATTTATTCTCTCATATATAAATTATTTACATTTTACAAACGAAAATTGAAGGTATATCATTTATTATTCATATTATGCTTTCTTTAGATACGCATGTTTTCTATTATTTTATTTATCATTTCATTATTTCTTCACTTTATAGAGATCACAGTATATATATATATATATAAGAAGCCAGATATAATGATTAAACATCGTTTAACTCTGAAATTTCGTGTAAAAATACAATATTCATCTTTTGCTAATTAATAACTTTACAGGCGATTAGTTAAATTGGACATTCGCGGTTATTCGAACATCTCGACGTGGAATGTTACGCCACAATCACACCAACGATATTGAAATTTCGAATATAAATTTTGGTAGTAAAATATATATAACTCTGGCCCCGGTATTTCATAAAATTTTTGCTATTTTTAATAGATTTTCTTCATATATAGCGGTAATGTTACTTGTGTAGGTATTTACATTTATATATAGAGATCCTATACGCTACAACGTAATCGATTATTAATTATAGTAATATCCTATCAAACTTTTCTTTCTTATTCCGTTACTCCTGACACTTTTTTTTTTATATATCATGGAGATTGACCGAGAGATCCGAACAAGAGATAAATATATAGGTATACATAGATATTTAAATATTCAGAGAAACAGAGAGAAAGAGTGAGAGAGGGGGGGAAGATAAAGATATAAACACGTCCGTATTGCGTGTACTCGCGGTAGAAAAAAAAAAATAATAAAATAAAATAAAACGGCTCTGGCTGGATCTTCCGGACCACTCGTTACATTTCTAATCAATCTTTAATAACAGTATTGTTCTTGGCACAAGTATTACAGTGGGGGGGGGGGGGGGGGGGGGGGGGATGGAAACCCTTGCTCGTAGCGTGAAAAACAGAAATAAAAAAATAAAGAATAATAGCCAAAAAAAATGAAAAATGTAATAATCTCTTCAAGTTCGAACAAAAAAACAAATAATAAAAATTTAAATGCACTAGTATCGCAAGGGCTTAACTATACATACATGCATATGTATAATCGAGAGCTGCAGACTTCTCCAACGACCGTTCGAATTATTTTCAATCAGATTTATTAATAAAATTAAAAATATTAATGGAAGAGATACGATTCAATTGTTTGTGTATACGTGTGTGTGTATGTGTGTGCATATGCGTATGTAACAGTGTACGTGTGTCTGACGAAGAAATTCTAACGTTGTCGAAGATGCCCACGATAAACCTAAATACCTATCTTATTCATCTAATATGTGTGGAGCTATCATCTTCGGCTTTTTCGAGTTGAAAGCCGCTCGAAAGTGTGCGATAAACACAGTACGTTCCTTTAAAGCTTAACCACCTAAGCCACAATGGCCACAATTTTCTCGATGCTTCGTTGTGTATAGACGAGATACGGCGGCTTTACCGTAACTACGAATATGGCAAAAAAAAAAAAAAAGAAACGAAAGAAAAGAAAGAAAATTAAAACAATCAAAAAATAAAAAGAAAAGACAAAAGAATATAATATTGAACGCGACGAGTTTATGTCGATCAACATCGTCCCAAAATTCATGCTCATGGTCGTCGAACGATGAACAACACATAATATGTATAGTTGTGAACTTCAGTAGAAAATAGCAAATCAATTCATCCGCATCTCTTGGCGACTTTCCATACCGATATTACATTTATCACACTTGCGCATAAAATATTGGAACAGAAACGTATTTATCATAAAGATCCTTACTTCTAAGTTTAAATAGAAAATAATTTTTCATATATATATATATATATATATATAATATATATACATATACATATACTTATAAATACATGTATATATATTTATTTATTTATGTATATATATTTTTCTTTCATTGTTTTACTTATCACGATAACATCGACCGTTCCATTTTGGTCAACTTTATTTCACCACTACTTTACTTCTTACTTCTTATTATTACTTTTATTATTATTGTTATGGTTGTTATTGTTATAATAATTATTATTATTATAATTACTATTACTATAACTATTATTTTTTTTTAAACGTGACAACGCTGCTACAGCCCCCAGTTTATATATCTCTGTACGAAAGACAGTTTCCGCAAGTCACAATTGCACTTCATAAAATTGTCAATATATGTTATTCCATCATTATTACGGTTCATATTGGTATTTCATATATTACGGAGTTGTTCGTAACGATTGATCAATCGAACGAGCATATATTTTTTTTTTTCCACGTATTGAGAGTCTCGATAATAACCCGGCTTCGATTGTCCTAACGCGGGGCGTTGTGGTGATTTAATTAATAATAAGACCTCGCAGACATCGGGCCGGCGATATTTTGTAGGTAAATCACTTCTTCGAGATTCCAGTACCTTCATGGTACTTGAAACTTGTCCTTGCCATGGATGAATTATTTTCAATTTCCACCTTCAATCGTCATTCTCTTTTTGTTTTTCCGTATTTTCCCAAACTTTAATGGCGATGTAAAACACGCGAAGCACGTTATAGTAATGGGGTCCACGTCGCAACGTCTTATCGTCTCGATCACGTCTCGATAATCAACGATATTGGCAACACGAATGTCGGGTTCGACGTACGCGGTTTACCATTATACTGCACGTATAGGATACACACATACCCAGGTAGTACACCGAGATCTGCATTCGTATACATTATACTATAGGTGCGTATGAAATTATGTGTCTGTTTAGGGGTATTACGTAACCGTGAGTTGCGTAACCGCGTCGTCGGCAAATAACTCGGCTCGAGTTATAAAATCCGTTGATTGGTTCGACCGACAATTTCTGCGCACGACGCACGTTTATTATAATTTCGGTGCAATGTCAACAGACTAAATTATTGCACCGTATTGAGCATCAACGGGACATTATCTCGGTGTTAGACCTCGCGTCACTTCCGGTCGTCCGGTTCTTGGTTCGTTTTCACGAGATTGTACGCGTGGCTTCTGTACTTTGGGGGTGGGTCGTGGAGCGGCAGGGGTTCGCTCGGCTGATTCATGCTTGACATCGATAGGTCAGTAGGCAACTCGTCAACCGGCGTCACGTTACAGTCCGCGTCTTCGGGCTCCGACTTTATTCGCATTTGTTGACGAAGCAGAGAAATGTTCTTTATGTTCTTAAGCTCGGTTGGATTCCGAAGGAACCTGGAAACAGAAAGGGAAGTAACGTGTCAGTCTCATTGGTCGTATAACGACTTTAATGGGCTCCGAAAAGCTTTTCACCGCTTTTCATATACGCATCATACATGTATGATAAGACTTACTGGTAGCAATGACGTTCGCCCTGAACCTTCCTGAGTATGTTCACTCTGTAGTAGTATCGCAGAGCTCTGCTCATCTTGTCGTAGTTCATAGATAAATGGTTCTTCTGTATACCCCAGAGCCGGGCGAGTCCTGGTGGGTCAACGATCTTGAATACTCCCGTATCCCTGCACTTCCACGCTATGTAATGGGTGTACCTTTGCGAGGGGTCGTTCAAAAGCTGTTGCAAAAAGTCCCAGAGTAGTCGGCCGTCTGAGAATGGGAAAATAAGACAGTGAAAATCTGCGAATATACAAATCACCGCCCCATATCCCAATTATAGGTATAGGTACTCCTGATTGTCATTGCACCGCGGTCGATTATACACTTACTCGTATTAGGCTCGGGCGAGTCGTTTGGAAAGAATTCCCTAGTCGCACCGGCGGGTCGAAAGGCACCCGGAGTTAGGGGCATCATATAAGGTGGAAGCGTCGGACTTGGCTGATCCTTGACGCAGACCTCGCTCAATCTCTGGGTGGCAAGAGCAGTCGGCGTGGCCGGTGGACTGTTGCTGCCTCCTGTGTGATTGTCCTCGTCGGAGTCGCTCTTGTATACTTGAATATGGGGCTCGGCGTGGCCGGGTGAGCCAGCTTGGCTGTCAACGGACGGCGCTGGCGATAGCGTTACGGAATTTGCGGACATTAGGGAGACGAGGTTAGCCGCGTAGGGATTTTCGGTCCACGTAGGCGTAGGCGGGTGAGAGTGCGGGCTTAGGGGATAGGCCGAAGGTCTCGTTGGGGTGACGGGACTGCTCGGTAGGCATCTCTGTAGCTGGTTGAAATCACGTGCGAGCATCGTTAGGACGTTGTGGAGCACGTCGCCGGCGCCCGGGCAACGTTCGCCAAAGTCTGACTTGGTCAGTAGACAGAGGGCCTTCCCGTTCATTTGGAACATGTCCATGTCGAACTGGGGGAGATCGAATTCACGCTCGGCCCATCGCAGGAACGTGGAGACATCGTCTCGCGACCAAATGCGCGGGTCAGACGCTGAAAATTCATGAAAAATACTAATTTAATACAGCTGTTGGTGGCAAAAACGTATATTTCGCGGTACGCCTATAGGTATAACGTGCACTTTGCGCCATGCCATTACTCATTGAGAATACCAGCGTCGAGGTTCCATTAAATATTGAATGAAAGAACAAGAAAGAAAAAAGAAACACGCGTCATCGTAGAGAACAGCAGGTACTCGTATATGCTGTGCCATGCCATGCCGTATATGTATATAGCGGCTTCCTCATTTTTTTTCCGAACAAAGTTCAAATAATCATCAATAGTAGTACGAAGAAATGATGATAAGCTCTACTCTAGCATCGGTTTCATAGAAAATAGAGAGAAGAAAAAAGGGCGAAAAGTAAAAAAAGAAATCATCTCTATTGCCGTAAGTGGCGAGAGAAAGAAAGAAAATAAAAAAAGTGATAAGAGTGAGGCGGGGGATCCTTACCTAGACTGGTCGGGAGGTGAGTCTTGAAGTCTAGAATAGGACTGGGGGGTGGATGAGCAGTGGGTGAGAAGCTCATGGGTCCATAGCGCCACAACAGATCCGTGGGGCTGAAGGGCAGAGCTATTCCCGGAGGAAGACGGGACTCCATACCCGTCATACCGCCACCAACAGAAACCGGCGGTAACTGAGGCAGCTGTGTAGTTGAGAGCAGTTTCATAACACGTCCAAGTTCCGCAGCTTCGTAACGCCTGTAATCAAAAGGAAGAAAAAAATTGATAAATATAACACGTCAGATATTAGAAACGATATAGGTATAATTGTGCTCATGGCCTTGGCAGTGAACAAGGTGGGTAGGTGCCGAGGAAAGAATCTGATCTTTCGCCAAATTCCTATGATATCTACCTATTCTACGTCGCCGCAATTATATTGGTAACTCATATGCGTACCGGCACACGCACACGCACACGCGCACGCACACGTACACATATTATCTAAATCACGGTTCACGTATATTATGATAAATAGGTATAGTACTATATACATTCAGGGCTTAATTTTTATTTTATTTGCTCTTGACATCTCTAACTACACGTGTACTGTACGTAATGAATTAGAGAGTATATTATAGAGTATATATCTATTATGAATATATATATATATATATCATATCGTTGGTGGGTTTCGGCTGGTGTTGTTACCGCGTTCTTCTATACATCGTTTGTCAGAATTGGGTATATATGTATACATACATACACCTATGCAGATCGTTACCTTGCATAACGGTGCCACGTGAAAGCTGTATACCTATACGCGCGTGTGTATATTATATACATATTACAGATTGTAGGTAACGTCGGAGATGACGTAATCAAACTTGCAGAATTTATGATTGGAATCACCTATAAATTTGAGTGGCTCGATTATATTTTTAACCGCGAATTTCCCAACCGATCGAATCCTTTGCCTATCGAAATATCGAAATGGATACGAGGTCGGAAGTCTGTTAAGGTATACAACATACACCCAGCTACCTTACGACGAGGACAATTATCGAGCACAATTTGCGAGAGAGTAGTGGGACTCGGCGCGGGCAACGCCCGACACCCAAGTAAACAGACGGAGGACAAAGAGGATAAGAATACCAGCACTTCCGGAGACGACTTTAATGATATTTGCATGGAGTATAATGCTCGTATGTATGTATGTATGTATGTATGTATGTATGTATGTGTGTATGTATGTACATGTAGATGGCGAGAAAGAGAGAGAGAGAGAGAGAGAGAGAGAGAAGCAGGGTTCATATACCGCTATTAGCATTATCGAACGGCAGGAGAAGACTATATCCGCCGCTTATCGAACAATTTAAATAACCAATTTCCATTATTTCCATTTGGGTTACGAAAAGTTTTACCCCGGCACGTTACCATAGATTATAGATCTTTCGGTTTACTGCAAGTCACATGATAGGATATAGGTATAGTTGGATGTGCACACGCACGCTCATTATAGTACCGCTCGATCGTATCACCATTCGCCGGACGTTGCCAGCTGGAGGCTGGACCCAGCGAACGAAAACGATTTTAATGAAGTAAACAGCCTCTGAAATGGCGCTATTTGCCGGTCGGTTTGACGATAAACGGACCCACGTGGAATGGTCAATTAAACATGTAATCGTTGCTTGGCGCCTTTCGCTTATCGGCCGGTTTATTACACTCGCATATAACCGTACATATAGGTATACCTGCCTGCAGCCTAATGCCCATAGATATAGCTGAACACGTGTGTGTATGTATAGTATACACTTATACACTTATCGTTAGATCCTGAATAATATGGCCAGGCCAACCGATACGGCCATTCGTCTGCAGGAATCGTTTTGTGACGTTCTTTCGTTTCTTCATATCTCTTCATTTTTGGAAAGATTGAATCCCGAAGATCACTCTTCTTGGAATCCTATTATATACGCGGGATTGAAGGACGTGGCGCTATAACACGTTAGAAATCGAGGAACTAGGTATATAGCTGGAAAGAGAAGTCTTCGGTTAACTGCTGCAGGCATGTCGGACGATGCAGCAAAGACAACGGCACAACGACCTTCGCGTGCCACGCGGGCGCCTCTTGCAATATACATATAGGTATATGCCAACAAACGGGTATTGTTAAGGCGCGTTGAAATCATCATTATTCATTTATTTTTCGTTTTTCTACGGTAAAATATTGTTCCCGGATATAACCTACATACCATGTATTGGGTATATACGTATAGATATAACGTGCAGTAAATCGATACAAATCGATATAACGCTATCCAAGCAACACTAGCCGAAATTATTGCCTTGCCTAATTTGAAAATGAATGACTAACCGATATCATTCCCTGCAGCAAAACCGGTATCATACTTACTATACCTGTGACGAGTATAGTTCTACACCTATACTTACGCCGAGTTGTCGAACGGTAATTATATATTCAAATAACATTTCCGGGTAAAACGTGACGCGAGGGATTGCGGTATTTCGTATATAATGCGGCTTGCGCTATACCAGCGTACAAGAATCCTGCAGAGAACTTATATAGGTATACAGTGAACGAGGTAAGAATAAGATAAAAATATACGTATCCCGAGGAACGTTTCCGTGCATACCTATACGCGGTGTCATTGCACACACACACGTACACATATCTAAATATATATATATATATACCTACATACATGCGTGTGGATATGGATATGGATGTGGATATGCAAGACGGACGCAGCTCCCATACAGTGTGCAATTAGTTATCTCTTTCGAGCGGAAGTTCAAAAAAAATAACGTAGTTATACCCGGGCCGGGACCGGAAATCCTCTCGTACCGGATCTAGACGCTGACCTTACACGAAGTCACGACTCCTCTCAAGTTATTCCTTTTTTTTTCTTTCATATCTCTTCAATAATAAATAACATCAGGGATCTCTTTTCTCTCCTGCACATATATATTTCGATAATTATCATCATTGTCGCGCTATTAGGTAAGCAGTCTCGCGAGTCAAAGGTTCGTCTTTATGCTTTATTCATAGACGCGTATGGAACAGCTATAGGAGGAAGAAGGCACTTGCATAATGCATCATGATGTGGACGACGTCGAACATGTTTGCGTGTATCACACAAGTGACCGGCCGACGACAAACGGCGTTAAGTATACGAAATGACAAAGCGATGCTGTATCCCATCTATATACCTATACCCGTACCCGTAACCTGCGTATACACGTACACGTACGCGTACGCGTACATACATGCCGCGGGTAGAGATATACGTTTATGTTTTTCAATTTTTTTCCACTTATCGCTATATCGATGGACTATACTCGGTTCATTTGATATTTCTCTGAATTTTAACTAGACCCGCGCGGGCTGCTTCCGGCCTTCTGTACGATCAAGCACGTGGAATATATCACTCAATATTTTCTCATCCCATATAATATTATAAAGACAGATGCTGTATAGGCGTACAAATTGCGTATATATATATACGTATTACTTAACGTTACAACTATCGGGGGCGTATGTATGTATGTATGTATGTACATACATACGAATAATAAATTATAATTATATACACAGTTGGGAGAGATAAGTATTTGCAGCGGGAACTAACGGATTTCTGCAGTAAATATAACCATACCGGTACCGTGCTGTAAGGAGCGGAGAGAGAGAGAGCGGTGAGCGGCAAAGCGGGTACTCGCGTTGTCACGGCGTTGCAAAACGATTCCGAAATCCCAGCGAAAGCTTCAGGCTTATTGGATATTAGGCAACCGATAGAGCGCGGGCGTTCGCCAAGGACCTTCCTCGTTCCGTCTCGCGTCTCCCCTATCTCACTACCGCTTCCTGGTTGTGTATTTTCAGCGTCGACGCTCGCGCAACGATCCTAAAAGCTGTAGGTACTCACACATCTTTGTGCACGTACGTAAGTACGTAGGTATATACGTATCTATGTATGTATGGAGGTAGTATGTACGTAAGTACGCTTCCGCAAGATGCTGCCGAGCAGCGAGTATAACTCGCGCACGGACCAACTCCGAGAGCCCATAAGTTATGGGGTATCGCGTGGGGCCACCGCGCCGCACGGCACCGCGCGCTGAGCTAAGCAGAGGTTCTCGACTCTTCCTGAAATCGTTGCCTGTACTTGGTGCCACGCGGGCTTCCCCTGAAACGTCAGACATCCTAAGTCCCGCACGTATGCTCTAACCTGCACCTATACAGATACGCGAACCGTAATAAGTACACCCAGTAAACTGAATAAACTCTGCAGCTCCTTTCCATTTGTGCTCGAATCCCCCCTCGCGGCTGAACTGGCGTAATTGCCGTTGGATTACGACGGTGTTGTACCGTCCCGGGCGAGTAGGTAGGTAGGTAGGTAGGTGTAGTAGGTATTATAGAGGCACCTAGATTTTGTCGAGTAATCGGGACTCGGCTCGAGTTGCCATTTGGCGAAAGTGTTCCGGTCCGATCCGAAGCTATATGAATCGCGCGTCGTCGTTCTCGATTCGCCTCCGGTTTACCGAGTGACGCAACTCGCTAGCGACGACATAAGGAGGACATGGGAGGCGACGGTGCTGTATCTATGTACAGAGTGGATATGTTGAACGTGTACAATATTCGTGTGCCGTATCCAGTCTCCGTGCCCTGTATGTATACCTACATACATCTATACACTGTACATGCATAGAGAGATAGAGAGAGAGAGAGAGACGCGCACTGAGCCAGACGCGACCGCGGCTTGTGATCGCCAACGGGTTCAGCGAACCGTTCAAGGTCATCGGGAAGAACCAGAACCAGGAAGTGAACGGCAAGGAAATATCTCTCGAGCTGATCGTGAACATTACAATATTTAACCACCGCCACCGCCCCCGCGACCCAAAGTCCCTTCCTCAAATTCTTATTATCTGCGCGTGTATACCTACAATATATATGGTATATAATAATGGGTATTATATATGCACAGTGTACGTAACGAATAACGAGCGATCGTATATGACATATACAGTTATACTGCATCAACGCGTCACGAATCGGGTTATATCGAATCACCGAATGAACATGAACATTAAAATTAACATATCGTATTGGATCACGTGCGTATCAAAACAGTTTCGACTGGATCGGTCACTTTGTCTGCAATTACAGTGACTGCACCCCACTCGAGTTTTACGAGATCCTAGGATGATATTATGTTAGGATATATATATTTCACAGACATTAAAATGATTCAGACTACATATAACCACGATGACTAATAATTTGACCTTTACAAATTATGAGATAAATAAAGATTCTTGATGTCTGGCCAATTGCGGCAAAGGCACGATATGCCTGTATACACTTTCGCAAGATTATCTATATTCTACGCTATAGTCGAGTAGCTAGTCGGATTTCCGGGTACCGGAGATACCCGGATCTATGAGGCGGGGTTTCGCCCGATTATAGCTGCAACCTTGGAGTTATACAGTACGTAAGATGAAGTTCGATATTTTTCCATTCGACTGCAGCGTACATTGAGCGCAGGTATTTCATTTCTCGCTGTAAAAATTGTTGCTTGTCACGACAATTTGCAAGTCTGGCAGAATTTTTTTTATCGATGTATTGAGAACATGCTGTGGAAGTTCTGTACGGTATATGTTGTATATGGATATAATGTAGAAAAGGCACATGTATGTATGTATAATACGCGAGTCGTAGGATGATCATGATACGATAAGCGTTGTATAAATATAATAAAATAGAGGCTTCGGCGCAGACTTCTTGATCTCGTTGTGGCGCGTCAGGGGGACAAAAAAATAATCGGTTCGATATCGCCGCTGTACGGCTCCGTGCCAAACCGTTGGCTTCCGTATTGACAAAACAACGGCTCGCCGCGCGCGTGTGCATGTGATCGTCGCACTTGTTGCAGGGACAGTGAACCTATAAACATAACTATATATATCGCATCTGCACGATTATACTTTATATATGTATATACACTGCAACGTGAAAAACAACGCTAATGGAAAAACCAGGGTACCATTTTTTTTTTATTTTATTTTTTTTTTGTCAATTCGAATACATCACGTCGGTATCAAACCAAAATATATCTGATGGCGCGTGATTTTCCCTGCACTTGCGTTATGCGCTACCCCGTCGCGTCCTCGAAGTTTGAATAAAAATACAAAATATGAAAAACAAAAGTCCGCGTCGTGGCCTTCGTGGTCGTAATTCAACAGCAGATATCCTCCTCTCATACTTTTCTGCTCTCCATTTTTTCCATCGTATTCAAAGTTTACGATTTTCAAATTGGATCGAAGAAAAAAAAAAAAATTAAAAATCGTTTACTTCGACATCTATAGTAAAAGCTATATATTTTCACACGGGGCGTATATATATATATACCGCAATATGTATATGGGGGACGGGTTCATCTCGCGCCCGGTTCGGAACGTATAGGTACACATCATACATGTAGGTGTATACCTATATTTCACACACACCGGGAGGAAGGAGGCACGATGGTACGTCGTAGAGTATAAGAGTATAGTAGACCTGCAATGGGCACGATGCGATGTCGTGTGTGCTCTGAGCAAACGACGCGTGTTAACTTGGAACTGCCGACTGATAAATACTGAATGCCGAGCGAGTGTCGAGTGTGCTGACGAGGTGTCAGTGACCCTTCGTCGGTTCTCGCTCCAGGGCACCTGCTCCCCCTTCCCCTCCCCCGACCCTCGATCACCGCAAGGCACATACGCGACACCGACGCAACTCTGTATACGTATATACATATATGCGCATACACCACCTACGTATCATCACTTCACGCAATAAGATTGATTGTGAGACGAAATTTTTCTATTCCAGGTAAAATGGTCAACTGTACTAATTGGTTTGTACGTACCGGAGCTCGCGTCACTACATTCCATTTTGAAGTACGGCTGAAGACTATGTAAACATTTTGACATAGGTTTTTGGAGATGATTTTTCAAGTTTTTTTTTTCTTCTATTTTCGCCCTAGGCTCTGCGAGCAAGAGAGCAAAGTACGTTCCAACAATAAAAAAACGTAATTGGCTTGCGGTGATTTGACGAAATACGGATATGGAGTGTCGAGAATCTCGACCCGATCAAAATAACGGAGTACAAAGAGAAATTGCATAAATAAATAAGTGCAAAGTAAAGGATGGAACGGAATTCGATTAGTTTCGGACCTTTTAACCTTTCGACCTGCCAACCGTTTGACCTTCAAATTACGTATACGCGGATATTCGTTACCTGCAAATATAAAAGCTGACGAATTGATGAATGTCGTCGGGGATGTTGCTGAACCGCTCCTCGGATATCGAAGAGCCAAAGTTAAAACTATATTCAAGTAACCAAGACGTTGAGAATCACTGATCACTCCGTAGTGAGGAGCAAAGTAAAGGCTGCACGTGCATGCGAGAGAGCCGAGTAACGCCGACCGGAAGTCGATAAAAAGCTCGCTCTACCCTCGTCACTCGGCACCAGATTCTCGTCATGGGAACGAACGCTGGCTTGTACAGTGGTCCACGGTTCCCCGAGATTCGGCCAGTTCTATCTCTCTCGCTCTCTCTCTCTTATTTTCTTTTCTATATTTTTGTCTCTGTCATTCGCTCCCCTCGTTCACTCTGCTAAAACTAAACATAACGAAACCTGTCTTCAAGAGTGAGTGAGTGAGTGAGTGAGTGAGTGAGTGAGTGAGTCGGTGCAAGGACCCGGAAAAAAACCTACCTGCAGACGTTTAATCAGGTGTGCCTTTGAATTATTCACGTTTTTACACTCTAATTGAGTCGTTTCGGTCTAAGGAATGACCGATGACAATTTGCCACCGCGACGTTTTTATATATACCTATATACATATACATACTGTTTTCACCGTCGTCAGATACACCTGATAATATCATCTATCGTACAACCCGTTACCGGAACAAATACAATTTCAACTATACTGCTTGATCAAATGCAGTGCACACACGTGTCTCTGTACAGTATGCAGATGTACTACAGCAGCAGCCTGCAAGGCAATTCGCCTTCTTATCGGCATTATATACATACATATGTATACCTATATAGTGCGCTGCCGTTGCTGCTGCAGTGAGCAAGAAATAAATAACAAAAACAAAAAAAAAAATAAAATAAAAACAAGACAAAACTTAGTGCCAGGAAATGTTAGAGGCATCACTTCCAAGCAGTTGGTTCTTTTTCTCTCATTCGTTCTCTTCTTTTTATTTTATCCTCATCCTGGGCAGAACCGCGACGAGTAATATAATGGACAAAATATGGTACGTGGTGTATGTACAATGTACATACATACATGTATATGTACGTACGTAGGTAGGTATATGTATTGATGTATTTATTTACATGTCCGGTTCTACGTGTTGATCGTCCTGCACCCTGCTCCAGGTGACTGACTTTACCGAAAATAGGATTAACCGCGAGGTTCTTCAAACACTACAATGGGATTCGTTGGTAAATCCATTTTCCCTGTAGATTTTAAATATAGGTGCTGCGGGGGGTCGTCGGAAATTATGTTGACAGGTCGAGAGGTAAACGGAATGGGGGGAAAAAGGAGAGAAAAAGAAAGAAAGACACTGACAGCGAGGTTGGAGTGAAGACGTACCGCATACCTGTACAGTGTACATACCCACAGGGGGAGTTGGGGTTGCAGATCTTTTGTTATCGTCGCCTGGGGTGGTAGGTAAAACGAGTAGGTACAGGGTTCCCATATGATGTGAACGTCTACTTTCTCTGAGGAAAGAGCTTGTGGAATAATTTCGTTTAACCTATCTGAAGGACTACTAAATACGAACGAGCTCGGAAAGATCTCTATAGCTCAGTCTATAGATTGCCCTTTGCGATGTACGCATTTGACTCGCAAATGTACATACAATATACCTGCACGACTGTGGCCATGGCGGTGGCTCATACACTGGATCATCTTGCAGACGTCGCCGCTACGAATTGTTTAAATTCTAAACTACATACCTGCACCGTGTCGATTGTAAAATACATGAATATGTATCTATATCATGCACGCGTGGGTATATAGGTATATCTATGTACATACATACCTAGATGTACAAAGAGTTGTTACATTGCGATGAATATTTCATATATCGAATCATTTTCCACTGGTAATGCGCTCACTATACTTGGGTTTTGCGCACCGCGTCGTTCGCGCGCATATTATACATATCATCTATATATATATATGTATAGGCAGGTATATGTATATAATATCAAGCTCGAAGAATCTCCTTAAGTTTGTTATAAATATGCGAGAAGGAAGTGCCTAATAATAGAACGTCGGCCGTTCGGTTCTGAACCACGTACATGTTACATATGTATATAGTATATACGCGTGTGTTGGTAATACGGGAATAGGACTTTCGTCCGCTCTTGTCTGCGATCCAATTCGTAATAATAGTTGTATCCACGCAAAGGAATGCGAGACCGGGTGTGCGCGAGGTGTTCGACGTAGATAAATACATGTTATACGTATTACCTATCTATACCTGTATAATATAGTATATAGGTATGCAATACATACACGTATACGTATACATGAATGCATTCGTACCTGCGCACGTATGTATGTACCTCTACCTAGTTACAGTTATAATATATCTACTAATACCTATATACCTAGATATACCGCAGCACACGACTCGAAGGTTTCTTCTCTTCTGGGCTATCCCCCTTCCCTGTAGTCGTATACCGGGGTCACCCAGCTTTGTAGTTGTGTTGTTCTTATTTTCCGCGTGTGACGGTGAGATGCAGCGCGCGCTTCCCCGTTCCGTGTACGTACATACATATACATCCGCAACCAAACGTTTGCGTGTATTACTGTACATGTATAAACGTCGTACATACATACATACATAGCAGCGAAGGAAACACTAATAGTAGTATAGTATTGCGGCGCATTCTCAGACTACGACGGACCGGATGTCATCCATCGCTGTAAAGTCGTGCTCCGTTTTCCCCGGTCGCCGATTCTACCCCATCCTACCTCTCTCTGCAGTATAGCTCCCCAAGTCATCTCGAGAGACGTGAAGTGAAGCGTGATGCGTTCGCGCGGAAAGGGAGATGGAGAGGGGTTGAGGGGTTGAGGAACAGAGAGAGGGGGGGGGGGGGGGGGGTACTGTGTGCAGGGGAAGTCGAGTACCACCTGTTATAGTGTCGGCGTAAAGTCAAAATCTGACTTGCGACTGGTACTGTACATAAAAGCATCGCGTTTAATACCGTGTGCAAAACATTCGCGAGAGACACTGCGGTGCAGAAAAGTTTTCCCTGTCGTTAATATAAGACAATGAGAATGCGACGGTGGTTTTTGCTCTATTACGTAATCGCGGGTTCGCTCGAGATCCGCTTCGATGCCTCTTAGGCACGGAAAAATACTCGGCACCGATGGAAAGTGATTAGACACCTTCGTCGCGTTGCATTGGCGCTCAACGTTTACGGTTGAAACATCAGAGTACACGACTATACTGCCGCCATGCACGTGTGTTTTGTACATTATATATGCTGCAGGTATATACGTAAATAAATAAATAAATAAATAAAGACAATTAGTTGGTCTATATACCCGATGCTCCACGCTCCGGAAAAGCCCTGCAATGTACTTGTGAATGTGTCTCCAAGAATTTCGCACATGAAACTAAATTGCCCGGTATACAATATGTTGTTGCAGGTATAACTGATAGCGCATCCTACATCTATATTATAGGATAGGTACGAATAATTCCAAGAGACGGAGTATACGAGTTATCATTTCATATAGCAGGAAAATTACACGGAAACTTGAGTATGTCCCGCCCTTCCGGTACACCGCATACGTACCAATGTAGAGTTGTATAATGTGCCTACCCAAGTCCTTTGAACTATTTGCGAATATCAAAAGTCTTTTGGACAAATGAGCAAACGTATATTTATACAATTACGTTGGGCTACTACCCCGAGTACATTCCGAGTGTTGTGTCCTCCTTCTCCCCCTCCCCCGCCACTTCCTCGCGGAGCGGTCGTCGCGGTCGGTGGTCTATACGTAACGTCTGACGCGATATTGCGTAATTCTATCAAATTTTGCAAAGTTATTACACGCCTAGGGAATGACGGTGAAATTTTGTGTATGTTTAACTTATAATGCCTTCGGATCTCATACATGCTAGATATATACGAGTATATGTGCGAGGCTATTTATCAAAGTAAACAGACAAGTTCCGTCTTGGTGCCAAATTAACTCGCGATACTGTCTTGGTTATCTTATACTCGTTATCAGTCCTCAAAACGGGTTTATCATTATCTTTAGTTAGAACCTTTGTACGCGGTGAAAATTCAAGCATCTCTCGTGTCTCTAGATCTGAAAAGAGAGAGAGAGAGAGAGAGAGAGAGAGAGAGAGAGAAAAAAAAGAGGGAGAGAACTGATACGCGATAAGTGATAAGAAAATTACGTATTCCCTCTCTTCCGACTTTCCAACTTTATCACTCGGGTTACAATAAAACTGCAAACTCTTCCGAGAGATGGCATTGCACGACTCGACAAAGGAAACCCTATTGCTATGCTACGTTATGTTATGCTGCTGTTGCTGCTGCTGCTGCTGCTGCTGAGCTATAAATATAGGCGCAAACCGTTTACGACATTTCTATAACCCGTAATTATTGTTATACGGCGCGTTGCACGTCACACGGTTTTCTCTACTTTTGTCTTTTCCTTTCGTTTGAATTTATTATCATTTATCCTGGCATCATGGAACGTTTTCGTTTTTTTTTCTTCTTTTTCGTCCGATACGATAACGGAAGTATTTTTCAATTGATCCGTTACGGACAGTCAATGATCAATAATTTCATCGATCGAGAAAGCATCTGCATGTAAGTAGATACGGGTATGATAAATCAGACGACCCACGTCTGACCCGTGTTTATCAAAGGTTCAAATAGCAATGCTGCCAGAAGCTATGGAAACGTTCCGATGTATGTGGACACCTCGCTAAGTAGTACCCTCTCTCCCTGCCGCGCCAGCCAGACTCGAGTTACAAACAAATTAGTAATAGGTTTCAGTTTAACGGCCTAAACGTACCCGGAAGTGGTGTTGCTGCACGTTCTTTGTCAAATAAGCACATATATTTTCATTTGGCTTTGTCTCGTTACGATTCACAGTTTCAAAACTGTTTCGACTCACGATCACAATCTGTGTTCGCTAGATCAGATCCAAGGTGATATACATATGTATGTACATACATCGGAGACGGGCGAAAATAAACAAAGGTTTACGGAGGATGAATTCAGCGATTTAAGGGATTGAGTATCGATGATTACGACAATGATGATGATACTACGGTGTTATCGTACGTATAGTATTGCTTAGAAAAAAAAAAAAAATTACCTGGATCTGGATCCGGTTTATATCCTCAATATAATCACTGGCATTTGACGATGTAACAAACTACTTGGTACACTAACTCTCGGTTGTTCATTTGATTAATCCACACAAATAATTGTCACTGCAGTAATGGTAGTACTCACAAAGAGCGTTATATCACAGATAAAACTGATAATCATTTACTTGGGGGATACATGTGTATAGGCACCATTCGGAATGAGAATTAGAGATTTTACGAATTAATTTATTTATTTACTTATTTGTTTGTTTGTTCATTAATGTATATGTATATTTATGTAGTAGTGGCAGGCGTGCATCACTGTCCCGGATTCGGATTTGAACGGAAACGGAAATAGAAACGGATTATCTCTAAACACCATATAATAACACGGGATTAATTGGCGCGTACAGGGTTTAATCGATTCAATATACGAAAAAATAATTATTCGTACAACACTCGTTATCTAGATATTTCGGCAACGTTAATTTTTATTGTTACTGTTCATCGGTTGCAGGTTGTATTTCACGTAACGTTATTCACCTTTATATATATATATATATATGTATATAAATAACACGCGCGTCGCGAAGTCCTTCTAAAAGACAAAGTGGTATTGTCTATATAGGGTTTACAAGACCGGATCATCGACGATATTGTATATATTTATACGCGTGTAATATATTATGTGTATGTATATGTATATACGTTGACATGTTGTTCCAACTTTAAGATTTTAAGCTCGCGGTCAACGACTACAGCGTTATTGTATATAAAACGACCGTCTCGTCTCGAGGTTGGCGAGCGACTGATCGCCAGTGCCGTGTCGCGCGCGGTTGTCGCTCGGAAGTCGAGTTGAGCCGGGGTCTCTTGAGTCTCCCTCGCGATCGGCCCACCGAGTAACGTCTGTCCTTCTCTATACGCGATCCCGTGCTGCTCCTGCTCACTGCTGCTGCTGCTGCTGCTGCTGCTGCTGTTGCTGCCGTAGCTGGTAGCTGGTGCCTGTGCCTGTGCCGGTGCTCCCTGACGGTACCGTCCCGCGCAGTCCCGCGTTTAGGAAGTACGCGACACGAAAAATAAAAGGTTGCGCCTTCGTGGCGCGCGGGAGTGTCCACCGATTGGCTGGGAAGTGGAAATCACGGAGCGCGATAGGCCGTCCCCGGGCGTCGAGCGGAAATAGTCGAAGTCCGACCGAACGGAGGGGGGCGAGTGAGTGAGAGAGAGCGAGCGACTGCCACCCTGGGGGGAGGGGGGAAGGAGAACGACGAGGGAAGTGAGCGGGGGCCGAGGGGCGGAGGGGTGGAGGGTAAACGGTCAGACGGACGGGCGGTCGGTCGGCCCGTCCGGCTACGCTGGCTGCTGCTGATGTTGTCGCGCGGTGCGAGGAGGGGAGACTTCCTTGTGCTTCCTCGCATAGATGCGTGCCTCTTCCCCGCGCCGCGTTGGTGTGCGCCAAGCCGCGCTGGTAGCGGGCGCGCGTGTATGTGCTGACGAGATACGAGCGAGCGTGGCGGAGGGCAGAGAATAGACTCTAGGAATAATAGATGCGTATTCTAAATTCTGACGCGTATATAAATATCGCTACAACTTATCTTCCTCCTGACTCAATTGTGCCTCGGATATACATATATCTACGTAGGTATACACGGATCCGTTTGTTTTTCTTTCAGAATAAAACTAGTTTATCATCGTAGACCAATACCAATAAGGTACAAGCCAATTTCTTTAATCAACAATGATTCCGATTCTTACCACGACTATTATAAATACGACTCCGCACCATATGTACTGCACTTGGTTGGCTTCGATCTTCCTATTATTTATTGGCTAGATGGGACGTATGACTTCCGATTCCGCCCATGTGTTCAGAACTTTGTTTATACCAATACCTATAATATGCATCTGTATTATAACAGTGATAATAGTCTCGTTGAAGTGTCTCCCTGATAAACGCGAATCTACAAAAGCAATGGTCGTTGGTCGTTAGACTAATGTCTTGAGTATACTAGTACGCTGAACCATTGTTCTATCAATGCTGAGACGGGGTGGGGGAGGAGGGATGTCAGCTCGAGCCTAGAGCTTACGTAGCAAATGAATACAGTACCGCAAAGTTTCCCGAGACGGTCGCAGTCGCAGTCGTTATGATTCGTTTGCAAAATCAAATTGCAAATCGAATGATGTGTTATGCACGAGAGCAGCTAGTATGTACGTATACATATCCCTCTCCTCCCGTAATCTTTAAGAGTTTAGCGAGTTTCTGACGCCGATGAGATTGAATTGCGAGGCATGTATATACTAGATAGACGTATAACGCGCTATCGGGTAAAGGTCGTCGTCGGTGGGGTCGAGTGTCGACAAGTCATGCACAAACCACGGAGCAGTTGGGTGCTGCTGAGAGTATCGCGACGACGCGTGTACAGGAATGTATATATATGTATGTACGTGGGTCGCCTCCTCGGTTTGTCATATACCAAGTTGCGTTAGGTTTCCCGCAGGTGAATAGGCCGGCGTCAACAGGTGAGAACGGGTAAACAGGTGGGCTCACCTGTGCTGTACCAGAGATCGAGGAATAACTGCGGGGCGGCTGTGTAACCTGGGTTCATATGCGATTTTAAATTTCGTCAACGACATGTCTAACGTATCGAACCGCTAACGATCGAGCGGCCTCGGCCTCGGCCTCGGCCACGGCGCGGTGCAGTGAGGCGGATTACGCCGCGGCTCGATTAATCGATCGTTCGTCACAGCGGGCGACGAATCGAATGCAGTATTCGAATTAAGCACCGCGAAGAATGTCAGTAATAAACAAACCGAGACGGGCGAGAAGGATTCGGTGCATGCTTAGATTTCGTGGAAAACCCGCCGCTGCAGCACCGTGCCTATATCTACCTTTCTACCTTCCTACCTACCCATACCTACACCAATACCTATATATACCTGTACTTGTACGAGGCAGAGAAGAAGCGACGCGGAGACCCATAAGCTGTCCGCCTGCCCGCCCGCAGGGAGGACATAACAGGTCAAACTGGTTTGTGGGTGTCCGGACAGCTACCTGTCCACTCCCCCACCGTTGCCTCAACCTTACCTCAGCTCCGCTTAATTCCTGCGGAAGGGGCCCTAAATCGGGAGGCCCACGACGACTCGGCTCACGGCCCCCCCTCTCGTACTCGACTACCCAAGTTGCGTGACCACGTCACGACCCTACCCTCGGGTGCAGTCCGCGCGAACGGACCATAACTTTCAGCTCGAAACCTTTTCTTCCGTCTCCTTTGTATACCTATATATATATATATATATATATATATATATATATATATATATATATATATATATATATATATATATATATATATATATATATATATATATATCTACACCTACCTATATTCATATCACCGTGTCCGATACGCGCAAATCTAGATCCACGCATATGTGTATACGTATTATAGGTATGCGTATCACAGCTTATACGTGTACCTAAATAGGTATACATTGAGATGTGCCAAATTTATACTATATACGTATATCATTCGGATAAAATGTTAACCGCTGACCGTTGTTTATAGAATTTATAAGTTTCGTTTAACGATAGTCTGGTGCGGCTGCACCATCGATTATCTCAACGTTATAATATAGGTATAGGTGTATGTACTGCACGTACACGAGTAGTATAGAAGTTGTCAGTCGAAGAGCCAACATGTAAATAATTAACGAAATGTCTGATCCTGCACAGTCTAGACCGTTAATTTCACTTCGATAGGTTCAACCTAATGAATGTATAGGAAAACAAGCTAGAAAATTATTGCGGTGAATACCTAATACTGCTTGCTCTCCGTTGTATATATACTCGATAACAACGGGTTACGTCCTCTCTTTATTATTTCGCAGTAATATATACGTACAAGTATCGTTTTTTATACACAACATGCACGCGTACAACGTTCAAGTGGAGTTTCACACACGCATATATCTACCACCAGCAGAGAATCCCCGAAAGTAGAGTGCAGGGGTACTTGGCCAGGACTTATCTCTCCGTATATACCTACCTACGTACCTACCCTGCAGTCGGTCGGTCATTCGACCATAATTTATTCCTTCTGTAGATGTATATATATGTATACTTATAGTGCAGAGGTTAACAACACCTGCTGTTTTAACCTAGGCAAATTCTCGCTGTCCCAACCCTAGCCGTGGCCCGTGCAGGGTCCGACTGACAAACAAAACGCTTAACGTTATCCCTGTACCGTATATACTAATTAATTTCGTTCCGCTTCAGGCCCAGGAAATCGTGCGCTGCACGGCTATAATCTGCGGGTATATTCACAGTCTCAAGGTACACAGGGATTTCCTCAAGCTCAAAGCAAAAGTTGTAATTCAATAAGCGACTAATTTCGGTATTATATAGGTACGCATACCTACGCGTAAGCTTCTTCGTATACCTACCTACCTACCTACCTACCTACCCTATACCTACTTACACCCAACGCCGTCAAAAACTTTACCTCCTACCTGCGTAATATGATAATGACAATACCTGCGGCCAATTAGTCTTAATAATGGCGTTTACTTATAGTAGTCAATGCAGGAGGGTATGTATTATGGGTACCTACCCATTTCACTGTTAATTCTCCTTATTGGTGTATAAGAAATTTGTCGAAAATGTCGTGAGCTATAAAAACTCGTTGACGAACCAGCTAATTCGTATAGTTACTTGCCGCAATTCGTCTCGAGGATTGGTCGTATACGTACAGGCACATAGGTATAATATAACTATTTATACCATTAACCTGAATTCGTGCAGAGGCGGTGAGTAAAGAGAGAGAAAATAAATAAATAAATAAATAAATAAATAAATAAATAAATGAGTATCTCTCGCTGCACCTAGGCGCGTTATCTTTCCGGGTATACGAAAAAGAAACCTTACATCGTATATCCGGTTGCAACGCGACAGACAAGTGCGTGTGTCGAGGTGAGGTGCAGCGCCGTCGTACGTGTGCAGCGATCGGCACGGGGAGTTCAGGGTCTGAGTCGTTACAGGGTACACCAGATATCAATCCCGGTATATATCTCGGCGCGGACTGCACCGACCACTTTATTTATCAGTGACTATTATCATCACGCATGCGCGCCCACCGCCGTATGTTCACCCTGTTGCTGGACTGCAGCGGACGGACGGACGGACGGACGGACGGACGGACGGGACGGACAAGACGGACAAGACGCACGGACTACACGGTATTTATACATTCCGTCGCGGCACACGACACGTATGTATACATTAATGTGTGTATATATACACTCCGGTATGTATGCACATATACATACCTATATGCACGTTATATGTATATACCCACCTATCTAAACTGTACCTATACGTAACAACTTTGGACGTGATATTCTCACAAAACGGGCGCAATAATTCGTACCTATATACTACCAGGTGTACGGGTGCAGCGCTCGTGAGGCTCAAAGTCATTTGTCAATTATATCCAATCAACGAATATTTTATTTTTCCTCATAACCTCCGGGAATAGAAAAGAGAATCTAGACATATGGAAAAATTGGATTCGATTCGTTTGTTATCACAATTGCAGGGCACAGCTGCAGATCATTATATTAATGTGAAATGAGTTCAGTAAATTAAAAGTACTACCGGATCTGACGAAGCAACTTCCTCCTGTATACGCGGCCGAGTCTTTTTCCTCTTCTTCCTCTTATAGGCTGTTGTATAATTAATTATACGACTGTCTTGAGTTGCAGGCGAGGATAGCGAGGATTGCAAGGTGCACCGCGGAAGCGAGGCTAATTCTTGGGAACGCAATACGCCGCACAATTGAAAATATAAGTGCGAATACGAATAGAATTGCAAATCCGAACAAGGGATGGAATTTGTCGGGGAATCATATCGGGCGGTAAACGGCGGTATGCTGTAGCGCCGACCGACCGGCAGTATCCTCGCGACTCGATCCTTATGGACACTTTACAGCCTCCCTCCTCAGCGAAATGAAATTAAGGAGAAAAAAAAACAGAAAAAGAATCACACTGCACATGTATACATATACAGAGAAGTTATCTTGAAAGTTATCACTCGGTCATTGCCAACTCGGCGCTCCTCAAGTTTTTTGACTGTTTTTCGCAGGCTTGCCATCCTCATTTTAGGGAAAATGATTTTTTTATAGATAGCTGCAGTTCAAGCCGAGATTTATGGGGATGCAAGCCTGTGAAAAACAGTCGAAAAACTTGGGGAGTACCGAGTTGGCAATGACTGAGTGATAACTTTCAAGATAACTTCTCTGTATATGTATATCCGTAATATAGTTATGTGCCGTTGGTCACGTCCGTTCGTGCGGATCCGTGAAAACTTACGTTGTTTTTTGTTATTGTTGCTGGTCATTAAACCGGTCTCATTTCATCTACCCCGTGTCCAAAAGATCGAGTACGTTATTTGTTTATTTATTCATATTCATTTATATTTATCATTAGCAATTTTTTCTTACGACGGAAGCGCATCGCTTGATAGCGGATTCTGCACATGCGTATAAACGAATGAGTCAGTTGCCAACAGACACAGATAGGCTCAACCGGGCTTCCGGTCAGGCGTCAGTTTCATCTTTACACGATCGTATATCTTGTCAAGGCCGGAAGATCCCGGAGAAAAAAAGGAAAACTGATTGAATTTTATCTTTGTAAGAGAATTTCCTAGATATCTTGGTGTTTAATATCGCTATATATTCATAAGTGTTTCTTTTGAGTATTTCGTTCGATGATTATTATTATGGTATATATCCCATAATACCCGACTGACCGTAAAAGTTGTGCGTTGTGGACCGATTGTGAGTTATACATTAGGGTACGGTTAGAACAAACACGAATTTCTTAGAATCGGTTGCTTATCCGTATAGTTTTATACATTTTCAGAAAAAAAAAGTTCTTGCGGTGGCTCTATATAGCCTACATATACGAGCAATTTTAGTACTGCCTCATCGACGATAAAATCATACCGAAATTGCAATTTTCCGTGATTTTCAATTTCGAGGATTCAACCATGATCACCGAAAAACTAAAATATTCCCTGATCATCCATATGGCTGGTTATACGACGTCCGGAAATATTTTCTTTCCTCCAAGGTTCTGCGAGCTATTATACTTGTACGGAAAATAATGTACATAGAGATTTAAACCCGGAAGATGTATAGTGAAAATATGTTGCGCAATGAGGTATTTGCTACCCGCAATGTTAATTTGCGGTATAACCGTTATTATCGCGCTCACGATTAGCATTAGCATGAAGTATAAATTGTTCGGAGCAGTTGATAGGCGACAGACTTGCCTGCCCGATTGCCTGCCTGCCTGCCTGCAGCAGCAGTTATTTTTAAAGTCAGTCCCCGATTCCAGCAAAAGAGTAGTAGTATGTATATACCTATACAATTGATACGAAGAATCGTGCGTGTAATCCCAGTCGGGAAGCAGGAAAAATATATTCATCGGTCAGAGGCGAATATCTGAGAACCGGTTCCGAGCGGATTCTCCGTCGATTCGCGAACGGGAATCCCTCGTAGAAAATTCTTCGAAGCGTGGGACAAATGTGGCGGGGAGAGGGAGGGGGGAATATTACGTGCCGTATTCGCATTCGCGCAACCGAAAACGGAAGAGGAAATCAATCTGCAGAGTTCTCGAAAGAAAAGGAAAAGAAAAGTAGAGAGAGAGAGAGAGAGAGAAAAAAAAATTTGGTCACGTAGGTAGGCGGGTAGGTAGATACATTTACATATTGTAACGTTCGCGGTATTGTTGCTAATCGGAGATTGTGACAATATCGAGTACGGTGAGTTCTGTGTCCCTCAGGACAAATCTTGGAGCTCCTTTTAGGAAAAAATTGGAAAAAACCTTTCGTCCCTGTTTCGTGAACTCGGCTAGGTATTTTACATCCAGCAAAGTCACCTTCTAAATTACGGACTAAGATAGGTATTCCACACCTATCAAAGCCGTCCTACAGAACTGGGTCAGAGTTAACTGCCGAGCCTGCCTTCCAGACGCGGGTTCGGGTTATATCCCAGCCATAGGTCGCACTTTCGCGCTTCCTATGCTGACTGAGATATCCGTCACCGTTGCTGTCAATAGCTAACTATACAAATTATAGCTGAAATTTCTAACAATGGATTGGTTAAGGCAAAAGGGCGAACAAGATGCGATTCTTTTGACTTAACAATGAAATAATAATGTTTAATAAATTATATGATCAAATACAAAAATAATATAAAAAATATTAAAGTTGAGTTGCAACTCCGATTCAACAGCGAAATTATATATTACATAAGTGTTTAAATAATAATGTGTTGTGACTCGATATAAACTGTTTGTTTGTGTTCTCGTGTTTAGCTGACGCTAGTTTGTTTGGTTTGCGTGTCGGTACACGACTTTTACATTTATCTTTGTTTTCTTTTAATTCGAACTATTAGATATGAGGTTATTGAAGTGGAATTTAATATGTGGATATAATAATCAAAATAGTTCAATTTCTGGCTTTGCAAGTTCTAAATGTTTTATTTTGACTTTAAGCAATTTTATCGAATATTATAGAAGACTACTGCTTTAGTAAGGCTCTATGTTTAAATTTTATACAATGATTGAGTGAAGCGCCTGTTTTGGTCACTTCCTCGGGTTTTGAGTTTAATTGTGAACAACGAGTGCTATACTTCGATTGCTGACGAGCTCTTCTCCGGCGTTCCTTATATACCCTGAGCGCGGACCTAATCCTGGCGGTTGACACGTCAATCAGGATTAGCGGTGTTATTCTGAACGCTGATTCGTTCTCGCGATCGTACGATACCTTCGTCTGTGGTGGGGTATCGGAAACGTTACATTGCCCCCTTAATAACTTCCGCGGAAGGAAGTCATCTTCATGAACAGGTAAGTTATTAACTCAGTTTCCGTTGATCAGATGTTGTCGTCAGTCTTCGTTTATATGGTGTTTCTTTTATGTTTCTTGTTTTAAGTTTACAAGCTTTGTATTGTTATATGTTTTTTTTTTTTTTCTTTTACTCTATGTTTTGGTTTAATCCTAACGGATCACGATAATCAAAGTTTTTGATATACTCCGGCGTCTCATCCCCTGCGTCTCTTTCCGGAGTCTTAGGTCTCCGTAAGATGCACTCAGGAATCTGTTCGTCGTCAGTGTCGGATAGGTCGAGGTCCACCGTGCCGAATATCCTGAACTTCGTTAGCATCCTCAGATGCTCTCGTCTCTCCTTCTTGTTTATTGGTAGGTCCAGTTTTCGTAATTTCCATGTTTTAGGAGTCCTGACATCCGTTTGTATCTTCCTTTTGGTCGACGTCTTCGCTGTCTTTGTGTCCGGTATTTTCGTTTTTGTTACATCTGGTGTTTTAGTTTTAATTATGTTCGGTATCTTTGTTTTTGTTACGTCCGGTATCTTTGTCTTTGTCATGTTCGGTATCTTTGTTTTTGTTACGTCCGGTATCTTTGGCTTTGTCACGTCCGGTATCTTTGTTTTTGTTACGTCCGGTATCTTTGGCTTTGTCACGTCCGGTATCTTTGTTTTTGTCATATCTAGTGTTTTAGTTTTATTCGTCATAACTGGTAGTCTTTTTCTGTAATTTTCTAACGTTATGGCTAGCGGCGGTTGTTGTCTTTCGTTTATCGTTGGTCCGGTTATTGTTTCTATTTTAGTAATAACTGGTTTTTTTGTTGTTGTTACCGTCATAACTGGTGTTGCCGTTGGTTTCATAGTAGGTATCTCCTTCGTCGCTATGTTCGGTGTCGCAGGTCTCGTGATTGTTTCGATCCTCACGGTCGTGGTCGGTGATGGTAGCTTTTTATCGTTCCCTGGTGTCTTTGATGTCGTAGCCGTTGGTGTTAATTCCTTGTATTTCTTCGGATTCTTCATCGCTCTTTTGTTTCTCTTCGTAAATGATTTCGGTGTCTGTGTCTGTCTTGCCTTCCCATAGTATCCTTTTCCTTTTTTAAACTTCCCGTTGCATCGTACCGTTCCACAAAAATTCACATTTTCAGTCTCTGGGTTTTCGATGTCATCCTGGTTGACTTGAGTACCTCGGTCCTGCACGCTCACGTAGTTGTAAAGTGACATTTTGAACTTTGAGTGAAATCTATTTCAAATGTTCATCTCTTATATGGGTTACTGATCTCCCTTCCAAGTATTATCTGCTCATTTCTGGATAACTCCGGAATTTCGGTTAATCTTTTCATTGTTCGCTGCTAATCCTTTTCTTGTCATTCTTCGTAATATTTCTTAAACATTGTGACGTGAAATTTACCCCTCTCTTCGCCTGTATTCATATTTTCTAATACGTACGTAGCTTCGCCGATTTGTCTTTTTATACGATACGGTCCTTCATATAACGCCAGAAACTTTGCCATTCGCTTATTTGCTGTATCAGATACATTCAATGCTTTTACTAAAACCTTATCATTTATTTTGAATAATGTTGTTTCATGTGTTCTATTAAATCTAATCGCACGTCTTTTTCCATTTCTAATTATGTTCTCTCTAACTAGTCTAAGCTTCGCTTCATAAGGAATTTCCTGTTCATTTTTACAAAACCATTTTTCCCAAAATCGACTCGGTGGTTGTTTTAATTGGATTTCGACCGGAGTGAATCCTGTGGAATCATGGCACACTTCATTTATGCAGGTTTCTATGATTCTAACCCAATTTATCCATGCAGTATGTTTGTCTGTCAAAAAGGTTCGGAAAAACCGACCGAGTTCACGGTTTACTCGTTCAACTATGTTGCTTTGTGGATGTCTGATTGACGAGAAAACTGGGATAATGTTCTCATCTGATAATTTGTTTAGCCATGCAGCCGAAGTGAATTGCGTGCCATGATCACACTGGATCCTCCGTGGTTTCCCTAATTCTGGTATATAATGCTCGAATATGCACTTTATAGTGGATGGTGCGTTCGCGGACTTCAATGGATATAATTTTACAAATTTGCTAAAAGCATCTATCGTGACAAGTATCCACTTATAATTTCCCTTACTGGAGGGAAGAGGTCCGAGAAAGTCAATGGAAACTAAATCCCCTACTCCACCAGGTATTATATTTTGCATCTTTGCACTACTATATTTGTTAGGTACTTTACATCGTTGACAACGGTCACAACGTGCTAATGCCTGTCTGATTTTTCTTGCTAGTTTTGGGTAATAAAAACCTTCCCTTAGTACTTTGAAACATTTGTTTGGACCTACATGTCCGTATAGTTCATGACATTCCAATATTAACCTTTCCAATTTTAATTCGGGTACGTAAACTCGTGGAGTGCCCCCTGGATCACGATAGTATACTATATCGTTTTTGATTTCAAACGTTTTATACCTTCCATTCAATCCGGAATTCAATATTTCTGAAATTTTAGGATCATTCCTTTGATGAATTGAATACTCTTTAAACTCTGTAATTAATTCTCTATCGATACTTTTCGCCAGCGGCGCTATTGTTTCCATTGCAGCTACTGATTTAAAATTCTTTTCTTTTTCAGGAGGGTATCTACTAAGTATATCCGCTATGACGTTTTCCGTTCCTTTTATATATTCAATGTTGAAGTCGTAAGTTTGAATAAACAACACCCAGCGCGCCAGCCTCGAACTGATAAGCTTACAATTAAATAAAAAGGTTAAAGCCTTGTGATCCGTGCGCACCGTCAATTTTGCTCCTACTATAAAACTTCGAAACTTTTCTAAAGCAAATACTATTGCAAGTAATTCTTTTTCTGATGTAAAATAATTGATTTCTGCTCCTCTAAGTGTTCTGCTAGCAAAACCAACTATTTGATGTTGATTGTCCTCAGACATTTGATATAATACTGCGCCTACAGCAAAATTGCTTGCATCGCATTCTAAGTAGTACGTTTTGTTAGGTTTTGGATGATTTATAATCATTTTTTCACAAAATAATTCTTTTACTAATTTAAATTGCGCTCTCATTTCGTCATTCCAATCCCATTTAACTCCTTTTCTTAATAACGCGAGCAAAGGGTATGTCGCATTTGAATATAAGTTAGTGAATTTACTATAGTAGTTAGTCAACCCTAGGAAACCTTTTAGTTGTTTAACATTTTTTGGTTCTGGAAATTCTTTAATCGCTTCGATTTTGTCCGGTTGTGGATGAATTCCTTTTTGTGTAATTCTATGCCCTAGAAAATCGATTTCCTCTCGGAAAAATTTGCATTTATCAAAATTTATAGTCATATTATGGCTACGAAAGGTTTCAAATAACTTCCTTAAGTGAATTAAATGTGATTGGATGGATTCAGAGATGCACAGTGTATCGTCTACAAAATTTATAGTAAACTGATCTGTTTCTTTTAAAACTATATCTAAAGTTCTGATTAAGCTCGCTAGGCTGGTATTTAATCCGTAAGGCGTCACCGTGAACTGGTATGTTTTACCCTCATGCATAAATGCTGTATATTTTCTTGATTCTGGATCTAAAGGTATCTGCCAAAAACTAGCTGTCAGGTCTATGCTAGACATGAATTTAGCATTTCCACACTTCTGGAAAAGAACCTCAGTCGATTGTGCGCAATCACGGTCAGGTACAATCAGTTTGTTGATGAATCTTGCATCCAGAACTAGTCTGATATCGCCTGTCTTTTTAGCTACGACGACTATTGGGTTTATGTATTCACTGAACGCTCTTTCGATTACTCCCATATTTATCATTTTTTGAATTTCCAATCGAACTTTATCTCTATACTGCATTGGTACTGGATAAGATCTCCTTATGAATGGGCGATCTTCGTATATTTTTATATGATGTTGATAAGCTGTGACTCTACCCGGAATTTTACAGAATATGTCTCTAAATTCAGTTAACAAAGCGAAGAGGGATTTTGATTGCTCAGCTGATAGTACCTGACACTCAGATATTTTACTTCGAATTTCATCATGGGTCATTTCATATGCAGTCCGATCGTACATGACCTGATCAGCTGTCGCGTTTTTTGCAAGTTCAATTTCTCCTATTTCAGCCTTATAATCCTGTATATGGTTGTTTTTAAATAATTCTACCGAATCTCTTTGTGTATTAGTTTGTATCACGAGTCTATTTGATTTGAAATCTATATCCGCTTTCCATTTTTGTAACGTATCTGCACCGATTATGATATCTTGTTTTAGATTTGGAACAACCAAGAAACAAATTTGATCCGTGATTTTTCCTATATTAATATTTGCAAATATCTGTTCTTTTACTTTGATAGGTCTGCCCCCTGTCACACCAATTATCTGAAAATTTACGACAGGTAACTTTCCGCATTTACTCAGTCTTTCCTTGTTTCTCGAATACCAGTCTAGCGACATACACGTGACTTGACTACCCGTATCTATAAGACCTTTTATCGTAACCTCCTCGACATTTAAATAAATTTCAGGACATTGCTTTTCGCTTTGTGATAACTCATCTATTTCTTTTATTAAATAATTGGCTGGATCCTCAAAAATCTCGCAATGGTTTGTATTTATTTTTGCCATGGATATATTGAAATTTCGCTGCGTCGCAGTTTTTGGCGGCATATCTGGCACAGCGCCTTCTAGTTTTCCGAACTCGACGAATTTTCATTATCGTCTGCTTCGATTTCATTATCTTCCGTTAATACCTGGACTTTGGATGTTGTCCAGTTAGTGGACTTATTATGGTTGGTCATGTTTGCTTTTCTATAATTTTCATGAGTATCGGCTACATTGTTTGAGTCGCGCATTGTCTGTGTATTGACTCTTGCGTCTTTGTTGTCGGTTCGCCATGAGCTTGTCTTGTTTTCATCAAGTTGTCCGCTACACGCTGAGCCTTGTTTACTCAAACTTATTCTACTCTGATAATTTTTCGGGTTATTAGATCTGTTATTTGACCGCATTTCGTCTAAAAAGTTAAGTAAGTGATCAATATCTCGTATATTTCTACATTTTGCTGCTTCTACGATACGTTCATCAAAATGTCTTATCAAGTTTTGAACTATTTCGTCCTCAGGAATCCTCGGACGAAGACCTGATGCCGTTGCGTATTTGCGATTAGCATACTCAGCCATGGTTGGTTTTTGTTTACCACCTTCCAACTGCGTTAAACTTTTATCAGACAGGTAATAGCCGAATTCTAAATCTTTTCTAATCTCCCTCTGAACTTCTTCTCCCCAGAATCTTTTAAGAAATTTATCTCTAAACAATTCCCAGGTATCCATTGAATCGCGACGCGCCACCCACCAGTCTTTAGCATCACCTGTAAAGCTTTGACTAAGGAACTTCATGCGCAGTTCATCGCTTACATCTAGAAAGGTAAAATATTCCTCAATTTCTCTCAAATAATTTATTGGTTTTTCCCAATGTTTCCCTGAATATGTTGGTAGTTTAATGGTTTTAGTGATTAACCTAGTGTTATCGTTACTCTCTAATTGTGAATTTGCTTTTCTTCGTAATCTTTTCATGTCAGATTCTATGCCTATCCTAAGACGTGCGTGATCCTGATCTAGATTATCAATTCTACTTAATGTTTCAGCATATAATGCCTGAATTTTTTGCTCAATTTCAGAATGATTGCTTATCGTGGTTTCTATCAACAAATTTTCTGCTTCTTTTACTTTTTTGCCACATTCTACAATCCCTTCGTCACATGTTTCAGCAAAAATTTGGAACTTGGTCTCTACGCGTTCTATTCTTGTTTTGTATTCAGAATCTCTCTTTTCTATTTTGTCATTGATTCTCTTTTCAAATTCAGTGTGTATTCCTAAATTTTTTACTTGTAAAAGCTCAATTTTATTATCAAGCTCTGTGAATTTATTGTCGATTTGTTTTTTCAGACTCTCCATCGATGATGCAAGCATTCTGAGGAGCTCTGAATCGTTGCTATCAGCTGGACTTCTCGACATAGCGTCTTCTACTTGAGAAAGTCCTGGCTCATGAAAACCTGTATCTCTACTTGATTTTGTTTGTTCCTTATCACCTACTGGCTTATTGCCTGTCTTTGGAATCGCACCTTTGTTCGCCATCTTGCCTCAATCAATCGTATGATTCTACAGAACAAAAGGGAATCTAAGTTGCGCTAATGATTCTAAGTTATGAAAGTGATTCTACGTTAAGTTTTTTAGTTTAAATTAATTGATTTTACTGACTCTATTGAATTTAATTTTTATTTTAAAGGAGCCCCACGTTGGGCGCCATTTGTAACGTTCGCGGTATTGTTGCTAATCGGAGATTGTGACAATATCGAGTACGGTGAGTTCTGTGTCCCTCAGGACAAATCTTGGAGCTCCTTTTAGGAAAAAATTGGAAAAAACCTTTCGTCCCTGTTTCGTGAACTCGGCTAGGTATTTTACATCCAGCAAAGTCACCTTCTAAATTACGGACTAAGATAGGTATTCCACACCTATCAAAGCCGTCCTACAGAACTGGGTCAGAGTTAACTGCCGAGCCTGCCTTCCAGACGCGGGTTCGGGTTATATCCCAGCCATAGGTCGCACTTTCGCGCTTCCTATGCTGACTGAGATATCCGTCACCGTTGCTGTCAATAGCTAACTATACAAATTATAGCTGAAATTTCTAACAATGGATTGGTTAAGGCAAAAGGGCGAACAAGATGCGATTCTTTTGACTTAACAATGAAATAATAATGTTTAATAAATTATATGATCAAATACAAAAATAATATAAAAAATATTAAAGTTGAGTTGCAACTCCGATTCAACAGCGAAATTATATATTACATAAGTGTTTAAATAATAATGTGTTGTGACTCGATATAAACTGTTTGTTTGTGTTCTCGTGTTTAGCTGACGCTAGTTTGTTTGGTTTGCGTGTCGGTACACGACTTTTACATTTATCTTTGTTTTCTTTTAATTCGAACTATTAGATATGAGGTTATTGAAGTGGAATTTAATATGTGGATATAATAATCAAAATAGTTCAATTTCTGGCTTTGCAAGTTCTAAATGTTTTATTTTGACTTTAAGCAATTTTATCGAATATTATAGAAGACTACTGCTTTAGTAAGGCTCTATGTTTAAATTTTATACAATGATTGAGTGAAGCGCCTGTTTTGGTCACTTCCTCGGGTTTTGAGTTTAATTGTGAACAACGAGTGCTATACTTCGATTGCTGACGAGCTCTTCTCCGGCGTTCCTTATATACCCTGAGCGCGGACCTAATCCTGGCGGTTGACACGTCAATCAGGATTAGCGGTGTTATTCTGAACGCTGATTCGTTCTCGCGATCGTACGATACCTTCGTCTGTGGTGGGGTATCGGAAACGTTACAATATATACATGTACATATCTACTCACCGCAAAATCTCCTGGCATGACGGCTGAGGATCGTTTTTCCAATTCTATATTACTGCACGGGCATGATATAACATCCTCCGCGATTTCACGAACATTATATACACCTGTATAGGTGTGATATTGAAAGAAACGAGCTGGGATGGAGAAATGCAAAACATCTAAACACTGCTGCACCGAGGGCGAGGACTGATGCTCTGCAGTTTATGCTTCCGATTGCACGTCTCGGATGAAATGACTACGGTAGGTTGTACGTACGTTACCGCGGTTCAATGCAATCATGAATAAAAATCTCTAGTGCAGGTGTATGTACACCCCGCGTAGGTAGGTATACGTGTGTGATACAGGACCCCGATCCATGCATATGTATAGATAATTCCGCGTAGGTGGTATAAACAGCTCGCGCCTATAGCCTGCACCTGACGAAACATCTCACGGCATGGGGTAAGCTGCGGGAACAAATTAGCAGTGAGATCCGAGATGGCAGGAAATACTCCGCAGTTGCTGATATTCTTGGCGTGGGCCCTGGAGTAAAGTAACGAGCGTAGAGCGACGAGAATGGATGACGGATAACGGAGATCGAATGGCGCGTGGATTGCTGGACTTTGATGTGCAGTCTATGCGTAAATCTTATATACGTGCAAAGTTACGACAGAGAGCGGAACGCACGCGCGGCAAATGTATAGCCAAATAATAAAAAGAGAGAGAGAGACTACGATCAGCTGAGACGAGGGAAACTATAGAAATCGTTCGACAACTCCGGCCGCGGTGCGGCCCCGACAATATCGAGTAGATTGTGCGACAGATTCGCGACTATGGCCTTCGATCTTCTTGATCGTTCAGTTTGAATACGACGCTGTCGCAGTACATTTCCCTATCCTAGCTATAAATTGTTGTAGGTAGGTATATATATATATATATATATATATATATATATATATATATATATATCCGAATGTAGATGTAGTACGAGTAGATACATATACATTTATATATATATACATACATATAGGTATGTAGTATAACGAGCCGATCATCTACCGCCTCGTATAAGTTAAGCGGAGGCTGTTCTGTGTAGAGTATAAGGTATTAATCGTAACCAGGCGTCGCGTCGTCGGAGGATCGCGGGCGCTCCTAGTCTTAAACTTGAACGGAAATTAAATTATTCGACATCTCGCATTCCGCGACAGTCTCTGGGATATTCCCCCCCCCCCCCCCCCCCTCTATATTCGCACGTTGTTGATCACTCACACATTTCTCCATGTATACATACGTGGGGGGCACATGCGTGCAGAGGACATTAACTTTAAAAAGTTAGTGTCGTTATCATCGAGTGTCAATCTCGGTCGGGCGTTTAAATACGCCGTTTGGAATCTTTATTGCATGTGTATATCTATATCTATGCATGTCTCTCTGTATACTGTACAGTGTAACCGATAATTCGTTATATATTATTATACACTCACAGGATTTGATCAATGAATTGATATCATTCGATCGTCCAATACCAACGTCCCGCAGGTAAAGTATGGATAATCGTCCGATTACTCCGTTTAGTGAAACCAAGAAACATCAAGAGGAAATATAACAAGATGTAATAACTCCAGTTATAGGTATATACCTGTAATATCTATAATACTTATAGATGCGTTACATAAGCTTCAACAATTACGAAAGAAATTATTATCGCTAAATGGTAGGTAGGTAGGTACATACGTGTGAGCAATTATTATTGCTCTTATAGGATATACGAGTATCTGGCATAAAAAGTGGAATATGTATCATAGGATATGAATTACAGATCACAGGTGGTTTATAAAGAAGCTTTATATGAATCGACAGTGTGTATAATCGCGCGGAGTTTGCTGCTGCTGCTGCTGCTGCTGCTGCTGCTGCTGTTGTAGCCACGTACAGTGAAGAGTTTTCGGTTCAACGGAGGTTCAAGTCTCTCGGTCTTTGTTAAAGATCCTGGACGAGACGCATGCAGGACGCACAAGAATGCCACGTAACGAAGCCCCGCGTGGAGGCGCACATCCGGGAGGATGAGATGCTGGGCTCGCCGGTGCACGAGAGAAAAAAAATGAAGAGATGGAGAGCGGGAGAGCGGGAGAGAAAAAGAGAGAAAGAGATATACATTTATTCGTGAGTGAGCGAGCCCGAGAAGGAGAGGGAAAAGAGAGGGACGGGGGGATTGAGGAGGCGAGAGAAGCCAGAGAGAAGAGAAGAGAAGAGAAGAGAAGAGAGGTCCGAGCACAAACGAGATGGAGGTAAAAGGAAGGCGGGGAAGTGTGCAGGATGGAAACAGGAGTGGCGTAGCAAGGTAAGCTGGTCTTTGCAGGTCTCTCTCGGGGTCTCTCTTCGGGCTCTCTCTTCGGGCTTCTTGAGGCATGGAACGCTACGCAACAGGAAAGTCTGTTTTAACGGATCGTTTGTCTTCTCCTCGCGTAAACAGCCATACATGCGCCTGCAGCGTACGACAGACGTAGGAATGTATCTATATAACCTGAACGGATACGTGTGTATAGGTAGGTATGTCGTAGTTGCTAATCACTATTATAACACGAACCGTAACACATACCTATACCTAGATCTGCTCGTGTACGTGAAATAATATTATTTTCGGCAACGTTTAATTATATGCAGTTAGCCAAATGAATTTTACAAGCAGAACCAACAGTCGGAAAATTAGATTTCATTCTTCACACCTTCGATATGCGTTATACATACATATGTATATATATTTACTGCCGAAAATTCTCTTTTATTCTAATTAAATCAAGTACGGGCGGAAGGGCGGATACGATATATGCCTGAAGGTAAGTATACCTGACGATGATCTACTTCGACTGCTGTGCGCGATGAAATTCACGAACCAGGCTGAATTTGCAACGGTGAAAACACCAGTCTGTTCTAGCCAAGCTGAATTGCTGACTCTGGGGTTGATACCGAGGAATTTATAATATATAAGGTTTATACGCGGGCTTGAACTGGTGGCTCTTGGCTATACGTATAGGGGGATCGTCTATGGGTATACCTATACACGTAGACGAAAAGGAAAAGAAAAGAAAAAAAAAACACAAACAAACGACCCCAGTGACATATACCAAGGAATGCAGACACTTGCTGCTACACGAGGTTTATCCCTCGTCATGATAATATAAAAAAAGCAAGGAAAAGGGAGAAAGAAAAAAGAAATAGAAAAAAACGTTCCCCTCTGAGATACGACGCGACGTGGCGTAAGACGATAGCCAAGAAAGTTGGGTCACTTTAGTATACATATATACATATGTATATATATATACACGAAGGTATATATACCTGCACGCATATATATACATTGCACAACCACGCGTATACGGTAAGGGTGAGGGTAAGGGAAGGGTGCGACGAGCTGGAGATAGGGACGAGGGATGGGGGAGAAGAGGCGGGGTTGGGAGACCGATAGAGAGCGGGGTGGTTCGGGGGTAGGAAAATCGCTGCAACAAGTGTGAGAATATCGCACCCCGTGAGGGCAGGCACGACCACCCTCGGAGTCCCCGGAATACGGAGGGCTTCCATGTTTTATTTATTTATTTTCTCCTCTTCTCCTCTTCTCCCTTCGCGCGAAGAAGAAGCAAGTCAGTTGGCTCATTGTCAGCCCTTTTTCCCCACGCCTCGTACAGATAGGCTCCAGCTTTCGTACCACGGAGACTTTGCGCGGTGTACGTTGCACGGTACGTTAATATATACAAATATATGCGTTTATACCTACACCCGCCTCGATAGGATACGTACATAGGAATCAATATTTTTTTTTTTCATTTCGGCGCGAAATCAAAATACTCGGGTAGTCAAAATCAAACTCCTGTAACAATGACGTATGTCAAATCGATTCCCGGACGGGGATATCGTGGCATCTATACGCCAGGGACAAGACAGATAATAGGATGATTCTCCTCGCAGCGGCGCGGCGCGGCGCGGCGCGGCGCGGCGTGCCCGTGCTCGGACTACACAGCCCGAAGATGCAACTCGTTCCGTCGTTCCTCTTCCGAGAACTCATTTATAACAACGGCGGGTATAAGAGCTGACGCCTTAGAAAAACATTTTTATACTTGACATCCTGCTCCCCGGATTGTGTATTTCCTCTTACACATTTTTTTCCCCCCCCCACGACGAATCTTACCGAATTAGTGAAACGCGAACTAACCTTTTTTCGCTACCCCAACATATTATACTTGATTGTAATATCGAGCAGCTCAGCTATTGTTCGCACCGATTATCGTGGTGCACCCACAGCAATTAGGTTCCGACACATCTTCACTCGAAATCGAATGCTTCAACACCGGAGCACTTGACTTCGATCTCGGTCATTTTTCTCATTAACCTAAACTTTATTACTCGCCGTGGTTTTCTACCCCCGTGAAGACTGAGTGTTGTTGATACAAGAATTGCTGGTTGGAAGCATGCCGCGTATATGCATTATATCTATACGTATAATACACGTATCGGTGTACTATACATATACCCGCATATACATATACCGTAAACCGTGAAAAACAGTCCGGGAGAGATATTCCCCTCGGTTTCCCGCTGCACGCCTCTTTTGCTGCTTGTCCCCGATTCTTGAGCCCGTGATGTCTATTTATTGCTTTTGCGGGTACAGTATGTACTGTTAGCATCAACAAATACCTACTGCCGGAGACGCGAGTGGAGTATGAAATAATAAACAACAACTAATGTTTTTTACTATTTTAAAAAGGAAGAGCTGTATAGACACCTACCAATTGTATGTATAGAGGAGTTATGTACTGGTATAATATGGTCTATGGTGTACGTTGAAACGTAAACGTTTAGGTATATTATTGCCTGTTTGTATATAAGTTGCGGTTTAAGACGCAGACGGAGACGCGAACGCGGATTATTGTTATTCTTTAGAATTCTCGTTGCTTGTACCGGGGAGAGAACGATAAGAAGAAAAGAAGGAGATTTTTGCCACAATCTTGTATCGGCTCTCCTTTTCATTTCCCCCTATATTTCTGCAGTACAAGCATAAATTATGATGATCCCGTAACTCTTCGTTCCGGGGAATCCAGTATGACTCATTTATCGAACGGAACGTGAAGAGTCCGACCTAACCTTCTCGATTGTGTTTAAAACCAACCCTGGGGCGATTAATTTCGACCGTTGGCGTCACAGATCTAACAAACTGCGCAGTCTTTTCTATTTCCGTTTCTTCGAAGCTAATTGAACGATGAGTTGGCTGAACAATATACGTATACCTATACATATTGCTAACAAGCTATCGGGTGGCGATGAATAAATATCGTCGGATTTCATGTCAGATTCAAACGTGCGGTACAAAATACGACCCGAACGAACGGCATTTTATAATCGCGCTAACATATTTTCGGTTTACTTCGACTAACCGCGGTCAGAGTCACCACTGTTATTCTTCGCTTTGCGATTTGCTTTCCAAATAGTTGTTCTCTCGGTTTGGACTCTTATCACAATGCGCCATCGTTGGCTAAATTTAACTATGGAAACTCGTCAACACATATACCGTATTGTACAGTATTCCGTACAGAGTAAGCATGCAGTGCATTATACCACACGTTCGAGTTATAGGTATAAATGGATTTGGGTACAGAGTACAATGTACGAAGATAACGGACTGCTTCCTGCAGGGCTTTGGCGAGATTGCGTTTTTCAATCTCGTCATTCGAATTTAAATGAAATCTTGATTCGAAGAATACCGACAATGCACGTCTCGCCCCGTTTCCTCGGTGTGAAACAAAGATCTCGAGCTGATCTCACTCTCGGAAGCAGTTGACTCAGTTGATGATAGTTCCGGGAAATATTCGAGTACAACGTAAACGACCCTGCAGTCTCTCCACAATGCTGAAGAATGGAAAACCCGCGTGGCCGCGCTTCCGACGACACTGCGGTCGGGCACGGATATCCTTCGAGTCTACAGGATCGACGATTGCAATAATTATGACCTCACCGAAAGTCGAGAATAATTCATTTTTTATAGTGAATAAATACCGTCCGCGGAGCGAGAAATAGATTTGCATATGCAAAAACGTAGGTATATGTACGTGCAGCAGTGCAGGAATTGTCGGCAGAGAGAAGTCAGTTTCGTTGAATTCGTACTGTACCGGCATTCCGGAAGCCCATGATAATCGTAATTCTGTTCCGTGCCTATATATATACCTATAATATATCTACATCGCTCCGAAAAGAACGGCGTGCGTTGAGTTCCGCTCAAACGGTATAGTGATTTCATCCAGCTATTTGTAAACTCACGTGCGACATTTCACCTATACCTGTATACAAACGCCGGGCGTAAACCGAGGTTATGCGTGCGTCGTATTATGTGTATGTGTGGAGGCTTCTTTGTGCCCGCGTGGCAATGAGTCAGATCTGACTAACTCACTTGTAGTTCATTATATACAAATATATACGGTATACCTTATGAACGTCTATGATCGTCGACGTACGTCATCGTCGCTTCGGACTCTACTTATACTATACCTATGACTGAAGAAAAAAAAAAAAAAAAAACTAGTCTCGATAATCCGAAACTCGAAGATTTTCATGTGAACGAGACTTTCTTCTAATCGTTGATCACCGTCGGTACTCGTAGGTATTATAATGTACGTTTGTATCCATTTATGTATTCTGGTCTCCGGACCCCGTTTACAAAGAACCCTTATTTTCCCTATGGAAGAGTTTGCGTCACGGGCGTATATAGAAACTTACTCGTATTGCGGTACGACGTGATACTCGTATGTATATATTAGAAGATGAAGGAAACCGCGATTACTGGTAGACGCGTCAATCGTAAACTGGCTGGCTGTTGAGACGACGATTAATCTCCGACTCGTGAGTCATTACAATTTCCGTCTACTCGATAGTCAGAGAATCGCTCGGCCTTGCACTTTCTAATTAGCTGTAACGATTCGATAAAGAATAATACAAATCGAAGAGCAATTATCGGGCAAACGCGGAGCTAGTCTCGGTAAACAATTTCGTCAATCTGCAATCGTAAACGTCCAACAAAGATGCAGGTATATCCGTGCATTTAAACGAGAATTATGCCGCTCCTTCTGCCTGTCGATAATAATTAGCTAATATAAAACTACCTAACAGCATTATACAGGCTTTAGCCGCCCTCTTTCTTCGCCAGTACAATGCCACGACACAGTTTTATAATAGGCTGCCAATAAGATGGTATGTAGCCGTATTACAGAAGCTACGACTACCTGCAGTCCGATGATATTGGCATTCTGTCGCGTTGTATACGTCTGGATCTCGCGCGGGTCGTTTCAATATACGTTATACTCGGAACAATAACAACAATATCACGATACGAGCAATATATACGCATAGGTATATGTATATTGTATGTATAATATATATCTATGTATAAGCGGTAGCCGGTTATATTTATCTGTCGCTGTCTGAGAGCAAATATTTTCGCCGTCTGCATCGCATTCCTTATGTCGGTTGTATTGGTGTTGGTGAAGTCACACCTCGTGGTTCCCCGATCGACGCGGGCGCGGTGCAGCGATACGACTACGAAGCGTTCCCGGAGGGCATGGCTATATTATAGCTGCATTATATAGTAGGTTGGCATATCGAGCCGGAATATTTATTATTCATTAGTTATTCCTTCGCAATTACTACTATACGGCATATGTATAGCTACGGCAAGTGGTCAACGTCTCAGATTCATTTCTAATCGTTATAATATACCTGGCCACTGCAGTTTGTATCATAATTTTCACTCGTTCTGTCCCAGGCTGTAAATAACAATACGTATACAGATTATATATGTTTCAGGGAGAGAGACGAGGCTGGATCAACTTGTCACGTATATACTGCATGTATATCGGTATCCAGTCTGCGGGGCGACAGTCGGAAATAAAGAGCGGTTACAGGGTGTCCCAGAACTAAATGTCCAAAATGAAAGGTGTCGTAGAGGAGGTCGAACCGAGTAAATTCTCCCGAAGAACATGGCGTCTCCGAAGTCGCGTTCGCGAGATATCACAAGTTAAAAAAAAAAAGTATCGCTTTGCGCCGCCGCGACGCGGCGCAAAGCGATACTTTTTTTTTTTAACTTGTGATATCTCGCGAACGCGACTTCGGAGACGCCATGTTCTTCGGGAGAATTTACTCGGTTCGACCTCCTCTACGACACCTTTCATTTTGGACATTTAGTTCTGGGACACCCTGTAGTTTATAAAGAAAACTGTCGTAGTTAATGGGTATTTAGCTACAGCGAATACGACACAGAATCGATACATAAAAATGTATGTATACGTGCGGTGTTCAACCGGGCACACCTGTAGACTGACACAGATAGATTTCTTCACTGTTATCGGTCGCCTTCGGCCCCGGCTAATCGATCGGGCTAAAATTGATTGAGGCCACCTCCTCGCGATCGGTGCCCTGCAGTAGCTATATAATACCGATATATACATACAAGTATGTATGTATACATGAATAAATATATTGTATAATGTCACCGTTTGAAAGTGAAAGTTATCATTTTCATCGATTATCGAATGGTAGTTTGATGCAGAGCAGCCCGGATATACCTACCGCGAATCTCATCGTGCTTCACGTTGTCATTTTATCGGACAATGCGTTTGAACATTGTCCTAGGTGAAAACTAGTCGATTTATTATTGCGGTTTCGACACACGCCGAGAATAATCTGGGATCGATTTGAGTGGCGATCGAGTTCGCCGCGTTTTCACCTCTGCAGGGTCTTGTTCAAATCTCTACGTTCAGCCTTACTCCGATACGCGCAACTTCTCCTTCTCACCGAAACACCGATTACAGAATTTTTATCTTCCGACACTTGTTGAGAAATATGTATTTTTTTTCCTCTATCGAGGCGCCATATGCCTGATATAGGCGAGTATATGCTGCGAGTGTGTAAGTACCCACCGGCTACTCGCCCGTACGTTCGATCTGTTTCAAGAAAGTGCCATTGTATGATCAGACCGTGTCTTGAACTCCCGACGCTTGACGACGACGTTCACAATCGTTTGTTTATGAAATCAATATTGCAGAACAGAATGGTCATTCACGGTAACCTGGTTTCCGGCTAAGCCTCATACTTACGTGCGCGAGCTTTTGGAATGTATATTGTATATCATATATATGCGCATATCTGTATATAGTACATACATCAACTTTCAGGAAACGGTTCTCTGTAACAACAACGATTACCGATCGTCAATGGTCAACCATGGTTATCTACATGTTACATTCTCGTTGGTGTAATTTACAAAAAATCACCGACCGTTATATATTTATATAAATACATATAGGTATAGGTAAATGGTGCGTTGGGCATTTCAACGGGACAGGTATAGGATTTTACCCTTATAACTTCTCGCTGTATAAACTGAGGCCAATAACAGACGCCGGGGAGTCTATGGAGGTGATTCTAGGCCCGGGGTTATCGGGAATTGGCTCATTTGCATCCCGTATATACATAACGTAGGTATATATCGCTAGTAGATGGTATATCTCTGACGCGTAACACGCCGGTGGTCACGTGCGACTGCAACCGATTATATAACTTGGCACGTAAGACGCCCGAGAGCGCGCGCGAGGTGCCACTAGGGCACTTTCTCTTTCATTTGTCTCTTTCTTTTTCTCTCTATATTATATGTACATACCTATATACATCTCCGGTCCCCATATATGTAGACGTCTCTCGACATACCTTTGCGCCACTTCTCAATACTGTCGTCGACGTCCTTCCCGCGCGAGATATATGTGACAAGGAGATAATTTCGCATCCTCTCGAAAATCCACGTAATTTCTGTCTTTTTCAATTCACATTATTCAATCCTCAAAAAATTCTACGTATGTATGTACGTATACGCACATTATCAATTCACATTCATACGTTCAAATCCGGTACAGTGCAGGCGGGTATACAAGAAGAACTCGGATCGAGGGAGCGCAACGATGCGGCGAAAAACGTACCGTTTTTGTTTCTCTCTTTCTCTTATTTATTTTTCTTATTTTCTTTTTTCCCCCCTCTCCGTGCTTGGCCACCTCTTCAGTTCGTTGGGAAACGTGATTGCGTATCGTAACGTTGGATAATCGTGTGAACTGTGTGACTCTCGCCTACGCGTGCAGTCCGTCGACAATATATACCTATATACATCTATACATACTGTGCACTGCAGGTCTAAGGACAGGGAGGAGCACAGCACGTTGTACCGCACCCGTGTATGTACACTCGGTACATAAACCGACGACCCACGTACACAGGTACATAAATAGCCCCGTCCCGGTGTGACATATCAGTTACTTCAGCACCCGAATCAAACGATATGTATATATGTCTTTCGTTTTGAGATCGATGGAAATAAATGCGTGGAAGATGAAATAATTTACATACTCGATATGTTTCTATAATATGTACGAAGCACGCGAGTGTCCAGATAGCTGACCAAATTAATCCCCAATTACGTTCACACTACCATGCATCACATACCAAAATACCAACTTCAGTTCGATTTTGATTGTGGCTATTTATTTCTTCGGTTCTTTTTTGTCTACCAATTGTGAATGTCGAATAACAATGAACGATAGTTGTGGATTCCCGATTTACGGAGGTGAGCGATCGATCGTGACGTCTTCGTAGACGACCGTGGTCTCCTCGGTGTATATGAAAAAAAAAAAAAAAAAAAAAGACACCGGTGACCCGTGTATAATGCATCGATAACCTACTGCAGTGTATATGAGCAACCTCGCCGGGTATGGTATCGTATAGTATCGGAAGTGGGCGCGTCGGGTCGTCGAGGCCTCGCGGTTATCTTGAGGGACTGGTCCGGGGTACGGGGGTAGAGGGGCGAGAAATTGCTACCGGGTAAGTACAAGCGTGGCTAATAGTTCGACTCCGGGTCATTGTTGCGAGGAGTCGGTCGGTTGTGGGAGAGGACACCGGCGCACCGAGCCGTATCTGAAGGAACGGAAGTGCCGCGAACCTGAGTTCCGCTCCTTCTCGCTCCTGTCTTATTTCCTATCCAATCGTGCACACACACGCAAGAATATAGCTGGCATGTATAACGAGTAGGTACGATCCGCTCCGTTACCTCGAGAACTCACGGCGTCGCACCGATTGTCCATCCTGAGGAGGAGGAGGAGGAGGAGGAGGAGGCGGCGGAGGAGAAGGAGGAAGGGGAGTATCCACGAGGAGGTCACATTTGTTTCCTAAACCCGCGTACCTATTCATTTATCATTCTAGAAGATTATACTCGTTCGTATATCACAAGCGTACAGAATATGTATACTTAACGCAAAAGCACGTTAACATTATAATCGTAGGATAAGATTTCGATCGCTGTATCGCTGAGGACTCTACCCCTTCTCTAGCTATCCAGCAGCAGCTATACCTGTACATACGAATACGATGAAAGTAAACAGAGACGAAGCGGAAGAAGAGGAAGAAGAAGGTTAAATAGGTAGAGGCGTAAATTTAGGAAGTGTATATAAAGTTCTGCAGACGGTGGGACGTGTGCTCGGTGCACTGCAAGTATATCGAGAAACTCTATACAGGTATATATGTAGGTAGGTATATACCTGTGTGTATAACTAGGATGTTGCACGACTGTGCTGTCGGCGTTGGATAATAACCGGAAGCCAAGACCCGTTGTATAATATTGGTGGTCGCGGTGGCTGTTGTTGCACAAGAGATATATACGTATATAGGTATAGGTATGTACGTACGTACACCCGAGGCAGAACTGCGAGCCTTGTTATATATAGGTGGGTATAACCGTGTGACGTATAACCGTACACTCGCGGGTCGTGCACCAGTACCCGGTAACCACTTTTACTACAGACTCAGGTATATATACCTGCCCGTAAGGCGCGATCACTCCTTGACAGCCTTGGGCCGAATCTACGTGCCCAGGATGTATACCTATATGCCTTATACGTATAGGTATACCCCACATATACCTACATGCGTGCATACCTGGTCCATAATCATTTATCGCCAACTCTGTACCGTACATCCGCGAAGAGAGGGAAGACGAATAAAGAAAAAAAACGGTGTACGAATATGTTTGTGCGGTCAAGTAAGTAATATCGTACCATTTTCCGAGCCTTTATTATTCCCGCGGTATGCATACGTCGATTATTATTTTCATACACCATATGCAAAGAGGAATCGGCTCCTCGACAAGACTCTCTTTGGTTGATTCTTTCGTCGATTCTTTATATTCTCATTGTGCGGTTTATGTTTGTCTGGAGAAGCGGAATACCGCCTGCAGTCGTTCGATAATATACGCGATAGCGGGTAGGTTACAATACAGGATGCCCTGCCTACCGCACGGTATATCCAAATGATTTCCCATCGTCATAATTTTACGATAATAAATTTATCCGCGAATATCCGATCGCGTCAGTTCGATCGATATTCTAATTAACAGCGATAATTTCGCCAATCGAATCGTCTACACTCGACGACACGTGCTGTCCTCTTATAGAGCTGTTCTACTTCCGGTCTCTGAAGATCACGAACGATTTATCGATAAATTATCGGTATAACAGGTGAACAGGTATTCAATATTTACCCGTCCATACGCACCTATACTTGGGTATAATATGTATGTATATTATCTATTCGGTAATGCAACAATGGTTTAATATGGTAATGTGTACTCGAAAGTGGCGATGACGTAAAAGCAGCGTATTTAGAGCGAGAATTTATACTCGCGCGTACGTATATTTCACGTGGGTATAGGTACACGTAGTACGGTATGGCATCGTGTATACGTATACACGAGTACACACATTATCTAGGTATCCAGGTATAATATGTAGGTATATGTGGGTATGTAGGTATACGAGGGGCGTTGTGTACATACCTATATATATATACACGTGGTGTTTCTCTGCGGGATATAAAACTCGATCGAGGGAGGCGGTTGCAGTTGTAACCATAAATTGCATATGTATTTTATTATCGGCGACGCCCTCCCCCTCTCCCTCGCCTTATCCCGCTGCTGCCACCGACCGCGGCTAAGGCTAACGATTATAAGTTCAAAGATCAATCGAACGCCTTTGTGCGTTCACTGTGTACAGATATAATTTTCTTCTATTGCGTGGACGGTTGTACCAATATAGCAGTCTATATCCTGTTCAGAGATATCTCTCGCCACGTCCGGTCGTCAAGGCGAAAGGCGAACGTATGTACGGATCTTGAGAGCATTGCTGCTGGAACCTGGAAGTTGGGACGTAACCATAAACGACTTCGGTGCATTTATCGGAGAGAGGGGGTGGCTCTATCTCGTACCGAATAGCAACATACGTGTACTATACGTGACGTCTCTCTAAATTGCAATGGGGAGTCAGAGTAGGTGAACGAACTTGAATCTGCACAGCGTAGGTCAACCGCGTATATAGACGAGACGCTTAAGAGGGAAAGGCGACGGAGGGGGATGAGATCATGTGAATCCAAGTATTGCATAATACGGTGTGATTTTATTCCGGCGAGAAACCGTACACATCGGCATAGGTATGTACTACGTATGTATGTACATACATGTATGTTTCACACGCGTTATACAGGTATATAGGTACAGGTGATATTCCCGGCCGTGCACAAACCTGGACGCGTATGATCTAACAAATAAACAGGTTACCATGCGTTTCCTAAATACAGGTATGACCGATCTCAAGCGAGACTTATCTCAAGCGCTTGTTTATGCAAATAATAATAAATTGTTAACGAATTAAATGTGTGTAGATCGTTGTACTCTTCGAGCTACCCTCGACGAATAATAAAGATCAAGTATCAGTATATGTATAGATACTATACTTCGCCCGTGTATAGATCGCTTAATCTTTAGACACACTACTAGTATCCCGGGGTTCGTTTGAAAATAAATACATCAAACACACCGAGCAGAAACAGCGACGTCGAGAAGCAAGAATTAGGTGGAGGAAGGTGGAAATGTTATAGAAGAAGAGTTATACGCCATACTAAAAAAAAAAAATTCTATAATTTCTTGACTATTTCACGAACCGTATACGATCATTTATTTTTTTTCCCTGCGGCGAAAGACAAATTGTTTACATCAGGATTGTACTAATATTGACTAGCAATACCAACACTACCGGCTATACGAAGATCGGGCTGACTGACTGCGTTCTAAGCATAGAGACTCCTGCTCATTATTTCCAACTTTATCAACTTTCAATATTATTACAATCGTGTCTTACTCATTTACCGATTTTTTATTTTATTTTCTGTACAGGCATGTAGGTATACCTATAGCCTAACCTACGTAGATATGCCAGAGCTTTCGGTGTTCGTAGTGAATCATTCTGAATTCTCGGAAATTTAATTTATTTTTAAATTTTTTGGTAAACTTCTTCTCGCGTGCGAGTACGCGAGTACCTCATACTTATTGCACTCACCTGCAGACGTGAGTATTCAGTCATTTACAAGCCAAGCGATATAACGTATTGTTTATCGGCGAATCCAAGACCTCACGCTCGGTAGATTACCAATCATTCAATAACCTACAATCTGGTTTCGTTGAGATTTTACGAGGAGATATTCAGGGTAAACGTAATAAAGTTATCAACGATGTGGCCTAATTGTTTTATACACCGTCGTAGTCTTTGTATATCCAAGTTAGACTTTCTCAATTTCTATACGTAACATCCGCTACACCAATTGAAATCTAATACACTGCGAAATGTGTTACCGCGGCTACTTGCAGCCTGTATATGTATGTATACGTATAATGTATAATATTATACACATAACCTACCCCAGTGCTCTACATGCAAGACAATTCAGCTCGGCTCACCGTGTCATACTCTTCCGAGAGAAATTAAGGAGATAATGAAAAACAAAAATCTAAAAACGTAACAAGAATAATATAATCCCCCAATTATCGTCTTCCCTAAAATAGATTATAGGTTCACCAGCAGCTGCTATATATTGCGAGTGAAAATTGTTTTCAACAAATGCAACGGTCAAGTCTATTATTAGTTATCGCCGAACGAATTTTCACCGGAACTTGGAACCGAGCGAAGAGAACATTTCACGAAGACGAGGTCGGTCTAGCTATTTATATAAAAGCACCGCGAGAAGACCAGGATGATGCGAGCGCAGCGTGCGATCGCCCACCACCCGTATAATCGTGCGTCTATACAAGTTACCTGCGAATATATACATACCTATACCTATACCTATACCTATAGCTGTACACGGTTTCTAAACGTCTAAATCCTGTCTGTACGGTATGACGATTCGGTTTCGTGATGCGTTATACAAGTTTTTCACCTTTTTCTTTACAGTTTCTCGAAGAAAGAAAGAAAAAAAGAACAACAGACGTCGGTATTCGTATAACGGTGAAAAACAAATCACATTATCTGAATAATCGATTTCGATGAAGTGATCAGTGGGCGCTCGAAAATAGCCGGTGCCAAGCTACACAAGGAAGTAGATAGCAGCGTGACGCGGGTCTCTTTAATTCTGAAAAAGATTTTCATTTCTTTCTCTCTCTATATTAGTCATTTTCACAGATTTTTTTCCGGATACGGAGAACGTTTAATACGCGTGGAAGCTGCGAGTATAATCTGCTCGACTTGCACGTTTTTCCGCGAGAAGAGCTCGCCGAGGGGGGGAAAAAGAAAAAAACACGAAAACAAACTACTAAACTCCCTGCGACGTGCGCATATAATCCACATGCATATTCATACCTATGTATGTATGTGTATAGACAGGAGTGTGCGTATTCATGTACACCGGCGTCGGACGACTGCATCACGCTCACCTGCGTAAGACGTTCCGCGCGATCGCTCGCGGTCGACTATAATCGTAGGACGAAGCTAATTAACTCTCCATCTCCATCTCCATCTCCGACTCCCTCTCTCTATTCCCCTCAATTGCTCCCCCCGCCAGTTCCGTTTAAAGCCCAGTCCCCGGCCTTGGTTAAAACTCCTCGGATTTTCATATCCGGATGCTTGTCAACCTCTGTATAGGTGTATAATAGCCGACAAAGAAGCAAGCCGGTGTCGAGAGTCGGAGCATGATTGAGTGTTGCGGAAAACCGAAAAGGACCATGGTTGCGAAATAATTGCGAGACACAAACGCGGCGCGTTCCTTTTCGTTATCATTATCATTATCATTCTCATTCTCATTCTCGTTGTCACTGTAATTGGAATTATTGTATTATTGTGATGATACCGCGCGTAGGACACGAGTCAATCGACAAAAATTCAAAGATATTCGATAAACGAGTTTAGAATTTATATATAGTATATATAATATATCCTCGTATATATGATGCCCGATCGATCCATAATCAGGGGATCCGGTTATGGGATAGGCTTTGCAGTATAATAATATGTATACGTATATATACCAGACATACATGTAAACGAACTCGGCGAGATATAATTCGGATGCAAATCGACCTAGGCGAGGCGGATTACCTTTGGCGTAAGAACCGTTAATCGCGCGGGACGAACTCATGTGCAAATTGTCGTATACGCGACGATCACGTGCGTATACGTACTCGTATAGGTATAATAAGAGCGTTGGAACCGGGCAGTTTATAAATATCAACAAATTATCGCCGCGACGATCGTTATTTGATGGTAAACTAAAAATCTCACATCTGTTACACGCACGTGTATGTATACATACACCGTACAGGTAGAATCACCGATTATTTATCCTGAAAATGGGTGGACGGGTGGGATTCTACACACGCAGAAGACTCGTATATATAGGTGTGGGAATATATGTACAGAATGGCGAGTGTGTGCAGTCAAGGTACATAGATCTTCGTGTATATATTCCCTCGGGGGCTGTGGAGAACGAGTAGCTAGGAGACGAGGGAGACGAGAAGGGAGGGGGGGCGAAAAGGAAGGAAACCGGGGGAGAGGTACTACCTGCGGGAGAAGGAAGTTCCGTGAAACGGAAGCGAAGCAAAGGGAAGCGAAGGGAAATAGGAAGGAGGCGAGGCGCGGAAAGTCGAGAACGGTAGGCGGTGGGAAGGGGAGAAAACGGCGAACGGGCCGGAACCGGAACCCGCGCCGCGGCCCCGATATAACGGAAGCGTCGCGTTTGCCGGAAGTCGCCAAGGAAATGAAATGCCTTGCGTTGCCAAGGCTCCCATTCTGCTAGCGCGGCAACGGCTCCTCCCCAACGTCTCGACGCTATACATATATATACCTACGCTACCGCGACGGATAATATTCGTTGGCTTTCCGAATATAGGTACCTATCCACCTACCTACCTACCTACCTACCTACGAGGTGTAACAAACAAACGTAAGCTTAATTATTCCTCTTCCGTACGAAAAATCTATGAATTTCAAACTATATACAGTCTCGCAATGAACAAATATAGCAGGTAACGTGATTCCACATTTCTTAAAGAGCGAGTTCCGGGGTAAGAACCGAGACGAGAAATGAGTGCAGTAACCAATTCTGACCGCTGGATAATATCGCGAGGGACAACAACCTCTTATAAACGTATACGCGCGGGTATAAAAAATTCCTACAACGTCCTCATAGTCACGGCATTATTATGTTAAGTAATTTCCAAAGTTTCGGAGGTGCGTGAGACCGGTGTCGATATTAGGTTGAATAAAATTCATTGCACGCCCTCGTGAGAAACGGTGACAAACCGGGTATACCCGTACCTATAATGTATGTACTCATACTTATATATACATACATATATGTCGGTGTATATAGTCATCGGTGGGTATAACGCTGTTCATTCCAAGTATATATGTAATGTAAAAAAAATTGTGTTACGAGAGTCGCCTACGTGAAATCGAGGATGCAGGCAGGTATATTAAGTTTGTCGATGTAGATATTGCTGGCTGACCGAATGACTCCCGCGTTTCTTTGTTCCCCGGGCATTTTACTTACGTATACGGACGTTGTTTTCCGGTGAGCTGGCAAAACGAACTTCCCGACGATTCACCTGACGAGCCTCCTTCATTCCCGCGAGTATTGGAACACCTAGCGACTTAGCATCGGGCCAAAGAAGGCGAGATCTCTCACGTCATGTTCGCTAACATCGTTTGGCAATAAATTCTTATCGCACTTAGTGTTATACGGCCCCGCTGCAGTGTAACCGAGCTAAGAGATCCGCGAATAACGCCCGCGGCACTAATGGACTTCCGCAGGGAGAAGACGCATCATTTGCGTCTCCATTGTCACGGGTATAATAATATTATAATATACCACCTCTAGCTGTCATCCTAATGAAAGAGTTATTTATAGTGGCTACATCCATTGTCTTCACCTTTTCTTATTCCTATATGTCTGCCCGCCTACTCGAGCTTCAGAATTGTTGATATCATTTTACGACCGTGGCTGTCGCAGCTGTAGATGGATTGGATCTGTAATACAGAAACCTTTTCGTTGCGATCTCTCACTGTATTATAGTTTAATTTTGTTTTGAACATCTGGTTTTCCAGCAGACATCGCATTAGGTATAGGTTATACCTCGATTCTATATCTACATCGTCGAAAACCACGAACCACCTCGAAAATCCGAATCACGCCGAGAAATGGCTATTCCAAATAACAACTGGAGCCTATACATAGGTAATATTTTTCGATGATACCATGAATCACCGCTGGGCATTTTATCGGATATTAATCAGCGGCGTGCCTTCTCCGGTAATTGAAGAGCATTTACTCCGCGTGTGTATAGACTACAGCCGGTATACAACGTGTATGTAGATACATCCACCTGCTCCAATACACATCGCTTGTGTATAGATATTGATGGTGATATACACGGGCTTGGTTATGGACCATCAAAAAATCCATTTTCTAATTATCAACTGCGGCTGGATTGATGACACCGCGTTGAGTGTACTCGTCACAAATTGTGACTGCAGCTCATTGTTGTGGAAATGTGACAGGGTGGGTGAAATAAATCCATTAAAGCAACGAAACATACCTATAAACATTTCGCAAGGAAAGTTGTGCAGAGATATGTTCTGTTCCTCTCCCAGTCGATGTAGAGTTTTTCTCGAATCGCTTTAACAGATATTTCGGAAGGCTTGACCCTGCTGCGCAATTTGTGTACCGTAGTTGTTAGACGCCTGATCAATGTCATCGTCATCATATTCATGGAAAATGTGGGTATGTATGTACTTCACATTCCTAGGCATTAATCGAATAATTATTCATGTACGTACACTTGCCGCCTCAACCCGATCGATGGATGCTCTCTTCTCGTATTTCTCCCGACGTCCCATTAGGGAAGCATGCCCGTTACATTTACGCGCAGCTTCAACTTCCGGTTGGCGTTTGGAAAAGCACCGCCTGAGATTCTAAGGGGAGAGGAAAGAGGAAAAGGAAAAGGAAAAGGAAAAGGAGGAGGAGGCGGAGGAAGAAGGAGCGAAGTAGCTGTACAAGTGGAGGAGGACGAGGTCGACCGGAGGCCGACACCCATTAGACCCAACGTGCCTGTTAATTTATTACATTGCTACACGCTGCCCGCCCCTGTATATCCGTATCTTCTACCATCCCTTGGCGTCCGCATGTCAGAGACTTCTGCATGAATAATTACACGGATTTTCAAAGGATTTAAAAGCTTTCTGTAATTTGCATACCTATAATAACCCGCGTGTACGTTATAAACGGATCAATACAGGAGTTTCCCAGTTTTTAAATGATCGCAACTTCGTCCATGAATATCAATTCCTCGGTTCAATTATTACTTTTTTTTTCTCTCTCTCTCTCTATGCGGGGTGGATCGGAGCATAAGAAGAAGACGCAGAAGGAGAAGGAGAAGAAAAAGCAAAAGAAATACTCGTTCGAGTTTCTTTTTCATTTTTTAACGGACCTAATCCGTGCGGAGGGGCTCCGAATTCCTAGCTGCGTCGGTGTAACGGTCTCTGCGTGCCAAAGAAAGAACTCCGTATAGCTTTGCCAGAGATTGAAACCATATGAGCCTGCAACAGGGATGCGATGCCCCGGGTAGTTTGTGCGCCCGAGCTGCTGCAGTCCGATGCAGCCCGATGCTCCGGAGGGACTCTGGGCCACCTGCTTGCCGCGTCGCGGCCGACCCCCGCGCGCATCATGTCTAAAGCCGCGCTCAGAACCTCTCCTCTCCACGGCAAACTAAATTTCCGAAGATCAAAACCTGGCAGAGGAATAATTTCGTATCTCAGTTATAACATGGCTACGCAGAACGCTGAACCGCTCTCATCCCACGTCGATGAACACCGTCTCCTCAACCATCGACAGCCAAAGGGTATAAGCAAAGTGAGTCCCAAACGCGCCCTAACTCTTAGGAGCGGATGAAAAATGAACGAATAGCAAGAGACGCGAGGGATGTGGGCTGGCGTGTTGGTTGCACACGTGTGCCACTCCTGCACCAGAGGGGACGGCTTCGTAACCTTTCACACGGTCTCTGGCACAAAAATGCGCCGTGGCGCGGCCTGCGTAATAATTGATCGTTTTTACTTTGATTCGTCCTCACGCTCGAATAAGCCGAACGATAGGTGATACACGCGTATCCTCGTAGGATCGTGCAGGACCGCGTGGAGGGAGAAAAAGTGATAGAGGGAAGAGGAGGCGCCTTATCGAGCCTCAGAGACCTCGGTGTAATTATCACATTGATAAAAGAATGGGCGAAGAAATGAATCCTCTTCATTACCATCTCAAGTTCATATAGTGGATAGATTCATCGTAGGTATATAATTGCGATCACTGCAATACGCGCCGATGCGTAACATGCAAAAAATATCGCAAGGTAGAGGTTGGGTGAATAAAGAAAAAAAAAGATGCAAGAGCCTGAGCCGTTTATCGAATGATGTAAGACGCGGTGCACCTGCAGCTGCGGCAAGTGTAACGCAACGAGAGGGCGGGGGACCGTTTCATCCTCCGAACCCCTGAGGGGGGAAGAGCCCTTCTTACCAGGACCAGACCACCGGATGCCCCGAACTCTGGCCCTTGAGCCTCCCCTCTGAGACAGTGGTTCCCAATAGACGGAACGCACACAGAAATATGTGTGATTCGTATTCATGTTTGTATGGCTATGAGAATGACAAGAAAAAAATAAAATAAAAACTGGTAGTTCGATGACGCCGATCGGTAATTAATACGCCGTATAGGTATAATGCCGATAAAGGGAATATCGTCAGCGTGATCCTACGCAATTGAGTTCACTGATTATTCACGATCTAATATGCTGTACATATATTATTGTACGTATGTATGTACCTATGTAATACGAGTGCATATCATACTAGTATGTATAGATGAGCGGAGTTTATGAGCATGTTACGTATCACTTATTAGAAATGATGAAATACATGAGATATGAACGAAGGGGATTTTCTTGATCTTCGTAAGGTCAATGAAAGTCTGCAGGTGCCACCACTCGGGGTAAAATATTACTGTTGGCTGCGCAGGACTGGGCAGAGAGATAAACTGTAGTCGTTGACTGACCGAAGGCCTTCCCTAACTTCACTCAACCCCCGAATCCGGTCCCTGCATCTCTCCCGTAGAGTCGAGAAAAACTAATCCGCCCCGTGCAGCAGAAGAACTGCAGTCACCAGAAATTCTCGCCTAACCGCGGGTGGAAGGAAAGGAACGGAAAGGACTCTAGGATGAGAAAAGAGGTATTTGTTTTTCACCCCCGCGGCGTTGACCCGCTGCTCGAATTTCGACAGGTAACCCAGTAGATAATTATAGTCCTCCCAAGTATAATTGGGTAAAAAATCAGAAATTTTGGATCTCCGTATCCCACAGTTGGATGCGGTGGAATCAACTCAAGTAAAAGCAATTGTCTGGCCTTCGGAAATTCTTTGGTTCATTACGGTATACACATCGTGATACTTTTCACGGAAGTTCAACCCGCAACTTGACTCGAGTCATCGTCTGAAAAAAAAAAAAAACAGATAAAAACGAAAAGGAAAAAAGGTCGCTCGATGGCGTCATCCGACACCCTGCACCATACCCCCTCGGTACTGGGGTAGGTACATCTCCCTGGGGGATTCGAAGAGAAGAAACGCCAGAGCGGTGGTCGTCAGTCCCATATGCGCGTTTCGTTGCCGTCGTAGTCGTAGTACAGTCGTAGTCGTAGTCGTAGTCGTAGTCGTAGTCGTACTCGGCGACCCACGACCCACGGGTCGTAAACCACACGTGCTACCCGATACGCTGTTACCATCTGGCTACGTTTTCCTTTCTTTCGTTCCTTCGCTCCTTTGCTCATCCACGCGATCGCCCCGATTCCGAGAGAGTCAATGTAACTGTACTTTCGTTTTGCGGTCGATTGGCGTCCACTTTACAATATGATCGAAAACAAAAACTTGCTAGGTATATAGGTATGTCGAATCTTAGGTAAAAGACTTCAATCTCTTGTGTATGGAGGCAAATTGTAAATGTCCACATAACAATTCCAAGTGTCGACACGACACTACACATACTCTTATATTTTTTTTCTCTCGGAATTCAAATATTATCGTTGGCCTGAAAGGGGCCCTTGTTCTCAGTTTCAAGTTCTCTGTTTCCCGTCCGTCCCGAGCTCTCCGGGTGCCTCGGCGGACGCAGGAGCCACCGAGGCTAACCGATGAATAAACTCAACCTCGAGAGAAACACGAGTTTTCAAAATAAAGAGAAGAGAAACCATGATAATACGTAAGTACCCACTGATTTTCATCCTGCATTCGCTGAACTTTTTCTGAAACATCTCACAGCAGTATTTGTTAGATTTCTCTCGGGTCATAATTGGTCGAAATTGGTCAATTCCAGAACTGAGATTCGTCCAGCGAATTACTCGCCTCGAATAGTACATACATGTGAATCTCGAAGAAAGAAAAAAAAGAAAAAAATATAGCTCGCCCACAGTGGCCTGACTTCGAAGCCTTTTTTACTGCCTCTTGTAACGGCTGAAAATCCATCAATTTGTTATAAAAGCACGGCTCGAAGTGCCTCGAACCGTTTAACCAAATCGTTTCACTTTGATCCGTTATAGTGGTTATTTATGTAACGAAACGATACGGTGGCACGCCACTGTAATACCACCAGCATACGTTTGATATCCATGAACCTGTTACAATCAGTAGAAACGTCGATTGAGACATGAGACACATTGGACGGATTATCTAAGCGACGATATGCAACATGTTTAGGTGCAGTAAGGCTTGCAAGGAAAGTGAAGGGTCTTCTGTTTTGAGCTCATAATTAGCCATTGTTAGTTTTGTCAAGAAAGTTGATACAGCACACATGATCATGAACAATGCGTTCGTAAATGCTGAATCCTATCCAAAGATTATACCTATACGGTTGCAATTTATTCTGCCTTGTAAATGCGTGCGGTTATATGTATAGGTATGTGTGGTTGCGCAGGCAAGAGATAAGAATCGAAAGACGCGCGACGCGGCTTTACGGTGAATATAATATACACACGAACGAAATCTCAGATCCGAGATGTATACTAATAGAAATCAAAAATAAATAAATGAATGAAATAAAATATTTTTAAAAATGTGACAGCGATCTACGAAGCACCATGTGTGTGGACTTGACGCTCCGCAACACACTGCAGGGGTAGAATGAATGATAAAACAAAAAAAAAAGAAGAAAAAACGAAAAGAGAAGATAAAGAAAAACATACTTTCGGGGGTGACGTGAAATGGGCCGAGGGTGACTCGAAAGAGAGGGGTGGATAAATTACGAAGATGAAAGCTATCGTTAATGGGACGCCGCCAGCCGCTATACCTATGTATACAATATACATATACCTACGTATAGCTATAGGTTATATATCGTTGCAGGTTTCATACGAACACAGACCGTACGTATACGTATGAGTATGTATACATACATATACACGTTCAACATGTAGCATGTTTCGTGGAATCCTGCGGCGTTGATCCAGCTGTACATGTAGATTACATATTGTTCCATGGTACAGGCGAACGCGCGCGCGCGCGCACGTCATTGAACGAGTAGTAAAATCGATTCAATATTTGCATTGGATAACCGGTTTTATTTCCGAGATATTAAGCATGACGGGTGACAGGTAGGTAGTAGTTAGGTAGATAGGCAGATAGGTATATAGATATGTTATTTTTTGCAAACTCTGTTAATATTGTTTACTACTGAAACGTCGGCAGAGCTATAACTTGTTCCGCGTGCACCATTAATTACAGACTACTTGTCTGTTTCTTTTTTGCTTCTTTCTCATACACAGGGATTCTGTCGAACTAATTCGATGAAAAATACAGTAGGCGCGGCGCCCATACAAATACATGTATACCCATGCAATAGCACCACGCTGTGATGACGCACGAGACACGGACATGTTAGAGGTTATGGATTATGGAATCATAATAGATATGATAGACACATACGCAAAGGAGATTTCGGTTTGTCTTACTCAGAGAACTGTTATGATCCAAATTAGGTAACAAAGGCTTTCGGACGGATCTGCATCACAGGACTCGGACTCAGTCTCAGTCTCAATCTCAGTATCAGTCCAGTCCAGTCCTGTTGCCGTTTCGTTCCAGATTTGGTTCTGACTTTTCTTTCTGTGGTCTAATGTCACAATCGTATGATCTGGCGCGAGTTGTCGACCGCAATGGACGGTCTTGCGACATCGTTCGGGGTGTCACAATTATTAATAAAGAAATTGCGCGTATCGTAGCGCCAGCCCAGGATATGGCGATACGTATAGTACAGATACTTATACATATATATATATATATATACAGTTGTTGCCCACTTTGATTACGCAACGTTGCGGTTTGCTGCACTTCTTTCGTCACGCTCCTCAGGATCGGGCAACTTATCTCTCCTACGGTGCTCGGGGACTGTTCTCGGTTCGCGGTATACACGCAAAAGTATTGTGGGAGGGGGGTTTCACCGATTCGAACACTTATAGCAGTTATACCAGTTAGGAGATTTATTGCGACGTAGTGATTCGATAACTCGACCAGGAAACTATTTTCCACTTTCCATACCTACAACACCTTCCTGAAATTACTTAATCGTTGAGCTATACAGCTGTGCCAAAAACGGCGAAAGAAGGCCGCAGAGATTCGAAATATCTGTCCCTGTTGTACCGATACAGAATGTAAATCGATCGCTCGGTCACGTGTCGTCCGCTTTTCCCTGTATTTTTTCTTTTTTTTTTCTTTATTTTTTTCTACTCTCGACTTGGCCGAACGAGTTTATGTAAATCGAGGCCATCTGCCGTTGGCACGTGTTTGGAGTTCGTTGGGTCGCGAACGGTAGGCGTTTTGATGCCGCGAAGTGCGCTGCTGAATATAATACAACGACGAATAGCACCACTATAGTATATACCGTCACCGTAGGCGTCGCAAAACTCGCCGAATATACGTCACCTAACCGTAACGTATTTGATTTTATTGCCTCATTCACCTCCGAGCCGAATGACGTCATTGATAATCGCCGTGTAATTACGATTCTCGCAGATGCTGGCGTGACGCGGCGACGCGGGGGAGAATCCCAGTACCGAGTATATGTACCTATATACCCCATACAATATATATACCATACCTATGGGGGTATACCGTATATACGTACACACATCGTGTCACGCGAATTTGGGCGTTCTCGCAAGAGAGAGAAAGAGACCCTTTTGTATAAGCGGACGTACGCGAAAGGACGATTAGGGCGAGTGATGGTGGCGGCGATATTGCCCGCTTAATACGCGATCCGTGCCCAATCCGTTGTTTCGCGGGGAGCGGGACATAAATCAACTTTACCGGGCAAGGCAACTGTACGGCAAATGGGGCATGTAAGAGGCGAAATATAGGTGTATGTATATTTCGAAAGAGACGGACTGGTAGGTATAACAATAATAACAGAGCTGTATATAATGATTGAAAATATCTTCGATTCCTTAGTTTTATTAATATAACTGGCGAACGAGCGGTTCACGGAATGTGTCCTGTTTACGCGAAAAGTATAATTTATCTACGTTAGCGGATTGAGTGCTGCGCTGCCGGCTGGTAGCGAGTAGAATTCTTTGAACCAGTGGAACTATCTCGCGGTAGCTAAAACCATATAAACAATTTCGATTGTGTGGAAACGTTGCGCATTTATAGTCCTTCGCGTGCTAAAACCGCAAACTTCGAATCCCGGGGCTGGTTTAAAATACGAATATGCAACCATATATATCGCGCTGCGGTGCTGCATGTGACAAGCTTAAGATGTCATCGTCGTATCTCGGAGTTTTTCCACAAAATCCGTCGAGGACAGGGGAACACATCGTGTTCTGTATACGTTAGTCATTTCCTGAAATCGTAGAATTCCCTCGCGCGTGACAGTTCTGCAACGTTTTTCACGGATAAATAATAGCGGTTTGATACTGGCCAAGCATAAACGTTCGGTAACGAGAATTCTTTGTTTCCAGCGATATATACGACCGTCGTGTCGTGATGATAAAGCCAAAAGCCACAATACTGCGAAAGCATCCGCCGTTCATAGTCCGTTCTCGTATAGCAGTATATTATAGTGGCGTACATATATACTTTCCTCGGCCTAACCTGCAGAGAACTCTCAGCGTGACGAAGGAACGATTCGATATCATGAATTTTCAATCTACAGTTCGAACATCTATCGGTGTAATTCACCCCCAATTTTAGTTTTTTTTTCCCCTCTTTCCCGTAGGGCGATTATCAGTTTTGATTCAGCTTCACCAGTCTCCTTCGCGACCGGCTGCTCGCATTCGCCGTTTGTCGTCCGGGTATCACGATTCGCATTACGGCGCCGCTGCTCGATGGCGTGTAAATATCTAAACCGGTGAGATTCAGACTCGGGGCTATAACAGTGCGTATATACCGGCGATAAAGCTCGTCCCTCCTCGCCTGCACCCTGGGTAGCGAGAAAACGAGCGGCATTTATACCCTGCGGGGATTGTACCACTTGTATGGATGTTATACCACTAGGTGAGCCGTGCAGAGTTCGCGGATTGATCCACCTCGTCGGGGAGCCCCCTAGCCGCCGAGATCCCAGCTGCGCCTCGAGTGACTAATATGTGGGCAGGCTATGCAGGGCACACCCACCCACCCATCCACCCCTGGGATCGATTAACCGGGGGGGGTCGAGCGTGGTGTTCAGGGGGGGCTAAGGGGCGAGGGGTCGCCCCTTGTAAAACGACTTTGTACCCTCCACGTGGACTTTCATAAACGCAGGGAACAAACAAAAATTCTCTATGCTCACCGCGCTCTCTTCCCCTTCCCCTTTCCGTTTCTTTGTTTCCTTGTTTTTTCTTTGTTTTTGTTTTGTTTTTTGTTCATCCCGAACAAGCGCCACCGTGCCAACTAACCAGATTTTACCCAGGGGACGTGGAAATCAGGTATAGGTATACAACGGAGTGGAATTTAAAGGATATGGACCGAGGAATTACTTGTATACTCACGATCAGAGCTACGATCCCTGCGGGTCATAGCGACGCGTAGAAGAACAGCCCTATAATATTGTAATCGTGGTCCCGGACTCCTGATAACAAATGATGTTTTAACCAGCTCACATTAAAATCATTATACTTCGTGTGCACGCGGTGGCAGGCCCGGTTTAAATCTGGGACCTCTTCTATTCCCACATCAATATACCGCGCGGCATACGTGTGGTAGTGTTGTTTTACGCGTACGTGAAGCTTGTCTGGATGGGGAGGCGAGGAAGGGGTGACGGGGAACGGTGAACGGTGAACGTTGCTGCTGCTGGCACGGCCAAATTTAACGTTCGAATTAATATAGATTTTCCGAGACGCATCTTCTCGCCTCTTGGTGCTCTGAAAGGGTCAACTCGTTGTGTGAACTTTGGGCCTAAAATAGAATTATTTTCGTTGCATAGAACTTACGTACGTACGACCGTCGTACGGCCCACCGCCCAGTGCATCACCGCGGCTTATACCCTCCCTCGCTATACTTCTCTCTATCTTACATTCTACAATTGTACACACACGATGTGTATACATATTCAGTGTATGTATATATACGTATATATATATATACTATACACGGAGCTCGGAGTGACGTGCGTGTACTCTCTCTCTCTCTTTCTCTCACTCTCACTCTCACACACTCTCACTCTCTCGGGTATGGTACAGATATGTACCTTATTATGCCACATGCTTCCATTCAACGTATATAACGTAACGTGTCGTTGACCCGGGCTTGATGCGCGTTGTCGACTCTCGAGGACAACGACGTAGGGCAGAGCTCCACTAAACGATTCGGAATCCAAGGGCCCGGGCGGGCTAACCGCTAACGATCCTGATGAGGCTTGATGACCTCGCCGGCTTCAATTGTCTCGAGTGAACCAGCGGTGGCGAACGACGAACGAACTGTACAATATACACAGGGAGTATCGTGTCGGACTAGAGAAGTTGAGACGACTATAAGCTTTCAAATCCCTGCCTCAGCCGCCAGGCATGAATTTTATTACAAAAAACTTGACCGTGAAAAATCGGTAAAAGGATCATCTGTAGTTATACCGAATATACCTACCTCGTATCAAATTGTTTTCGGGTTTATACGTACCGACATACTACGCGAAAAGAATAACGGATTTGAGTCCGTCATCGTACGTGCCGACGCGGTTCTGATCGTTGACTATAATCTATCCTCGATTAGGTGTAAATGATTGCAGAGACACTGGTTTTGACGATCAGTTTCCGGCTCGGATCGAAAGTATTCCGTGGTGGTTTTCGGTGTGCAAGAGTTTAGCAAAATTTAGCAGCGCCCGTTCGATATATGCACATAGAGATTGGAGATTGACCGCGGGGGATCTCGGATGAGATCGTGACCAGCGCGTCGCACCTAATCCTCTCGGTTCTTCGGGAACCCCTGCATTTGGGTGCCACGTGGTCTGGTTAAACAGAGTCGACGAGGGGGAGCACCAGCGCGGTGCGGTGCAGGGCAGGCAGCCGGACTCAAATTGCATTCGGCGCACTATGCTGATCGGAAGGGTGCGAGTTGCACAAAGGGAAGCCGGGGCTACTAACCAGGGCATTAGCGGAACCCTGCGCGCTTCCCAGTTTCACCCTCCCCCCCGGTCTTTGCCTTCTTCTTCTTCATCTAGCCTCGTCACTCTCTTTCTCTCCTTTTTTTTCCCTCGATCTCTTTGTCCCCTGTGACCCCCCGTATTTTCCAACAAACAAATTCGACCCACGAAGAAACGCCCCTGGCTTAGCACGGGGTGACGGCATAGAGACCATAGAGCGAGAATGAGAGTGAGGGTGAGGATGAGGGTGAGGGTGAGGGTGAGAGGGGCTAGGAAAGGGGAAGCATACGTCGTTTGATATTGATTACCAAACGACAACCAGTTCCCTGATTTCATACTCCAGTAGGCATCGTTTGTCTGCCCCCTTTGATGGTCGCTTTGATGTCGAGGAGCCAAAGCAAAACGAAACCTTCATCGTATACCCCGCGCCCCTGCGAGAAAGCAAGGTGTCCGACGTTGTTGTCAACTTCAGACCTCGACAGTTTGCTTAGAGTTTTAAACAGAAGGTTTATACGGATTTTACCTAGACTGCAGATTGTCATTATAACGTAATGCAGAAAATGTATAAACACAATAATGGAAAGAAAAATTCTCCCGGCTTTGGTGGATTCATGAACCAAGTACTGAACATTCCAATCGTAACGAGAGAGTTTATAATGTAAAACCATGGATTCCTTTCGTCACGATACGAGACTGTCGATTTTTACAGCGTCGGGTGTTAATTCATGATTTATTGTTCTCAAAGTTGGATCATTGATTTTCGCGTCAAGAAACGTCGCAGGTAGGGAAATGAGGTGAACAAAATTGCGCAGGTATTAGTTTGAAAGAATATTTTTAGCACGTTAAAATTAGTTGTCAACAGTCACCGCGGCATTCTTTCAGCAGCTGTTAGCAACTAATACAAGCTAAACGCGTGCTTGACACAATTTTAGCAACTGCGTTGTCCGGTTCGCCAGTGAAATTCATCCAGACTAGACCAATATCCGGACTCCCGAGGCAATAATAAATTTTTACGATAAATTTGTCGATAATTAGAGTCTACGTTGAAAGAATTACTGAGTTGAAACTAATCGTTCGTTATATCGAGAAGACATTCTCTCCATGAATCGCTGACAGGCACATAGGTAATTAAGCTAAGCCCTTAAATGCTGATCAAGAAGTTCTCGGGGGTTAACTTTGCTCTTGGCAAACGATCGTTGAGCCCACGAATATAAGGGTTTAATCGCGGATATTTTGAGGCAAGAGCACAATCAACATAATTCCAACTCGTTCGACTCACAATGCTTTTGTGACATGATTACTCGATCAGAGGTGCGCTTTCCGCGTCAAGGCTTCGAAGTGTGCGGACTTCGGACATCATATAGATCGTGCGGATGATCATCGTTAATGTTAGGTATGAAAAAATATATACAAATCCATCATCGAGATGGTGGGTCACGCGGCCGTTACGCGTACGCTGTCTTCGGCGCAGAACAAGTGCGGCGTGTGACCGCAGATAAGATCATAGTGAAACATATACAAGCTGAGCTGCGAGCAATTCCGAAACAGCAGGATATACTCGCTCGTTCTGACTCTGCGTGACTTCTATGACTCGGTCCAATGTCTCTTCTTATCCGTACATATGGACACGTTCGTAGAGAGAAGAGGGTCTGTATCTATTGTTTTTCGTGTACTTTGTTCGCGCGCCATCTGTGTGGCGCGTGAATGTTCTTCGAGTTCGCGGTGTTCCGTTGTGTTTGCGTAATGGCTCGTGTAATCAGCGGCGACTAACGCTCGACGCCGACGCCGACGCAGAGGAGAACCGCGACACCCGTGACGCCCGCCGCAGCGTATCTGCCGCAGTGTTTTTCATTGCATAGAATGACATCCCTTCACGGTTTTGTTCGTTCCTAAAGCGAAAAAAAAAACCAAACAAACAAAATGGACAAAAAAAAAAAACCCGCACGCAATACTTTTAATACCGCGACTCCAGTCGGATGAAAAATCTCGTTACTTAGAGTGGCTGGCCGCGCGATGACCGTTTTCAGGTACGCCTATTCCTACCTTCAGGATATCACTACCCAAGTATTTTGTATGCACATTGAAGGGGTGTAAGAGTCATACGTTTCAAACACCTTCTGCACCTTTGAGAAGAATCACTTTTACATGCACGATAAGATCATCTGCTACGACATACACGCCCCGAAAGGGATTGCGAAGGAATTTTAAAATAACCCCGTTTCATTTACCCTTGAGAAGTAGCCGATATGATCGGATATAAGAGTCAGGTTTGCAGGTGAGCGTTCACGATGAAGTATACAAATTTTCAGGGGTTGTAAAAAATTTATATCTGGACTAGTCCTGGCTATAATTCGAGCTGGATTATAGATTTGACGATGCCATCGTCTTCTATCTCGCGACACAATATCTTTAAACTCGTATACAGCGACCTTTGATTGCTAACTATAAGTGCGATGATATATCCTAGTTTCTAAATCGTCAGTTGTATGTTAACCTGCTGGATAAACGGCTGACCAATTCCACGTGAATAAGTGTTAATTTCTCAAAGTCAAACCCTTGAAAAAAAAAAAGCCTTCACTTAGTTCAAAAAAAATTTTTTTTTAATTCAACCATCCACCAAATTGCCAACTGACAGAGGTTTGATTTCTTGACAATTAATACAGACCTGAAGAAAGATCTAGAATCGAATGAAGAGTGATTGAAGATTTCTGATTGCGATTACTTTTAAAACTGAGAAAAAGGCAAAAAATTATTTTGGAATGCACCGAGCTTTTGAAATGCCCCCTTGAAATGATTTCAGCACAAGTTATTGCAAAATAAGGTTGTTTTGTAAAAATGAATTTCCACTGTCAGTTCGTGAATTGATCAGACGCGATGTCTCGGGGGGGGAAGGCATAATAAAGGATATCCACGATATTATCGGATATTCTGGTGACTACACGGAAAGACGATCATAGACAGAATAATATCTGTACATTGCAGTACGTGTTATACACGATGTAGTACAAATATGAAGTGGGATTTGGTTTGGTAAGTTGTTCGGCGATAACCTCTATGGACTTTCCCTTCTCCGCCACAACTCGGGTCTAAAACCTTAGCATCGTGACAAACAGACTTGCGGCTCGGGGTCCGTTTCTTTATCCTTATTCGGAAATAAACAGTCGGTATTGTTATCTGTGACGTTGCATACGGTGGGATACTCCGTATTAGATAACGATACCACTGCGCTATTATCACGGGTGAGCCAATGATCCGTTACGAAGATACTTGAGAATCATTTCGCGCGATAATAGTGCGCAACGTTGGTCATACGTCACGTACAGGTCACGCCGAGACGAGATGCATTTCTATCCTATTATATGTATTTTATAATCTGAAATTATTCCCACATCTACACGTTTTTTTCACTCCTTGTGTATTGGGTCCCGCGATATATTAAACATATCGTGCAATATATACCCTTACTATCGTCCTATACCTATGGAATATTTCATGTCAACTCGACCAATGATATTCGCTATGATATTTTTCATACGATTCTCTGCTACCTGAAAGAAGCACTCCTGATATTTTTCAGATTCTTATCTCTCCAACCGTTAATTTTTTATGAATACTCAAACGTATATCTACAATGCGACATTTTTTGAAAAACTCAAAAAGTTCTCAAAAATCCTATTATTTTGATCACATCCGATCATTTTGACATCCGATGATGGGCCGATTGTTTTTTCTATTTTTTTTTTTTTTTTAACACCTTCAACATTTTTAACGAACAAAACACCGTGTTTCAACGTTCCGAAAATTCACGAAAAAAATTCCCAAAATTTTTGTGTTACATGGATCAAGGCGTCAAAAGATTCATAATTGAACTCAACATTTTTGAGATTTTTGTTTGTGAATTTTCGGAACGTTGAAACATGGTGTTTTGTTCGTTAAAAATTTTCAAGATTCAACCCCATATGTAGGTATACGTAGGTACAAGAGGCCCAATGCGAAAATCTATAAATGATAAGAAGTCCACGTAGATTGAGTACAGCTGATTAGAGTTGTCGGGTGATCGAACTGTTTTGTTCCCGAAATTATGACCTTGTGGCTCTGGGTATTTCCCCGGTTTATCTCAAGTGGCAAGAAAAGAATCTATATACACGGTTACACCGGCGTCCGGTGACAATATAACGCCGATAATCATCCACGGAGTCTAATTGAATTGTTACGATACATTTATTCGGAGGCGCTGATCGAGAGATATATACCTAAACTTATCAAACCAAAATTTAGCTATTTATGATTTGATATTCGTCTGCCGGCTATACTTGGACCGTTGCCAAGCAGTTAGTCGCGATAACTCGCGGTAATTCCTAATTCGACTGCTTGATTTTATACAATTCACGATGCACGAGCCTAATACAACCTACCTTATCTACCCGTAATAAACATCCGGGTATTTCTCGCCGACGAAATATACCTGGAAGCCGTTATCGACTCGACGGATTATATGGCTTATCTCCGGAAATTTTGTTTCGTCACACATTTGACAAAAGTAGATTAATCTATCTACTCGGGCGTATGAAATATTTTCGTTAAACAGGTAACGGATATTGAATTCGTTTCCTCGTTTATCTATACAGATCGGAGAGTGTGGACGAATAAATTGACCTGCAGTGACTCTCTCCGTCTTGTTCTTTCAAACCTCTCTCTTTCCCTTCTTCTCTTTCTCTCTCGCTCTCAGCCGTCGTTATGTGGAATTCAAAGGGGAAAATACAGAATATACAAGTGCCGAGTAAAGAGACGGGGATTAGGGGTACAAAATTGACGTCCCTCTCGAGTAGCTTGCGGTCGATGTTCCGTTTTGACGCACTTTTCCCGGTCGAGATATACGCAGGTATATACGAGAGGAAAGACTGCAGTTTACGTTAGCCAAGTCGGTGGGCGTGGCGGACCTTTCCTTTTCGGGATGTAACGTTCGAACGAACAACGGCTGAATGGCATTATTTACGATCAACGTTTCAGGGGCAGTCGGGCTCGGACCGAATATAAGATTCCGGTATTTTTCTTAAATTTCTTCGATTTTTCACCCTCCCGACTCCCACGAGAGGAAACGTCTTCTCTCCAATATCCCCTTCGACCTCCCTATACGTCTCGACTTTTCATTTATAGGTCCGCAGGTAGAAATGCCGGAAGGGTCTCGTACCTATACTCCGAAGCTTTTTTTTTCCACACGACGTTGAATAGCTGAGGCATTCAACTGCGGATTCCATATTCGTGCGGGTTTAATATTAATATATAGGCCAGCGCTACGGTCGTATAGTTTCCGGGACGGGGGCGAAGGCGAGGTGGAAACGCGTTATATTTACGTAACAAGATTCTCTCTAACTAACGCGACCGACGCGGTAGCTAGGCATAAGGTCTCTGCGCTGCAGGCGTGGGAACTACTTCGGTTAACCTGGGCGATCAGGACGCGGCAGCGATATAACGGATCCCTCGCATCTCGAACTCTACGATTCGATTTTACTCTTTCACCCGATCGGGACAAACGCGCGCGCGATAGTTTCCCCCCCGCTGCCTCATGCCGCCCTGGCTCACAGCTACAGCTAAGGCGATTGAATTCCTCAGCCTTCACGGGTATACGCATTAAAACACCGAATCGCTTTTATACCGGTAACAATAACGCTCGGAAACGGTCGGGCAGCCGAATACCGTCGATTTCTCAATCTTTCGAGCGATATTCGTGAACGACGTTCAGTTACTCATATACTCGTCCGTATAGGTAGATACTTTGATGTCAGCCTGTATAGGTAAATTCGTGGAGACGATTCCGTGACCGCTTTAATTTCGATTCTTATAAAACGGTTCAATCGATAAATTGCACTTTGTTTCTGTAGCGGTGCAGATTTTCGAATTCTCAACTTCATTTATATATATCGTTGTATCTACAGGTAGTTGTGGTATACCGAGGCGTGGAAGCAACGAGCCTGTATGTAGGTATATCGCATGTACACAGCCAGTCCGTGTAATGCACACGTATAGAATATATATAGGTACGTGCGATAGAAGCGTTCCTTCCCACGCCAGACATAGCCGAAGGATTTATGTAACTTAGACGATGGGACGCTCGTGCCTTAAGAATTGTGGGCAAACTCACCTATCCGAGAACATGACCTCCATTCGGTATAACAACAACACGTGAAATCTACAGGGTGTCCCGCTTCCGTAGTTCGTTACAAAAAGAATAAATAAATAGACGGTATGGATAGTATTTGTATTAATTTTCTCTCATTCCGTGTCCCGCGTATGAGTCGAACGGATCCTTTTTCCGTCAAAGGAATCTCATGGTTTTTATCATCCGAACCGCCGGAATGTCTTCCGGCTCGGTGGGTCGTTGAATAATTCTTTTTAATATGCCCGATCAGAAGCCGTGGAAAATTTTTGGAAATACCGATCCCGTTATATACCTACCGCCGGATTTATTTCAGTGTTGTTTTTAAAGTTGAGGTTGCCCGGAGGCGACGGCGGCACCGAATACGACCGGCGTCGCGTCGTCGGTCCATCAGTGCATATGCGACCCGCCCCACGTCGCCTGCCTCTCAAACGGCTAGAAAAACTGCTTGGAATAACATAATTATGGGGTCCAAGCTGGATACTGTGTTCGTATACGCGGTACGCGCAGAGCTACCGTTTCGTGTGACAACTCAGAGGGCACGTTCTCCACACATCTATACATACACACGAGTATAGAGACGCATATACGATCGGTATGAGCGGAGTGTAATAAAAGACCTGCCCCGTCATTCCGAGAGCTTGAATTCTGTCACAGACCAAATACAAATTCTCTCGACGGACCGGAGATTTTTTTTTTCGACAACTCACGAATGAACTCAAAGACTCTGCCGGTCGCGTAAACAAAAGAAATGAATTCCGTACTGAACGGGACGAATTCGTTGAATAAATATTTTGACGTGAAGACCCGCTTAACCTACGCCCACCGTCGCGACCACTTGTGGAAATCGAGACTCGAGCCCGTCCCCGTCCCCGTCCCCGTGCTCGTTCCTCAGAATGGGTATTGTGATCTCTGGCATTCGTATACCCGCGTACACATTTCAAGAAACCAAGCAACGTACGTACGTACGTATTCTCAAAGCTGGTAGTGGTCAAACCATGTATAAAAAGAAAATTGAGAAAAGTGAATAGCTGGCAGTTCTTTTTGCATCTAGTTTCTTCAACTGTTACGAGGAGAGAGAAAATGGCAAGAATTGCATTCAGGTGCTGGCTGTGCAATGAAACTACTTTGGTAAATTAGTCTCGTGGTGTTGCAGCTATGGCTGCTGCTGCTGCTGCTGCTGCATTCTGCTAACAGTAGTATAACTGGCCTGATGCCTTTTGTACTGATCCAACGAACCGCGGGGACACAAACGGGAAGCAAGAACTTGGCTCAATGCTCTAATTCGTTTCCCCGTTTTGTCTTCAACCTCGATCCTAATTTTTCACCAACCTTTTTCTACATATAATCATCCTTTCCGCCTTTCTCGCTTCTTTTTCTTGTCGGTTTTTTGTTTTTCCGCGCCTCGACGGGGCGTTTTATTTCAGCACGTTTAGCGGATAGAAAATAACAGCGTGAATCGATTCTACACGATTCGTACTCGCGCGTTGACCATTTCTTTTTTACCACAAAAAAATTATCACCCATTTCAATCCACAACACGTCTATTGTTCGTTTCAATCTTTGGATCGACGATGACGAGATAGAATCTAACCACTCGCGCCACGGACGAGCGACTCATCGAATATATAGGTACTATACACACACACACACACACATACTGCAACACTTACCAAAGTAAGATTATAGTGTCGTATCGACGTAAGGCGATCTATAGATCGCAGGAATTCCGAGATAATTTTGATTTTATTTATTTTTTCTTTTTCAACCGGAACGTTCCTCACCTAAATTCCTCCTGATATATATTACGGCAAGTTGACTGCAGTAACGTGCCTTCCGCGAAATTATCAACCCTCCAGCAGGACCGGGATTACTCTTGTTTATGAACTGCGCGAGGTTGAAGATCGACTCGGTGAGCGGTGTACCACCGCAGAAAACGCCCGTACGAACCACTCGATTTGTCGGAGTTAGTTTTCTTGGAAATATTCGACACTTGTTGCTTCAGATCGGCGCCCTGGCGACGAGAAGCCTTATACTGCAGAGAGACTGCAGTAGATATACTTGGAACAGGGTGAAGCTGGCCGCAGCAGGGAGTTCCCGAAGATAGCGTCGTTAGGTATATGTATACGGTGTGAAGGTCTCAAGGTTTTCGTACCTCTTATTTTTCCTACAACCACGTTTTACAACACGTATACGGTACCGTGTTCAGATATAGGAGTATATAACGTAATAAAATCAAGAACCAATCTCCGTGTATGTATGTATAGGTACTCGTATACTTCTATTCGTACGTCTATATCCGCGTAGTAAAGTTATCCGCGAAACAGTTATAGGTATCGCATATATATACCTATATATCGAGAATCCTGAAAATACATAGAAGAAGAGCGGCTAGGTGAACGCGATCCCCGCGGTGTTTCCCTCGACAACGGTGACGCGACAGGTAACGCTATTACCGAGAAAAGACGGCCTTCGACACGACGAGCCGAGGTGAACAGTTACCTGACTGCAGTTACTTGGGGTGCACCTCGCGTTGCAGACGGTTCTATACCGCAGACTTATCTCTGCACCATATAAGTTTATGTGTATACCTGTACCCATCGTACAGCCGATATATATACAGCTATCTATGGACGTGGTTTATTCATCGGAAGAACTCTGCAGCGTTCTCTGTCTATTTCGCGAGAGGATCATTATCCTTCCCAATTCTTTGTTAATATCGCGTTGTATTAGCTAGCAAAGAAATGTAGTCATTTCTTCTGATCTCAAGTTTGATCAAGTGCTGCCTGATCAGCCTCGCTGTTAAACACACGAGACTACAGGCTCACCAATCGGCGTATATAAATAGAAATGAAAACGCTGAAATTCTCGTGAGTCGTGGTCTTGAGCGGGAGAGAAAAGTGAACTCTTGAAAGTTCGAGCTCGGGGTTCGCGGCTGGAACTCGTCGCAGGTGACCCAATGAACGTATGTGGTATATATATATATATATTTCTCTCTGCGAAGAACTGGTAAGCAACGGTATATGCAGCGACGTTCGTTCGCTCACCTCGACCGCGCTGGCCGGTCACCGAGTTACGCCGAGGACACGAATGTCCGTATAGGAGAATCGACGATAGTTGGAACGATGCGGTGCAGGATAACTCGCAATGTCCCCAGCAGCTCGTGTACCCCCGGGGGGGCTGTCGTAGTTATACAGTCGTATATAGGTATTCGTTCGATTCATCCTCCGGAAAAGTATACCTGTATTATATACCTACCTATATATACGGACATTTCTGCATAAATTGTATGTACGAGGAAAAACCCACATCTTTGGTGACGTGATATTATGCAGAAGATACGAAACCTTTGTTCGTCAACGTATACCGCGGGCTGCAGGCTATATGCAGGCCCATGTGAATTCTTGACGCTATAGCCGGTGTCCCGCACCAACAGCTTATACGAGAGAAGGTATAAAGTATATAAGATACATTGGTGAATGTCGGACCGGAAGTTGCGGAGACGCGAGATTGGATACGTAATACTTGGACGAGGGGGGTTATACTCTCAAGGCGCGCGCGAACCGCGCCGTGCCGCACGTCCCGGATGATGCAGACTTTGAAAGACGGGGGCGAGGAGGGCGATGGGTGATCGAGTTACCCGGGCGACGGGTACCACCGAGACAAAGGGCGCCCCCCGTTCGTTACAGTGAAATACCGATACCTTATGCTGGGCGGTGGGTACACCTACGCGGTCGGCAGTCAATATACCCACCGATCTTTGGTCGCGATCGTGACTCGAGAGATTTATAACGACTTGCTTCTTACACTCGAAGCTATACGACCATCAGCGTCATAACCGCGACCTGACGATCATTCTCACAAGACACGCGAAACCCTGATGGAAAAACAAACTTGCGGTCGGGGGTTTCAGTGTTCAACGAGAACGTATAACAATATTCGTGGAGAGGAGGAACATCTCCCGGTAGGTATATTTATTCATCCGTACGTTGGCAGGTATAGGTATAAGGTACAGGTATTCGTTCTTTCAGACTGCGGTTCGGAATCGAACGCGACATTGCAGCCCATAAATTTTGCTAAATTATAACATTATCTCGGAAATTATACACGACGATCTCGGAAACAGGAATTATAATCGAATGCATACGATCAAACTCATGCTCGGAGCATAGGATATGCAGCTATCGTAGACATAAGTATATGTATATATGTATAGATATCCTGCAGTATATGTCGACAGATATGATATTGCTCGAAAAGCTGGGAGCGGCTTGAATTTATATGGATGCGTTTTCAGCTCGTATAAAAACACCCGCAGGTTTAGTACCGCGTGAATGGAAGGAATCGGGTTAAAAATTCGTCAATGAAAATAGCTGTGCAGGTATAGGTATACGCTTACATTATAATTATATTGAAGTATGCAAAATCCCGCGACGAAACACGCCTCGCGATTTCTTCTTCACTGCAGCGTGCTAAAAGTGAAATAGCGCGCGCCGGGTTGCCGGCTTGCGCGACGAACGGCCGAATGTCTAATTGAGATCAGTTTGACTCAGTTTATATCAATCTAGCGGAGTCGGTAAAGTTTTGTCCGGCGCTCTTATCGCGAACGTTCTCCCCGAGGTCTCGAGACAAGTTTTTAAAGGCTAACGCGCGGCAATAATGCCCGGCTACTCGCCTACGGTCACGAAGGGAGGCCCGGCCCGCGGCATACTCTACCCCGGGTGGTGAAACATTAAGGAATTGCGAGCAGCCGAGAGGGGAATTCTAACGCCGCCGAAATCGACCCCAGTCAAGTGTTAATTCAGACAATTTGCGGTGCTGTGGCTTGGCTCAACCTATTCTCGTGCGGTGGACACATCGCTACAAATTTTATGAGACCAGAATCAAGTTTGATTCACTCACTGATGAATTTATTCTATCCTCGCCATACATCCGCACCTATACCTACGCATACCTACGTATATTATGGTATATATATATATATATATATATACCTGGATATACCTGGAGCGTTGTATCTACGTACGTATACGACAATCACGTGTCCGTATCTAGACGGGTTCCTTCCCGTCTCTTATATTAGATTCCCCGAACCGAGCGATGACGTCATCTACTACGGGGCACGCTCTCTGATCATTGGATCATTATTAATTGATTCCCGGAGACTTGTCGAGTAATCGATTTCCATCATCTGGGTAAAAAAAAAATTAATGAAACGAAGTCCAGACGAATCTCTTTCATCCGATCTGGATTTCATTTCTAAAAATAATCACGATAATAACGAGGATAGTGATTATTGATTAACATCATGTGTGTCTAGAGTCAGCCTGCAGAGTATTATATACATCACGTGTATGTATACGCGATGCAAGCGATAGTTTGCAGTAGCTGTGGATCTCCATCACACACACGCGCGTATGTGAGGGTATAGTCATAATAACCTGAGTCGTTGTATCTGTCACCATCTGTCCGTATTATACACATGCGGTATGTATATAGAATAAAGTCCGCGCCACGTTGGCGTTCGCTTAATTTCCTTGAATCTATATGTATGTACGTATCCGTATGTACACGTCGTAAGTATGTGTATATATATATAATATAATAAAAATTATGCATATAGATGGATATTATTGCGACAAAAATGTTATAATCATCTATATGTATATATTTCCCTGAACTTTGAATAAGACGGATGGACGGACCGGACGGACGGACGTCCGGTAGATTGCTGATTGATATATAAATAAGTCGCACCGCGAATAATCAACTTGATTTTTCGAATTGATGTTAATTATTCCTCGACCTAAGACCCGGCTAATTTTTGAAAAATACTACGCATACCCAAATTATAGATCTCTGGCTTAGTTCAAAACTTCTCATGAAGAATGAACCGAACCGTCAAATTGTTAATAAAAGGGGAAATAGGTTGGAATACTTCGAGGCTGATGATGAAGTATGGGCAAAGAATTTTCGTAAACATAAAAACCGGTGGTCGGAAACGATTAGAACAAAGAAAGTGGGCCCAGTAACGTATGAAGACGCTTGAAGTACGGGGGGAAAGGATCATGAACGACACGCAGACCAAATAATTAGGCGTGAAAAGAGGGTTGCAAAAAAAGCCGTGACAGCTGAGGCACAAAGCGCTCCGAGACGATCACCGAGATTATTACTGAAGAAGGAGAATAAGGAAAAAATATGAGATTATCAAAGGGTAGAGAAAGAAGTATACTCCATATCTGTGTATACACACCTATACCCACTAGCAGCTATATTATATGTAGGATTAAGTCAGTCGCTATTAGAGCACCGAGGGTTTAAGATCGGTGAAAATAAATACGTACGTACAGTAATAATACTTGAACGAGTGTTTTGGTATTTTAACCATCTCCGACATAACATTTGCGTGTCTAACTGTGCCGTTTTGCCTTGCGATCGGGGCCGTTGATAATATGTAGTTGAATTTATATACATGTAAAAGTAATTTCCAGGTAATATGATATATCGCGAGGCCTATTTGCAAGAATAATTGTTACGCAATAGTCCGAGGTCCGCGGATAGCACCAGGCAACAACATCCCCACCTTGACCCGGTCTTGCCGTCGACATCACTTCCGCGTATCGCCACTTCCAGTTTCCGCTCTGTCCCACGAGAAACGAGTATAATCAAAGTTCTGATGTATGAAGTATGACTAGTGAAGTATGAAGTCGACGGTTGCCGAGTCATGGAATCTCATAGTCCTCGTGTCGTTTCGGTATTAGCGTTCGTCCAACTTATAATCAGCTAGCCGACGCCAGTCAACTTGTACAGCTTCGTGCTCCCAGGGACGAATTACCTTATTTTGAAATTACTCCGAGATTGCCCGAGGTGAGGCAGCGTTCACCTGCTTCTGATATCTCTGCAGTTATCGATATATACCGCATCTATTTATCTATTCTATGTATCAATGTATACATATATATATTTATCTCTTTGTGCGTGACGCGGTTAATCGTGGCGACTGCACCAGCCGCACGCGGTTAAGCAAAGTTAGCCCAACTTGACTCGCTGCTTAGACTTGGTTTAGGCTCGCCTTAGTTTAGGAACTAGGTTAACTTCTAATTGCGGTTAATTGCTAATTTACCGGCACTTGCTCGCCGCGCTGCTTACCGCGTCGCTCTTTCTTCCTCCTCCTCCTCCTCCTCTTCTTCATCTTTTCCCTCTCCCCTCCCCTTCTGGTGCCGTTGTGTAATCCAATGTAAGCGGAACATTTTAGGCTATTTTCTCGTCTTGTTAACCGCGGAGTTGGAACTCGTAAATTATATCTCGGCAACGACGCAGAGTTGAGCCGACCAATCAGAATATCAGGGGGCATGGATCATGTGGAACAGCCAGAAGTGCTAGTCTTAAATCCCGTTGTATTTCAGCTCACCGAATATATCCCGATCATCCGCGGAAAGTTCGCGTTCGCGTTGGCTAATCGCTCAAAGCCCTCGCTACGCCACTCCGTATTAGGTATATAGGTATAGACATTATACATAGGTATATATACCTGCCCGGAGAGCTCGAATACCCGCATCGTTTGATATTTCTGCTAGCTCCTCCTCTATACGTATACATATAACACAGCTTCGGAAGACTTATACAGAGGTGTATATATACACACGCAACGTTCCCAGGGAGAATAACGTCTTAACCTCGCCGGGCAATTTCCGGGTTGCGAAGCGAACGCCCCAGCTACTGACTTCCGGCTTTGCCGCCGCCGCCGCCGCCGCCGCCGCCTAATAATGCCTTGGCTCGTAGGAAACGCGGGCGCGGCTTCGTCCAAGTATGCGAACACGTATAGGTATTACGCGTACTTGCTGACTCTGGGTATGTAAACACGTACACGTGTTGGTACAAGGTGATCCGGAACGATACCTCTAAGGTTGCAGGTAGGTAGGTGAGTACTATACGAGTATCGTATGTAAGTATAAGCGCGACGAGTAGAAAAGATTATTCTATCCTATATCTATCTGGATCGTTATCAACAACAAAGACGACGTTTCATACCTGCGGGATATAATAGTGATAGTGAACGATAATCCGCGGGAACAATTCTTCGAACGAAAAACTGCACGGCGAAATTAACACGCAAGATTTATCTATCGAAATTATTCAGATATATGGACTGCAGGTGTGTGACACTACGGATTATCGTACGAGTGTCAAAAATGGTATTCTCCGGTTACATACCTATGTGACTCGGCGTAGGTATGATTAAGTGGGTAAAATCCAAATCTATCAGATAACAGCTGTATAACTGAAGCCTCGACGGAACTGTTCCTGCAGTCAGAATTCTTTTACTCCTCATGTTTTCTTCTCGAAACCAGTCGAGAGGACGATACGCCCTCAGCTGCGAGTATGAAGCTGGAATTACCGCGGACATGAATACTCATCTCTATTCTACTTATGAAACACGAGGTGGATTGTACTTGTTCCGCGAAGAGTCGAAGGTCGCGCAGGCGATTATAAAGAGTCAGAGGCGCGGATAACGCGGATTATCATGCTGCCCCATCGTTTTCGTGAATTATCAGCGAGCCTGACGATACTCGGAGAGTCATCGATGCGACAGAATCGTTTTTTATATGACTCGAAAGAATGTGTGGCTGAAATTGCGAGATCGGTTATATACTCATCGCGATCCCTTTAGATCGTCCTCGGTAGGGTCGGTGCTCTTGAAAAGAACGAGATGGCATGGCATCAGAGTGAATATAGGAAGAGCAGAGAGGGTAGGAAGCGGTAGAAAGGGTAGGAAGGGTGGGTGGGTGGGTGGGTGGATAGGTCTACGTGGGTACCTACCTCGTAGCCGAGGCGAAGGTGGAAGCGGAGGCAGAGGCTTGTTCCGTTCTCCGCCCGCCACCCCCCGAGGCCTCGTTTGCTCGCGATGCCGGAAATTGAGCAGAGCCCCGCGTGCTTCCGCCGGGAGCTTCCGCGTTCGTCATCAACTCCCCCTAAACTCAACCACCACCCCCACGCGGTCGTGGAGCTCCAAGAGATCAATAGAATGTCGGCGACGGCGCGTTCGTCCGATTTACTCTAAGGCTTTGTTAACCGTGAGGGGGAAAAAAAAATTTGAAAAATGGAGAAAAAAAAAAAACAAAAAAAAAACTTCAAACATCAAACAGCCTCGCGTCAGTTTTCATTCCCGTTACGTATAAAGAACGAAGAGACGAAACGACGAAAGCCTCTTATTTCGACTGCAGCTCGCATCGAATTCGAGCTCGAATATCATTCCGCACTATTATAATGTCGGAAGAATTATGGTGTATAGGTATCGCGAATTTAAAGCGGCGGAATTTCTCGCCCATATTTATAATATACGTTGCGCACGCTCTGAGACCGTAGGCGTTGACGATAATTATTGTACACGGCGTCGACTTTCCACTCAATCAAACCGACAGCTCTGGGATATAAATCAGGTATTAGGGTATTACTGCGGTATATATATTTCAATGACGGATTGCTGCAGCAGCTCGGGGGGCTTCGTATCGCCCGAAAGCTTTCATTAGCCGGCCCCGGAAATGAGGTTGGGTTTTGCAACTACGGAATCAAATCTGCGGAATATGTATAATATATTTATCAGGCAACAAAAATACGATATGACACGTGCCCCAGCTTATATCTACACGTGTTAAGTATAACACCTACGTACGTCACATATAAGTATGCAATATTATATTATCAAACGTACGTTATTCCCATGCCGGGTATGTGTATGCGAGTATATCGGGCATAGCGAAATATCAACGTGCAAAGCATCGTACCGTGTACGAGTCGAGCGAGAGTAGAACCCTTTTGTTTGTTTGTTGGTTTTTTTTTTTTTTTTTTTTTTCAACTTGCGCAAATTTTCTGAACGCGGGGCAATCTGTTGGAATATCGGATCGACCCGCCTCGCCTCGCCTCCGGAGAACCACGTCCCGCTTCCGTTTCCGACTACGTCAAATCCCCCGTTTCATCAGGATTTCACCCCCAAACCCTTCGCGCAAAGGGTAAACCCCGTACGACCAATCAGCGACGACTCACTGTGGGTCTACGTCGTGCATGTATAGTACCTACACGCGTGTGCGTCTGCATATGCGTACATACGGACACGAAATGATGCAATTTCACTTGGTATTGGCTAACGTTATAACAGTTTCGAGTCGAAACATTGAACCGATTCGCCAAGTTATGTATGTTGGCGTTCAAAGTCTTTGGAAATGAACAATCTGCTCGTTCATCCGAACGAAATGACCTGACAGAGAAATTTGCAAAGTCGAAATCGAAATGGAAATCAAAGTTTCATTCTTCACTTTTCGCCCGTACCATTTGAAAACCATTGTAAACCGTTCTAGTAATCTCGCCGCTGATCAAATCGCCCCAAAGATGGACTTCAGCCGAAGATTTACCTTCGCATTTGATAAGGTACGTACATTACAAGGGCGACCGCGGTTCGCCATACAGAACGATAATATATATTACCTAGGTATATCTAATGGAACAGTGTGCTGAAAAGTTTGCCGTACGGTCGACTCGAGTGGAGTGGAGTGGAGTGGAGCGAAACCGAGCGGAGGGAGACTACCGTTTACTTAGATATACCAACTTATACGCTGTTGCTTCCGTGTTTGACCAGCGATAAATAAATTTTATGCCTTTACCGATCGAAACGTTACACCGTCGATTCACCGGAAAGCGAACACGTACGTTACGTATACGTACAGCTATACGTAAAGCGGATAAGTATTATAGAAGAGCGAGGAATAAAGTCAGATCGAGAGCACAGAGGGTAGGGACTATTTCCAAGATGAATAACGATAGCTGATAGTAGATCGGTATAATTGGGGTAGCCGTAGCTGCTTAAACTTGACCAATTCTTTAGTGAAACAATCGATTTCTTCGAGGCGAACTTGAATCAGTCTCGACGACAGTTGTAACGGGACTCCGACTATCGATGGATGGATGTGTAGATGGTCGAGAGAGCCTTGAAAAAGACGACATAAGAAAAAAAGTAATAAAAAGTTAATGTCAGATAGTAAATATCGGCAGGCTGGTGCACATCAACCCTTGGCACTGGAATCTCTCCGGCTATACGGTGCGTGTTGTGGGGTATGTAAACGTACGTGTAGGTAGGTATATTAGCCAGAACGTCGCTGCAGAGATACGGGACATCGTATCTTTAATGGGTATGGGTATGGTGACGGGGATCCGACGGTCTCGTTGGTATCAAGGCACTTCCGGTTCCGGGAGCGACTTCGCGGGGCCGTACTATAACGTCGCGTCGGCTGACGGCGCGATAAAAAGCTCGTTAATGCTTTGAAAATGGAACGCCATGGAGAGAGAGAGAGAGAGAGAGAGAGTGAGAAAGGGGGGGAGAGGGGAAGAGAGAGAGAGCCTCGACCTCGAAACGACCCGCGCCCCCGGCACCATCCCCCGGGACCACTTAATCTTATTGGCCTACGTTCGCGATAACCGAGGGCAAATCCTTCCTCCGACCATAATCCATAATCCTTAATCCTTAATCCTTACGATCCTCAACCCTTAATCGTCGCATCGATCTATGGAATACGCCAGGGCAGAGGAGGAATCTGATCCCGAAATTGTCCAAGGCCACTAGCTCCTTGCGCTGCGCGGTATGGGCTATTCATTCTCTGCCTATATTCTCCGCACAATTAGATTTTACCAGGACCCCGCATGCAGCAGCTGCCGTCAAAAGAACCGCCCGCCCCACGTCTCGTCTTGATGAGATTAGTTTTATGATTCTTCGGTGAATTAATCGAAGCGTGGAAAGCGTCGCGTCCCCGCGGTAGCAGGTCTGGATTTCTCTTAGCAGAAGAGGAGAAATAACATAGTTACGATTATAGTATCTATCTCTATCTATGACCAAAATATTTTTCACGGACAGACACTGCAGATATACATTTTATGTATACCTACACATAATGTTGCGGTAGCCAAAAATTGACGTCGCACAAACGCGACTCTATACTCCGGAAGCGCTTTCCCACTTTGTGAGATACGTCGCTGACGAGCCGAAAATTTATTTTTCTTTATCATCTCGGCGGCGTTGCAAAGGCCATGAAAAAGCTTCCCCTGGGAAGTATTTTCTCAACAGTTTGTACATTCGAGTATAATTATCGTATATATACGTACATATATATCTATACATAGTGAGATGGCGTTAATTTAATATTTCAAATCTGCATGTCATACATATTCATTCGCAAGCGTAATAAATACCTGAAGTCTTCCTTTTTCCCCGCAGAAATGATATATTACAGGCGTAGGTATATTAGCTGGTGTATATACACATAGGCCTACCTGTATGTATAGGAAAACCACTTTTTCTCTTGTTCAAGCGCGGTCTGGAAGCCCTGCCTGTACACACGGGTGATCTATGCGTATAATATTACATAATATCAATCAATGTGCGGAATGTCCTGTACATAAGTTAAATATATATGGGGTTCGGAACCCCTCCGAAAGCGTGTCGGAGATAGCGGTCTGCAAGTTTACTGTACTACACTCTGTCGCACATGCCATAAAATGTCGTACGGCTATAGAGCGACGTACCCGGTCCATCGCGTAGTCAGCATATTTACCGAAAATCCATCCGGAGGTCGTTTATCGTTCGCGGTCTATACCTACCACCGCGAGAACAAAATTTAAGGACAAAAAACGTATTGGCGGATAGAAGAGTGGCCGAAAGATTTTGCGGGCTGCAACTTAAATCACATTCTATACCTACTCTATTTGTCTATGCGAGACGAATGTAGGTATATGAGATATACCTGCAGTAACAATACGTTTTTTGCATTGGTCGAGATCGAGATCCCCACATCTATCCGTGTATCAGCTATCGGACACGGTGCGTTAGGCATGATCGATTAGTTGGATGACAGCCGCTAACAAGAATAATCATACGCGATTCATGGTGATATGAAAATGTACGTGTAAATGCGTGGGAATGCACATTTTTCCCTTGTACTCTGACAATTTTTCGCCGAGCTATAGGATGCGAGAAACGTTCAGTCTTTTCGAAATCTATGTACGGTACATAAGTTCATCCGACGCCTGTTTCGAGCTCTGAAACGCGCTACCAGCATACATATGTATACATTTATAATGTACATACATACCTATGTATATTACGCGTTTGGTATTCGGATCGCGGCCCCGGCACGGCTACGACGAGGGGATGAGAGGGCGGAGAGAGAGAGAGAGAGAGAGAGGGAGTTTGCCCGTGATTGATAGAGTTCCGGTGCAGGTCGCCGTGACGTCATATAATCGCTTTAATCTCGTCTGGGTTTTATCGCGGCGCACATGTAGGATACAATACAGGCACCTAGCCACCTACCTACCCACCTACCCACCTACATTACATATACATACGGAATATGTATAATCTGTACTTCTAGTATGTATTTCCCTGGCAAATCGCGAGGCGAAGTGACGGTGGACGACGGATATAGGTCGACAATTATTATACCTATTTATCATACCGAGTAGCTACAGGTACACTCGTATCTAATAATCCTGATTTGCTGCGTTACACCTTGCGCCAAACTAGCTGCGGACTTAGTTTAGCTGCAGAGTCGTGTATAATCGAGGTTTGCGGTCATCGCGAGTTATGAATTAATAGACGCGTTGCAACACGAATTGCGTGTATCTATATCTCTTGATAGTAGGTTTATACAAGGAGACGAAAAATTGTTATTCAAAACTTGAAAATATATACAATTTTTTGGCGGTAATGAACGTTTCATCCGGTGCAAGAGATCCTCCCTAGTGCCGGAATTCGATGATATTCATTCTCAGCGTGACATGAGTAAATGATTCATCTTAAATCACAGAACAAACAATACTGTATAGTGCGCTACAATTTTGCTTGTAAATGTTCACGAGGAGTCCGGCTAGTAGGCACGATAAGATTATACGAGCGCGGTGTATACGCGGTAGCGAGCAGAGAGTAGTTATAGACGTGTATACTCGTATCTCACAATCATTCGGTACACATATACTTCGCACCTCCGAAAATGGTCCTCGCCGAGCAACGCGGACCGTTCGCCTCTTTCAACGAGAGGAGAGAAGAGAGAAGAGAGAAGAGAGAAGAGAGAAGAGGAGAAGTGAAGAGGGGACTGATTCCGTTATCGCGTACCTCCGCATAACCGTACCTCTGCCCCGGACTCCGGAGACGAGTTCAGGGCGCCGAGGGATCCGAGATCATTTCGTACCGAGGTAAAGGCCAGGTCGTCTAGCCGTATACAAGGTGTCCCGTTCAAATCCTCTCATCGCACTATATGTACGCGTGATACGCGTAGTGCATATATCAACCACATGCACAATATAAATATATCACAATCGATTACCAGCTACGGTTGAGGGTAAATTTTATCCCCGAGGAAATAAGTGATCGTCATCTACGATCTAAAAAGTCTTTGTTAAATCGACGCATGTTTGCTATTCAAAAACGGAAGTTCAATCTTGCGATTAAATCGACGGGGAGATTCGACGGTTGGTTAGGAAAGAGAATAAAAAAGGAGAGAAGAGAAGAGAAGATCGTACGCAAGAACAAGAAGAAACCTATTCGTTCGTTGACTGTGGCGGGGGCTAGGCTAGGGAGCAAACCTCGCCGAGGAAAGCCTAGAAGCACGACAAGTATACCTCGGTAGCGCATACCGTGACATCACTTCCGTGTTTCACGATTAGCCCGTAACACAATACGCGAGTGTGCCGCTAGGCGTTGGAGAGAGATGGAGCGAGACGCGATGAGGCACCAGGGAAGGTCTTCGGTTCGTCGGGTCTTCGCCGTCGGAGATGCCTGCTGACCGGCTGCCCCCACTTGCCCGGGAAGCCGTTCAAACCTGCGCGGTATGTGTACGTGTGCGTATGCATGTACTACATACATGTTACAGCTCCGACCCCTGCAGTCAGTATATTTATATACAAGTAATGTTCTTCTTTTTTTTTTATCTCTATCGAGCTGACGGCGAGTGTCAATAACGTTCGTAAAACTTTGCCCTCCCACGCGACACGCCGCGATCCGATACTCAAGCTCCTCATATATAGTCCCGCAAGTTTAGAGTTTATAGATGGAAAAATCAATAACTGCCAATACTTTCGTGGATCCGAAATTCCTGGTGATACGATTCCTGCGGTCTACAATCGCGGGCTGGATAAATTTCGATATAGGTATACTTGTCGAAGGATTTTCATGCTTCAGAGTCTGTTCACGTTGTTTAAACGATTGTACGGTGCAGTTATACACGTCACCCGTTGATGTGAATCAAGTCTCGATCCGGAGGTACATACAACGTTTTATTAGCTAACCGATCGTATTAATTTAATTGATCGAAAATTATCGTGATTCGCTTCCGGCGACGTTTAACTTTATTTACGACGTCTACCTGCTGCCTACTTCTGTACACAAACACACCTCGCATATAGCAGCAGCCGCGGTGTAATTTGTCTAGCATATCTACTGCACCCGAGCGAGCGAGCGAGGCACGGGCAAGGTTATTATACCCTTCTCTGATCCACGCGGTAAACAAAGCGCGTTCCTAGACGCGATGGCAGCAGGTAGTAGTTCCTTCGGTAGTCTACGGCGTATAGGTATATCTAGTAGGCGGCTGTATTCTTGCGCCAACAAAACCCGACTACCACAGCGAAGAGCTTATCGCCGTCGTAGGACAACGAAGAGCTAGCTCCAAGACGCTGCCCGTACGCACACGCGATGATAATATCGTCGTGTGCTAGGCTGCAGTCCAGGTTTGTAACGTGGAGATGCGTCAGCGAACCGCGAAGGTCGATTCGAATTGCAGCGCGGGACACGCATAAGGAAAGATATTCATTCGCTAACCGCGTCGCCGAGGAGTATAAGCGATTAGGTACGTTCCTTTCTCTTTTCAGCTATAATATTCCCGGTTTTAATAATAAAAATACGAATAAAACGAAAAAAACCGCTCGTCTTATTTGCGTCAATCGGACTCGACGATGGAATCATATCGGATTCATGCAATTCTTACGAATCTTCAACATATATTCTCTTGATTTGCAACACTCAACATATATTTTTCTGCAGTTTACGTCGAGAATTTTTTTTTCCTTTTTCAGTTTACAGATCAATTCTCTTGTACAAACGCGCAAAACGGGGAAAACCAGGTTCGAATTCACGACCATATCAGGCCTCGAATGAACAATAAGCTAGACGGACGTAGGAGGAGGTCGTATAGCTGCATATATGCGACAGGAGGCTGGTTAAATCTTGGCAAAGATATATAAGCGGTGACGCGTCGATATACATTATTGTTATGCTAATCGGCGTGCGGAGTCTGCAGTGCCAAACACGTTTTGTCCCAAGGGCCATTGCACCCGATAGACCCAACCGCCTCGAAGCAAACACAGATAGAATATCGTCAGTGTCTGTCTGTCTGTTATTCGTCTCTCGCCTTTATTAATTAGCTATTATACGCTATATATATATACCTATATGCAGACGAAAGGTATCCGCGTGCACGCGCGATAAATACGTAGATACCGGGGGTAAAAAATTGTTAATAACATCATCCTAGTGATTATATTATATCTTCAAACTATAACAAACCTACGCAAACGAGAAACACCGACTTACTATAACACGAGGTTGAAGACCGCTTCACCTCTAGACATCCTATAACAGGCGTCGCTTGCTGCTGCTGCTGCACCACCACCACCACCACCATGATCGCCACCGCCATCGCCATCACACGTCACCACCTCTACTCGGGTATGCGACGTGTCCGGTGTCTCGTGTTTCTCATCTCTACGGATCCAACGCGATATGTACCTCATCTCGCCGCTTAATTCCGCAGGTCCGGCTTCTGACGAAAGGCGAGGGCCGAAGGGCGGTCAAGTGTATCGAGGAATCTTGGTTCTCGATTGAATGTGAAATATCAGATATAGGGTTCGATATGAACTACGGATAATGGACATACTATGTATACGGTATTCGTGGCGAGATAGAGACAGAGGGGGAGAGAGAGTAATAGTCGATATCTGGCCGCCACGTAGACAGTATTATAATCTTAGTCAATGTGACCGTCGATGGGATAAGTCACGTAGGTAAACAATATACGCGATAGCGAAAATACTTCCTTTTGGAAACCAGCTTCTCTCTCAAACTATACGAGCAAAGAGATTTAATTTATTTTATTAGCTTGACGAGAGACACGGTGTTCTATACATACACGTATCTGTGATGTATGTACATGAATGTAAGTATAATGGAACGAATGTATTTGGCAATAAGGTGGGCGTAGATTTAACATATACTTATACTCTCCGTGATCACTAATGAATTCAACGTCTCGTAGAATACGACGCGGCAAAAATGAACCATCGCGACACGATTAATTATTATAGGTATTATGCCGAACCGAAAACAGCATAATTTACGGTGAGGGGGAGAAAGATAATCACCTACTTATACGCTAAGTATACATATAGGTAAGTTGGACAAAAAAGTGTTTGTTGATAATATAACAGGCGAAAAACAAACAAATTGATGAAAAGTTATAATAATAATGATAAGTATATCACGTTTTTGACTCTTCGCACTCTAATTGACCTTGGCGGGATGTACATATACCGGAATTTCTTGTCATCCGATCAGCATACGTATACATAGCCAGTATATTCTTATAGTTCGAGAAACATAATAATGTGTTTGGCTTGTCTCAGCCGAATGGGATTACCTGTATGAGTCAAGTTATTCGGTGTATCATTCTTTGGTTAAACGCGTGCGACGTTCGTTCAAACTTCTGCACTTGCTACAGTTGCGTCACTGCAACGATACTAGCTGTAGTGATAATAATAATGTCCCTGCGGTAACCGTCTGCGAGCAGGAAGACCTCTTCCTCCTCTAACAACACAAAGAAAATTGTGATGATGTTATGTGCAAGGCGAGAAAACCACAATTTGGCATATGAATGGAGAGAGAAAGTCTGGTATAGCAAAGGAATAAAGTATTTTCAAGGGTCTCATAATACTGTCATATACAATTAATCCCTTCAATCGAACGAAGGATAAAAAAAAGAAAATGATCCGTGTTTCTCAGAATTTCGTTGCTTTTTAATAAGCGAAAGATATCGCCTCAAGTATGCGTACAAGTATAATATGACATGATGTTGGTGTACGCGGCAGGTGTTTACTGAAAATACACTTGTACATGTGATATATGCTATTACACGTATACTCGCAATTGATACATATCATCACGTACGATGAACGTTGAATATTTCCGGTCTCTTCTTCCCGGCTATATCCTGAAGCGACTATAACTGCAGTGGGACGATATTCAAACGTGGCAACACAGGATGGAATGTGGTTAGCTTGGGATGCATCGAGACGCTGCTGCAGGGTTCGAAGGTGCCGCGGAACGAGCTGGCAAAGAAATAAGAGGCGCCGGAACGACGTGGATCGCGACGGTGAAGGAAGCTGCTGCTGCAGGTCTTCAGAAATGAAGTATATAAGTTAAAAAGCTAAACCTCATCCATATCCATATCCGTATCGGTATATCCGTATAATCAATTTTCAAAACGAACATCCGCTTCAGACTGTGTTGTTCCGGATGAGCAAACTTGGAACCTGGATCCACGCCCCCGTAATTATTTGCAAAAGGTTGAATTAATCCCCGACCGCGGTTACGTGGGTACGTACCTAATTAAACTCACACGAATATGTCGTTTTTTTTTTTAATTTTTTATTTTTTATTCTTCTTCCTCTTCTTATCTTTTTCTTTCTTTATTACGAATCGCCTGAAGCCAACGAACGTCGCGTACACGCATTATTACCCAGCTGGCATTATGACCACGTACACATTGATGAGCATACGTAATACCTACTGCAGGCGCTCCGCGCTCGCGCCCTCGAGCCTTTATTAACGCGGCGTCAGTCGTGCCGGGTCAATTGACCCCGCGGCGCGTCTCCTACCCACTCGCGGGAACAACGATATCAAACCGGAGAGAAGCGCCTCGTCGCTCGATTATATATCCGCCACCTTATATTTTTTTCTTCTTCTTCATCGTCAGGGGGGGGGGGGGGGGCTGCTGTAGGGGTGGAGCGTGATAAACAACTAAACATTACGAAAGTATCCGACAATTCGTCATTCAATTCGACCTCGCATTCCATATCGCGAATAGGTGAAGATTAGTTTCATTCCTATTTTTTTTCATCGGTCCGATTCATCGTCATTTCGTTTAACAAGTATACTTCGTTTTTTCCTTTTCTCGTCTTGGTTTTTTTTTTTCTCTTTTTCTTTCAATCCTTTTCTCAATATCGCAATATCCCGCGACGTCTGGTAAATATTTTCGACATGCCGTGCACCGGCTGCTATAATAATAGCTAGCAAAATTCCGTTATTGTCGGAGCGCTAATCATCGCGTTTAAACAAATGCTCACGTATAGTATAGACAAAAATTCGTGGCGAGTGGATATACCTATATGTATAATATAGCAAACCGGACAGAAATAAAAACTTGACTGTTTCTGAAACGATCAAGACTAAATATTATAGTCCATAGAGTAACGAATATATAGGTATACTATAGCAGGACAACAAAATCAATGATAGTTCGCGACTCGTTCACCAGCAGGTAATAATAAATTTCTAAACTATGAATCCAAGAGTCCACGAGTTACCTAACAGATGACTTTAAAACTAGCCGAGGTCCTAACCGCGACAGTATAAATTCTAATCCCAAACGCGGCTGGCTAATCAACCACTTGGCGCAAAACGCGAGCATCGCAAATTATACTCCGGGCGTCCAGCAGCAGCAACAGCAGCAGCAGAAGCAGCAGCACGAGGTCATTGTATCTATCCTCTCCTCCGATTTCTTCTCTCTCCCTCTCTCTCTCTTTATCTCTTTCTCTCAACCTATATATACACGTTCCCATATCGTATTACATTATATCCCATGTCTATACGTGCGTAACATTAATACTGCACAGTGTGTATAATGACCGTGCAATGCAAAGCAAAGCAAGCCAAAGCGCACACACGCCCGCGATATAAACGTAAACGGCTACAGTGAAAAAAATCTGAAGAAAACTAATACCTGCAGGTATACTCAATTTATTGTTTAACACGCCGCTGTGCAACGGTGTTACAGTAGTATCATACCTGACAGTGGTCGTATCATAAGCTCGTGGACGATCGGTGACCCCCCACCCCGAAATTATTTTTTTTTTTTTTCAATTTTGTTACTCCTTTTCTTTACGACGAACATTAACGTACATACATGTACGTATTACACACAGCCACGTCGCACGTATCGGAATGTTTGACGTTCGGCACGTGGTTTTGTACAGAATACTGTGTTTGTATGTAGTACATACCTATGTACGCATTATATTGGTATGTGTGTGCATGTTATCCCGTAGGTACGAGAGCGACGTATTTACTTGTTTCTTGTTCGAATCCGTCCTATTCTACTGGCAGGAAGAAAACAAACTATAGAAACGACGAAAGACGAACGACGGCTACGGCGTCGGCGTTACGGAAACAAGACTTTGATTGAAAATACAAACGAACCCGGCTGCTGCACTGGCGCGCGGGACTTGATGGAGTCTAGGCGTTCCTTGAACGGGGAAGAAGAATGATTAGGATCAGGATGAGGATGGGGATGAAGAAGAGGAAAAGGAAGAAGAAAGGGAACGGAAAAATAGACGGTACGAGAAATTTGACGGAAATAATAAAAGGAGGAGGAAATAACGACTATGGAGAAAAATTGACAACCGTATACTGATCATTCTTAATTCAAATTTAGTCTTATCACAGTTCACACTGCACCACCGTGCGGATCTTCAAGGTGCTAATGAAACAGTCCAAACAAAAGAAATAAAAGTATAACAACTTGAGAACTGCCAAATTCTGCATATCCCTATGTATAATATGTATACATTATATACATGCTGAATCGTTTAATTTTACGATATACGCATATATATAATATGAATATGGTATGTAGATATACTTTTTTGTTACGTGTTTTCCTCAATTTCGTTTAAAGTTTCGACTATACAGTATAATCTCGCGTCGTCGCGGGGAGGAAAAAACATTTCGCTTCAAGGCGTCGTGACGCAATTGAATGACTAGAATTATTTTTGGAATCGAACGAGTTTCTCGCGCGTGCAGGCGGCGGCTATAAGCTGCCCGAGTTGAGTCGAGTTGAGTCTCGTCTAGTCGAGGAAGTGGCGGAACAAAGAGACCGGAGAGGCGACGAGGTCGCGCGCCCGTTCAGCCGAGGTATTTTGGAGGCACGCGGAAAGACGTCGCGACGCCGGGCGTATTATAGAGCCGAGTCGCACGTGATTAACCGCTACTGGGTGACCAGCGTGGAAATTGACTAAAGTCCGGCCAACAACGAGAGGAGAATAAAAAAAAATTTCCGAGATCTCGAACGTATTTCAGATTTACGTAACTCGTGTGAACTTTTTAAAGAGAAACAGACCTCGGATCTCCATTTCCGTTCTCGTTTCCTGCACTTCACTTTGCGTTACAATTTTCTAGGTACATATTATATACTCTCAGTTTACATATCAGGTATATATATACACACCTTTCAACATTCGCTTATGATATCACGTAAATTTTTTATTGCAAATCGCGCGAGATGATGTTGTTGCAAGGCATCAATGGTATTTACACTTTTGCTCGAACGCGCAGCCTCCCGCGCTTGCAGGCCCCCCCTTCTCGCTCTAACTCTATCTCTCTCTCTCTTTGAGATAAATCTCCGGCTCGCTCACTCTGTTCCTCATTGCGATTGACCAAGACTGCGTTTCGTAAGACCCCGGTATAATTACAGTAGCTGGTCTCGACTAGTTGTTACAAAATACTCGCGGTTTCCGCAATTTCATTATATACGTATATACATATATAGTTGGCATCGATACCTGCAGCTTTGCCCCCGTCTTTCCTCTTTTCCGTGTTAAAATTCAGAGTTTTGTCGCCCGTATCCAGGAAGATAAAACTTTTATCCTGACCACGGAATTTCCTCACCAACGATGCCTTCTTCTTTTTCTTTTTCTTTTTCTTTTTTTTTTTTTTCTTCTCTACGCATAAGAAGAAAAAGAAGAAAAAAGTAGTTCACCTCGGAGTAACTCGGTACCGCTGCAAAGTTTTCAAATTCGTAGGATTTCAAGGTGGAACCTGACACCGAGTTTGTTTAGGATCGCTCGCTAGGCATGCGAGGTTTTGATGCAGCTGCCGTTTCGCTTTCTGCTTCTTCTTCTTCTTCTTCTTCTTCTTCTTCTTCTTCTTCGTCTTCTCCCGTTGGTCTCTCGGCCCCCGGGTCCGTTCGTACAACGACACGCGAGGAAATGCGAGAATCGAAGAAACGGGAGCCAACCCGAAGCAGAGCGGACAACCGAGACCCAAGGAAGGCCAAGACCCGGACAGAAGATATCACCGAGGAAAGTGGGAGTGAGAGAGAGAGACGAGGAGATAAAGAAACGTCGAGGGCAGATGCCTCTGTTATTACAGGTTTCGCCTTTCGAAATTCGACACCCAGATGAAGCCGCGTGTTCATAGAACTGGCTCTGTGTAGGTCCAGGATCCTGGGCAACGGCCGAACCGCGGGAGGTCGTGGCCATAACGTACGCGGTGATACATCGTATATCTGATCGTGAGCACAAACTATATATGAGAGATTGAAATTTCTTTAGATTCGAAAGAATTGAACACAATCAAAGAAACGTCCGATTACGAAAATGAATTCGAATATGCTTATATACGCCCGGTACCCGACGTCGTCTCTTCAGCCTCGCGTCAGCCTCGGGTTGAGGAGGATAAACACATACGTTCGCACACACACGCGCACGTATATCAAAACGTAGCGAGGTTCGTTCACAGATCCCTTTGCCAGATAAGCCAACGGAGAGGGATCCAAAGGCGAAGCTGCCACCTTGAATAGAAACGAAGATAGAACAGGGAAACGTGTATGTAGGGCCAGCGTGGGCGACCCGTGTGCCTCGCGTACCTACGTGCCTATATACCTTAACATATAGACACCGCACCCTCCGCTCCGAGATCAAAGAAAACCTCCGATTCAACTATTCAATTCTTCCCGCTAAATCCTTTTCCGTCTCCACCCACCCTCCCCTGCACCCGTTGTAGGTATGTACGCACATGTCTCGCTCTCGCCCTCGCTCTCTTCCTCGTTGCCTTAGTTTTCCGACGATACGGAGTGGAGCAAGGACCGCGCGCTTCTCCCGGACAGAAAGAGAAAAAAAAAACCGAAAAGGAATCGAAATAAAATAGAATGATCCGTGAACGATGAGCGGTTGGGGGAAAAAGGGAGCGAGAGAAATAGAGAGAGAGAGAGATAGATATTGACTGACATACTCTCGGCAGTCAGGACCTAGACGAGTTCCATTCCCGAAAGTGAGATCAGATTCTCGATCGCTATCCTACATCCCCTCCTCCTGCCGAACGCAAGATTGTGAAAATCAACCTTCTCTTATCTCTCGCCGCTGCGATAAGTAGGTATTGGTAACGCTGTTATTCCCGGATCTTACTGGATCGTGACTATAGTTACAATAATTAATGATAAAATGAGTGATTGAGAAGTCGAGTGGCGATGACTGATGAGTAATAGCTGCAATGATAATGTTACAGCCACGGGAAGACAGGATGGAAAACGTTGCGGTTTATCCGGGTGGTTTACTTGACGCCTTATATAGCTGACGTAAAGCTGCACCGAGGCGTCAAGGCACCTAGCTCGCTTGAGCTTTGAAGAAAAAAATTTCGGGATGAATCGTCCCCGCGTTTATATAGAACCTCGCGTCTATTCCTCCGCAGCTCTCGTCCTACTCGACTCGCCTACACTAAAGAAACTCCATAAACTTGGATAAGTTAGGCAAACGAGTGGCCGTATGGAAAACTATAAATAGTTTATTATGCAGTTTCGCTGCTGATTGTGCGCGGGCTTTAATTCGAATGACTTTTGTAGCTGCAGGCCGAGGTTACTTTTACAGCGTACTTTGAAACGTGAACACGCGGCGACTGCTCCCGAGACAGGTCCCATTCGATGTTTTTGGTTTTTTACGGATTTTAAAGCCTCCGTCTTCTCTGACGCTAATGCTATCCGGGGTCGCACAGCTTTTTCTAGAACGTTCGAGACGGTAATTAAACTCAGCTTGGTTATATGGACTCGACTCTCGAGCTGCTGCCGCTGCCGCTGCCGCTGCTGCTGCTACAACCCAACAATAAAATAAAACTGTTGTTATTTCTTCCTGCTGCACTCTGCGATAACGAAAGAGAATATATTATGTACAGCTATATCCAGATAAAAATATGTGATTGCGCCAAAGAACACTAAAAGCTGCAAAAATATGTATATTTATGCGATCAAATTCTACCGCGATTCTACGTACACGTACTTGTATCCGTAGTTTGGGATTCAATTTATTCTTCCTAGTTACAAACGCGATAATCATTCATGAATTATGCAATTCAATATCGGCGTGCCACTGCACGCATCTCTGCACCGAATGTCATATAATTCCGCGCAACAGTTCTAGTCCTTTTTTTTCACTGCACGTGATGGATTTGGCATTTCACTCGCATGATAGATGACAAGGAAGATCGTCAAAAGTGTGAAAAAAACCCGCTGCATCATTCAAGAGAATTTCAAGTTTAAGTTTTTCAATTACCTACCTCGAGCTTGGCCCGCACCACGAGCATAAAGCAGGCTTCCATGACGCAGATACACCTACGCAAAGCCTTTTCTTACCGTATACACTTTGCTCGGTAGATTTGTAGCAGCAGTGGGCTCGGAACCTCACCAACAGATCGAGGTTCTCAATCGACGATAGATCCTCGGAAAAAAAAAAATAATCTCGAGGGACAAACGACTGCCGATCAATTGTTTGGCCCGATATTGTAACTTTCTTTTCTGTTGGACCATTTTTAAGTCGGGAACACACTCGAGGGTGGAAACCACTGGCAACGACCGAACAATCGGGATCCTCAAACACCGGCGAGGTATTATGTTTTTCTATGCATGTATGTAACTATATACGTATACATAAGTATACATAAAATGTACTTGAAAGAAGAAACTTGAACGAAAAAAAACTAAACGCCATAGAATACTATTGTCAGATTATACCTGCATTGACCGAGGAAAGACTCTATTTACCTTTTCATTTGGTTAAACTACCAATGGTCAGCGAGTAATCCATTCATTGCTTTCACTAGATTCTAAAGAATATAACGAAACGTGTTGACCCCACCTTTATTTACGAACGCGCGCAAATAGTGTGCGTATATATCCTAGACAGAAGTGTATAGCTGATCCATACAACCGAGACGCGTTACCGGGAATATACGATCCGCGAAAAAATTTTTACAAAATTTTATCACGCAAATTTTTCGTTCAAGATTTTTTTATTTTTCAACTTATAGTCAGGGTATAGGTATGGAATGGCGTTGGTCCTGATAAAGACGAAGAAAGTGTCCTAACCGAAGCAAACTGTTATCCGAAATGGGTATTACGCTTTCTGAAATTTTTATGTGACATATACGTATACCTACACGGAATATCCTGTTGAATAAGAACGTTTTAATGGGCAGAATAAAAAAATTTCTCTGACGACGAAGGATTCTCATATCGTCAGAGTCGGGTTCAACTCGCGTGCAAAGGCGACGGTGGACGGTGGATGGCGAACGGCGAGCGGCGAACGGCGAACGGCGAACGGATTCAAGCGCCCTGGGCGATAAATACGCGAGGCGGGCAAAACTGGTTCCTCTTCCTGTCCGAAGGTAACGCGTGGCCCGCGGTCCACCGAGACACAAACACGGACACGGGCTCTCGAGAGGAACGCAGGTAGGTATTATACGAGGCGCACACGAACACGATCGGATCTTACCACCGGCACATTATGTCGTATACATGTACCTACATACATATAGGTATATCCCTGCAGGCTGGTTGGTACACGACCGGCAAGCCCGCGAACCTGTTCCTTATTACAGAATCTAAACGACCGGAAGTAAGCCGAGTCTCTTACTGACATGCACTATACGTCTTCTGCGTATCACCTGGCTCAAATCTTTCTCAACTATATCGCAATTTGGCGAGATATTCTACACCGCGCCTATAATTTTCAAATTGTGAAAGAGAAACTTTTGCCACAATTAGCCACGGCTAATGAGCAATATTTTCGACAATGTGGCACAAGCTCGTTGCTGCAGGATCGGATTTGACGATTATTTGCTTACAATTAGCGATAACTTGTGAACCCCACTGTACAACGTGCCGTGGATATACTCCCGTCCTCATGTCTCCTTAGGTATATTGCGAATCGGTATTATATAGCCGGAGATACGCCGGCGTGTGATGAACTTGAGGGAGGTATAAGATGCGGGCTTTGAGCCGCTGCACGAGGGACCCTGGACTCCCTGGAGCCCTCATTTAACGTGATGCCGTTAAATTCACCATCCCACGTATCTTCCACCGCACGAACTCGGCACGGTATAGATTTTTCGATTCAAACAAAAATACGCTTATATAAAGATGTCCGGAATATTCAGGTAGGTAGGTGGATAGGTACCTATACGTATGTGTGTACATACCTGGCAGGTGAATAAATCAATCCATGATTGAGGAAATAATTATCTACTCACGCCTGCTGAGTCCATCCTCGACCGAAATCGACTCAGACTTGCAGGAGTATCTTTATAATCAGTCGAGTCTCCCTTTTCGTAGTGGCGTAGAATTCATACGCCGGCAAAGTATGCCAACTACTGGCTGTGCTTAAGTATATTTCCGCGTTAGCGTGATTATTCTCTGAGTAAACCGTTCGGGGTCCATTCAAAACTAAGCTGTATGACTATATAACGTGCGTACGACGCGGACGTCTTCCTATCTGCAATAAGTGACGATAATTATACATATACCAACATAAACATGTACGGATATGAATATGCGAATACCTCTATATATTATCATGTATGCTTCAAGTTTAATCACTTCCTCTAAAAGCGTATCATAGCCGCACGGTTCAGCACCCGAGAAACCCGGTATAGTCTCGCACGTCTCGCAAGAGGAAATGATTGTCGAAATCCTTGGAGGTTCGCCAAGGTGAACGGAGGTCAGCCCGGAGGCACGGAAGAGGAGGCTGACTGAGAAAGGCACACCGTATGTACGGTGGTGTGGAATATCTGAAGATGATGAGATGAGGAGATGAGGGATCAGTTACGCTCAACCGCAAGACTAACGATAAAAGTGAATATCATCATCGAGGACTGAGAGAATCTTCTTCGTAGCCAATTCTTCGTTTTATACTCTATAGAGTTGCGATATACACTTGCCGACTGACATTTATTATACACCTTCTTAACTCTCCTATACCCCGAGATGATTACACCTATACCCAGATAGATGTGTGTGTGTGTGTGTATGTATATATATATATATATATATATATATATATATATATATATATATATATATATATATATATATATATATATATATATATATATATATATATATATATATATATATATATATATATATATATATATATATATATATATATATATATATATATATATATATATATATATATATATATATATATATATATATATATATATATATATATATATATATATATATATATATATATATATATATATATATATATATATATATATATATATATATATATATATATATATATATATATATATATATATATATATATATATATATATATATATATATATATATATATATATACGTGTTTGTACCCATTTTGCGGTCCTTTCGTCACTCTGACGCGAAACATATTGCAACACTCTTACCCTCAGGGCAGCCATATACTTTGAGGTACACAGATACATGTCCGTAAAGAATCATTCGGAGTCATTAATAGTCGAGGCTTGCGCAATTAATCAGAGAACCACGTGCGATTATAAGCATGTTAGCTAACGAGGAAGACGGATGGTAGATGCCGGACCCACCTGCATACTAATTTCAAGCTACTCGCTCGTTTTCGTTGGTTGACACGGCACACCGCTTACCTGAATCCCTGCCGAGGCACGCGCATTCGTCTCTCATCTCGCCTCGTTGCCAATAATACTTGAAAAGACCACGTACAGTGTACCTCGCTTGCGACGAAACCGAAATCCTCGGGAAATTCTTTCGGAACAATCCCCTGCGTGGACGTGATCCTAAAATAACCGATCAAAATTCAACCACTTGTTACAGTTAATCACAATCGACCGTTCACCCCGGCTGGAGCGTGTCCCTCGGTAATTCGGCTCGTCTTATATATAGTTTACAAAAGGGACGTTGCTGCATAGAAGAAGGAAGAACCTTGTGCGCGTGTAGGGCGACGGTGTGGATACTCCGAAAGCTAACGCCATGCAGGCGTACGGTGGGAAGGGGCGAGGCGGGTGAGGGGGGGACCCCAGCACTCACATAAGTCGAGTGCAGTGCATGCGAAGAAGTGATCCGGTCTTTCCCATGGTGATTAGTCGTCGGTTTGCCGATAGCCTCGGCTGAATGAATCAACGAGAGACGACAGACAGGGCGACGGAGGAAAAGGGCGAGGAATTAATTCGATAAAGTATATCCATTCGAATAAGGTCCGGCCTTATATACGTTGACCCCGCGCCCCAGTGAAACGTCGCGTAATTGGGCATATCGTCGGTAAATATTCAGAGTGATTCATTTTTTTTATTCGCTGTATACGTGCTGCGGTTTGCTTCAAGTTTAAGGATCAATTTTTAATAAAATTTGTGACGAATGAGTCGTCGACCGCGGGGGCGGTGTATCTCTGGACAGGAAACGGCGCGGCGCGTTGCCGGGTCGGATTGGGCCAGGTTGTGCCTCCCGCTTCCCCCGTTCAGTCCTTTGCCCGGGAACACGAACAACCTTGCGCCCCAGCTCTTGAATGTCCCTCCGTAACTCGTTGGAATTTCAAGCTCGTCAAGCACGAGACCTAGGCAGGCTAATTAAATTAAATCCTTCCTGATTAATTCGAGAGGTAACGAAATGTCACATCCAAAACATGCTCGCGGGATTGAAAATTCCTCGAGCCTTATCACCTTGACGCGATATCTGCTCGACTTTGAGAGCGGAAGGAGTACCCGGCGACGATCAAAGCCCTGAAACGAACCGGAAGAAGATTTTCACTTTGAAAATTAGATCAAGGATAGACGAGTTGAGAGATATCGATTTAAAGGCTCTTCCATTTTTATCGTCCAAGTACATACATACCTACTAACTCATAAATATCCTTGCGACAGATCTTTCGATCTTCCCCAATTCCCAATCCCTGAAAGTATACGAACCGTTATTCCTAGATATTATTGTTGTACCTATCTCTACGTTCGGCCACGTGGCGTACGCGCGCAGACATTATCAGAGACCGGGGACTTTTGACCTAGTAGATGCCTATTATGATCCGCAACCCCGAAAAAAGGATCCCGAGCTTTTATAATGATTATTATTATTATTATTCAGGTCCTAGAGCCGCAGGATCTGGGTCTGCGTTCTATGCGGCCGGGGCGTTCCCTGACGGCGCCAGATTTTTGGGAGCAGGTGCCCCCAGGAGGCATGGGAACGACACGCAATCATCGGGTGGCAAGGATTTCCAAAAATTCTTCCCCCTAGCTGGTGCAGGTAGGCAGGCGGGAGGCATTGTTGTCTCCGCCGTTTGATCGGAGGGATCTGGCACGCGGGAGAGAGATTTCCGTTTTGTGCAGCCAGGAAGAATTTCAGAGCGAGTTTACTCCTCAAAGGAATCTCGAAGGGACTTCTCCCCCGTGCTTCTTCTTCCAAAAAGGATCAGAAAATATCCCGCGTAGGTACCGAGAAACGAAACTGAGACGAAGGAAGCCGATACGACCGCGGTAGTATAGCGATATTCAAGTCGAACACCAACAACACTTCGCTTTTTATTCAATAAACGTCAAATACCTATGACACAATACGAAATACATACATTCGAGCGCAAGTGAACAGCCGTACGTTTGAAGTTGGAACAATTTAACGCATGTATACCTATCTATGTATGTACAGTCGGGCAATAAAGTTCTTGTAGGGTCGAAATTTAGGCTCAGGTGTTTTAGTGTCTACGCTGTTGAGCAGGCCCATCGATGCGTTGTTTATTATATACAGGGTGTCCCAGAACTAAATGTCCAAAATGAATGGTGGCCTAGAGGAGGTCGAACTGAGTAAATTGTCCCGAAGAACATGGGGTCTGCGAAGTCGCGTTCGCGAGATATCACAAGTTAAAAAAAAAAGTATCGCTTTGCGCCGCGTCGCCGCGTCGCCGCGGCGCAAAGCGATACTTTTTTTTTTAACTTGTGATATCTCGCGAACGCGACTTCGCAGACCCCATGTTCTTCGGGACAATTTACTCAGTTCGACCTCCTCTAGGCCACCATTCATTTTGGACATTTAGTTCTGGGACACCCTGTATATTTAGGAAGTATTTCTTACTTTACTTTGAGTAGGTAGTCTGCCCGATTCGCGTTCTCAGAGAACGGGGTATGCGGAGCGAGGGGGCTGCTCAACAGCGTAGACACTGAAACGTCTGAGCCTGAATTTCGACCCTCCAAGAACTTTATTGCCCGACTGTACATACATACATTCATTGAATAGTACTCAACGTCGTCAATTGACAGATGAGACGTTTTGAAAATTATGGAAGTACTTCAGGATACGGAGAAAGAAGTTTTGAGAAGAATTGTAGAAAAATAATTAGAGTCAGGTTCGATGACTGTGAGTAGCAAGATTGGGGATGAAGAAGGCCATAGTCCATCGAGTACCGCGCAGCATATTTTTCACCCGGGGAAAATTCCCTTCTCAACTTCTCTAGATATTTTATAACGTGTATATAAGGGACTTAATTTGCGATAGTGTCTTGAACGGGGGTAAAAGATGCCACCGCACCCAATTATTATTATAGGGTAGGTCGTGTGGCTTGGGTTATTGAGGATATACGGATACAAAGGGCCTCGACTGGCTGGCTCCGGCATATGATCGTTGCAGACGGTAATCGGATCCCTGAATGCAGCAGTTGATGGTTACTATACCCGGCAGGATTCCTCGAGAATCATGTACGTTCATCGGCGAACAAATTCTTCTTCACTCCTTGAAAACTATGTGTAAGCGTGTACAATTCTCAGCACGTAATTCATTCACCCCAACGAAGACCGTAATTCTATGTCACTGAGAATCGTCTCCTCGACTGGATTGGGAAACTGTGTAGAACGGCCTTGTACCCCGTAACGGGACACGTTATATTCCCGGTTGGCCCTGATTATTCGTCCTACAGGTACCACGTGGGTACGGGGATTACCTTCCACCCAGCCCTAGTTTTTGGTCCTTTCTCGTTGCAGCCCTCCCCAATCCCCGGCCCCCGGTCCCCGTACCTCGGAACGTCAGTGAACCAGGGCAGGCCAGCCTGCACCCCTGAGGCATATATTTGGTCGTGTGTCGGACAATGGGCCGGGACCCGTGCTTCTCTTCTCCGATCCTCAAAATAGTCTCGAAAGCCTTCCAAGCCCCGGCAGCATGCATGCCCTCCCTAGTCGCGCCCGGTTTCCCACGAATCCCTCCTACGACCCGCCGACCCGTCGACCCATCGACCCACCGACCGACGACCGTTACAGGTTTCTCTTCCACTCGACGTTGGCGTCGGTCAGGGTGCGTGCCCCTTATACCATTCCTTTTCCTCCCCCTCCTCCTCCTCCTCCTCCGAAACGAAAAAGGAAAAAAGAACGTAGGAAGGGAAAAAAAAGTGGAGAGAAATGGACGGGGAAAAGAAAAAGAAAAAAAAAAACGCGGGCACACGTGTTCGTCGACGAGATGGATATACGTGCAGCGGTTCTACCAAAAACAAATCGTGCACCGTGCCCTCGTATACTGGTGATATTTTAACGAGGTGCATTCCTAAACCTCCGGATCCCTAACGACCTCGCACGAACACTTATTGTCGCCGAATGATTATACAAATTTTTCCTTCTCCTTATTCCATTTCAGAGAAGACCCGTGTGTTTAATATATCACTGCACATTGCCATTAAAGTGTCGAACTATTTACCAGAAATATATACACGTATGTTACAATTCCTAAGGATGCTGTGATCGCTACTAGTTTCCCCCATAATTTCCACGGTCTCGGTCGGGGTTCCTTAAAACGTACACTTTTACCTACCGTTCACTCATTATCAAATCAAAGCGCCGGAGTGCTCCTACCACGAGTTGAAAAAAAAAATCATCTACCTCTCTAATGAGAAGAATAAAAGTAAGAAAATTCATCAGTGGTATACGAGTACATATACACGTATATATTTATGTATAACGAACGCACCAAGCTCATCTTATATATATATATATATATATATGACTTTCAGAGTTTCTTCCACAGCACCGCTCTCAAGGATGAATTAAAAGTATCCTTATCAATCTGACGGGAATAGAACTAGGGCACGTCGAGCGAAATTCTAGGATTGGTTTGCCTAAGCCAGACTTTGTGTGTATATATGTTGGATGGAAAGAGAGTGAGAGAAAGAGATAAATAGACAGATAGATAGATAGATGGATAGATGGAAGAATTGGGGACGGGATAACACGCGGGGCCCAGAAGACAGAAGGGCCTGCATTAGAGAGGGAGTAAAGGATCTGAAAATTGAAACGTGACCGACCGGGAGAGACGTACCTACGCTTTGGAAGCGAAGGTTCGGTTCGGTCGGGCTTTGTGCTTGAAATCAGGGGTACGTTTGCGCAACAGAATTTTCCCACAGGATTCAGAACCTGTCCGGGTCTCCTTTTTCCCCGGACACACGAACACGAGAACGAAAACTAACACGCGTACACATAACGGATACACGAACACGTCAATACGTCCCTGGAATTCCCCATCTCGGAATGGATTCCCGCCTCGGGCATTGTACCTAAGCTTCCTATCCGTACGAGGGACTATTTCTGATTCAAGTTCAGCATTTATTACGATTTATATTGTATTATACCTAGACCGGTACATAGGTGCGAGCAGTAGGTATATATAATACGCCGTGCAGCTAAGCCCGTCAATATACACGTATACCTATATAATATACAATAAATTTACGAGCATCGGTGTATCTGTTATGTGTGTGCAGTCCACCTATAACAATAATACTTCTACGAATTGGTGGACAATCTGGTATGGACCGCGGTGACCCAGTGACGAACCTGAAACGACCACACCCGACGATAATAGAGGCATTGGTGCCTTGCCTTGCCTTGCCTTGCCCTGCCTTGCCCTCTCGAAAATACATTTCCGGTTAACCGAAGATAAAGTGAACAAAGATTGCCTCAATCAGCCCGGCTAGTAGCGGTGATCCAGCTCTCTCAAGAAATTGGGGAAGAGAGGTGACTAACGTATAAAGAGACTGATCAAACGAAGGTCAAGAAACATTTGTTCAGGTACATTCTTTTTGCCTTGATGACAAAAATAATTAGGTGTAATTGTGTTTTTTGGACAGCTTTGCCCTGGCGGTGTCGGATGTTTTCAAAGGTACGAGTAGCGAGCAGCTTTTCAGATACTCTTACTGTAAATAATCTCACTCATTAATGCTGTATCTAATCAACATAAAAAATGGTGAGAATTTGAATGGGAAAGATTCGCTGGTTCTTGCTCTTGCTAAATCGTTCGATAATTATCACCAGCTTTCTTGGGTTCGCGAATTGGGACGTAAAAAATTTTTTTTCCGAAGATCAGAGCTGCCTCCACTGCTCTATACCCGCGGAGTAGATATATATGACCGTTGCGTAATGTTCTCGCGCCAAGGAGGCTCTTCGCGTTCGTCGAGAATATTACGTAATCACGTTGTTACTTCACGAGCGTTATCCCACACCGCGATCCCCAGGTTAGGCCCCCACTGTAACCCGTAGGTGCCGAGAGCACCGTTCAACAAGACGCGTCCACGCCAAGGCTACCGATTATCAACATTGTCTTTCTTTAGCGATTTAATCATTTTCCGGTGACTTTAAGCCGCGTCCAAGGTTCCAGAGCAAGGAGTTACATTTTCTTCTCTCTCTTTTTCTCTTCTATCTTAATTCTAATTCTTGCTCTTTATCGTGGAGAGCCCGGCAACCGTAATATCGCGTAGAGTCAAGTCGCGAATATGGATAAGTGAAGCCCTGCTGGTCTCGTATATTCATTGAAACCTGCTTACAGTTAGTCCCGAGTGAACACGGCCTAACGCAACGCTGTACACAAGAACGTTATATCCGCCGAGATTCACCGTAGATTATTTCATAAGCGTCCTCGATATGGAAAAGTTCATCCACTCGTGCTGCGGCGAGGTGAACTCGCCGAGTATTGCGTAAGATGAGCTAATGGCTATCGGGTAGGGAAACGGAGGGGATGTTGCAACGTGCAAAACGCGAAGGAAGAACGAATCGCTGTAGCTGTCCAAAGAGCAGCAGGTCCTCTTATTCTATACGGAATACCTGCCCCGGTGTATATATCGATATACCTTCACACGATTCACAACTTTCATTTCATATATACAGAGATATATATGTCAACGTTAGAATTTTTTGGGTGAAAACGATCGATGAATGCAGAGGTCCGCATGGATCGTAGATTGATACCTACTTAGGGATTGCTCAAAAAGTTGAATTTGACCGAGTTAATAGAGAGTCTGTTAGCCCCGATCCGCGAGCTAAGATGCGAGTCGCGATCGCTAAATTTCGAGTTTCAAAATCAAAGTTACGGAACCAAAGATAAGTCGCAACGCAACAAGTGGGATGATCATCTCAGAGTACGAGATGGGTATAGGCTATATAGTACAGCTAACACAGCGTGCGAACGATTACGGCCTACATAGGACCCGAGTCGATTATTTATAGCCTAATCATTAACGTTACTGCGTTTCCGTTCACCGTTCGACCGCGCGATTGCTCACCAATAATCACCTCACGATCCGATGTCTGACAAAGCCCCGTTTCTCGCCCCGCGGGCTTGATGTGGGTTATTCGAAAACATATTTATCAAATGAAAAGCCAAAAGTCGTAGCCTACGCGTGAAGCGAATCCCGTGCGGGCTCTAGCTGGGGACTCTTTCCTGGAGGCAATAAGGAAATTCCCCTTCGAGAAAAGCCGCGGGCTGACCAGAAGCTTTACACCATATAGTTTCGCAGGTAACTTAACATCACCGTGATTACGAGGAATTGTTTCCAAGGAATAGGAAAATAGATTAGTCAGGGTTAGGGTTAGGGTTTTTTCACTCCCTTCGAAGCATGCAGCGCAGGTGCAGGATACGCCTTAGGCCTGGAAGTGTGCGTGGGCGACATCTACATACAGAACGCAACTTCGTACGTATCATAGATCGCGGTTCCCGTCCCGAGGTGAACCTCTTTTAGGATTATTTTCCTCATGGACGAAAACGTCCGACGAAATTTCCGTCAAACCGATATATCTGTCAGAGCGAAGATGGCAGGCGCCAACTATCGTGGATTGAAACGATCGTTCGAGCGAGAAAGGGAATTCTGCAGGATGAACCTGAACGGTAAGATGTAAATGCAGCAGCGACCGCTACCTCCTCCTCATCCTCCTTTTTGGACAAAAGCCGGGCCACTCGCCTGCTCGCCCGATCGCATCTCCTCGAAGAACCCGCAGGTAGAAAAATTTCTCCACCGAACAACGACGTCTTTCTGTTCTTAGAGGAGAATATTTCGCGCCCTAAAATCCCCTCGGGATCCTAAGAACGCACAAAATCTCAAAGTCATTGCCGCCGCCGACCAACCGAACAATCGGTGCCAACCGTCAGACGAGCCACGTCTAAAGACGGTGACAACCGAGGCGTTATAGATCCCCATAGATTCCCTTTACGATTCTTATAGATCCCTCTTTATGGCTGCAGAAGATCCTCGCTCGATCCTCCCCGTCCACGCCTCCTTGGCTTCAACTATTTAGAGTTTATATACCATCTCTTAGTACCTACATACACGCAGCAGCCATATATTTTGACAAAGTTGAAGGAATCTTCGACCAGTCAAAAAGTACCTAATAACCTTTTGTCACTTTTAAACCAAGAGTTCCTTCCTTTACTTCTCTTCTTATCCCAACGGTCCGATCATCTCTCCTAATCTTATCCTCGACTGCTACATGCGGTAGGAATTTTCCACTCCTTTGTTGGGGAAAAATTCTCGCAATTGATAAAGCGTGCGGTATGAATGTGAAGAGAGAATGATCTGATTGAATTGTGAAAAATAGGATGTGTATACCGAGTGATTGGAACTTGTCAGACAACGTCGAGTCGAACCTCGAATAATATGCTCTTTGTCCATTTCTTCGTCCGAAACCATTGACCGTTATATGTTCGGAGGAAATGTCCGATTTATTGTCGATGGTGCCCTATGTCAAGAGACCTTATACCTATCGCGCGGGAATCTGGGTACTTATAATCGAAATTTTGACAAAGTATGAGCGCCTCTCTCTCTCTCTCTCTCGGCTCTCCGTCCTATAGAGTTGACTACGGGACGCCAAGCTGTGTAACCGGAAGCGAGGAAGTACACGCAGATATAGACAAAGAGATAATGAAAGACTATGAGAACTGTAAACATCTCGGGCCCAGAGTCAATATGTGGAGAACGTGGGCTGGGATTTACTACACGCGCGTTCACGGAGTAACGCGCTTCTAGATTGTTTGCCTTATGTTTCTTAATTTTTTTTTTTTTTTTTTTTTTTCTGTTTTTTAATACTTTTTTGTATTTCAATTTTTTTCATCACTTCTCTATCTCTTCCGCGCGGTCTTTCGCAATCCCAGTTCAGTTGAGTTTAGTTCAGTTGCGCTGTTGGCTAGTTTATAAAAACAGTACGTGTCCCAGAGGATTTCTCACGAACAACGTACGTTCGTACCGGCTGCCTAAGCTATAAGCTACCTACTTGAGTTGCAATTTTCGTAACCGCTTGTACGTACGCGGCTTGTTATACGCGCTGGAAGTCCTGCTTCGCAATTCTTTCCTGCAGGCCACGTCCGAGTATCGGCTCGTCGTCACGAATTTTAAATTTCAGCTTACGAAGCCGGAGTCAACGACTCGATTGTATGGATATAGGTACGGGAACAATTCATCGGCTAATAATACTAGCAGGCGTGATTCCGGTAATTGGTTTTCAAAAATTGACCATATCCAAAAATCTTATCGGTTGAATACCTACGTCCTTCTTCTCGCCGTCAGTTGTTGAAGGGAAAGAAATGATTGGGCTTTACAGATACCTCACGATGTAGGTACAGCACGTGTATACTAAACGTACCTAGGGGCTATCCAATTTTGTATGTAGTAGGTAGATGTAACTACGGTTTTTGCCCTTTTCGTAATGTTTTTTCCTTATTTTTTGAACGGTACTATTCAGTTTAATGGTTTGATCGCGCGGTCAACCGACTGACACAAAAACCATGATATAAAAAGATTTCTGGTGCACCTCGACCGTGTTCGAATCCGACGGCGGAAGTAAGCCTAATTTGTTCCAGCTGAATCATTACCCGTGAATAGGTGTAGACATATACACGGACGAAGGATGGATGGATGGATGGATGGATGGATGCATGGATGTGTGAATAAAAATCTGAGACTGTTGCGCACCTATAAGGGCGATGGCGTTCGCGTCGGTTCGAGGAGCGAAACGGAATCCTCGAGGCGGTACATGCCCGCGGTAGATATATAACGTGGTGGAGTGACTGGACCCCGATTTCGTGGTCACTCGAGCTGATCGCAACGCCAATGAAAAAGAAAAGAAAGAAAGAAAAACAAAGAGCTAAGCAAGACCCGACTTCCTGTGAGCGCACATCTCGGGGCGAGTTTTTACTACGCGAACCCGGTTCACCGTCTCTTTGTATTTAGTCTCGCGCGACGACGGAAACGCCTCACCTCAATTCCAGATAAATTTCAAACCCGAACCCAAATCGAACGGATCGGATCCTTTCCTTTGAGGATGAGGCTCCGCGGTTCGAAGAACATGATATTACACTTTGTTCTACGTGTAGCTGCTGCAGTAGTGTGTGCTGTGACAAGAGTATATCGAGTCGAGTTGCGCGAGGGAGTTCAAACTATTATATTAGGTACGTCTATAGCTACATACGTTGGCGAAGAAGACTGTAGTACTGTGCGATTTGGGTGATTCGTCGTTTACATCATCGAATTTATAACAGTTAAGCAGCATAATATCTTGGAACAATGTTGCGTAAGAAAAAATTCTCGATTACTTAATCGATTACGGGGTCCGGAATGAAGCCATAGCGCTGGAACCAGTTGAACGGCCGCAGCAAAGAAGTTCTCTCGCACAAAGTGTAAAGTGTCTTCGGCACAAGAACTTTCATTCATAAATGTCACGGCAGCACCAGCACCAGCACCAGCACCAGCACCAGCAACAACAGCATCATCATCCGATATATCTACCTTCCTCACGTCGTCGAGGGAACCTCTCCCTCCACCTTTCCCTGCGCATCGACATCCTTCACGACTCTCCCGCCTCTCGGAGTATAATAAATATTATAGGTATAAATCGCTGAGAGTTGAAACGAAACGAAGTAACTCACACGACCGCATTACGCAATCCAACTCGCTTTCCTCGTGACATAATATTGTTTAACCCAGAATAATACCGGCTTCACTGCTGCTACCGCTACTGCTTATGCTTATGCTTATGCTCTATTGCGTAAAGCGGGCTGATATATTTCATTTCGCTACCACTATACTACCTACTTTGGGGTGATCCTTTATTGCGTAAACCAAAACTGTGGTGGATCTCAGCCACCGGAGATCAACGCTATACTATAATTCTGTCGTTTTGCTTCCTGCAGCCGCAGGTGGCGGTGCGCTTGCCGGAGGTGAAGTCGTAGTAGTCGTCAGGGTGGCGACAATTCAGCTGAAATAAAATTTCCTGACTTTTCCCTGACTTCGGCCAATACAAAAATTCGATATTCCCTGACGTCTTTCGACAGAATCGCAATCAACTTGAGCGAAGTCATGGTGACTTTGCGGTGGGGGGGGGGGGGATTAGTAGTATCTATTATCTTGCTTCTTACGCGATTACTTTCGAAGCTATACCAAATGCGCGTTCACTGCCGAATTTCGAAAATAGCTCATTTTAATAAAAAAAAAAACAGCAAAAAAAAAAAAAAACACTCGTTTCCCATGTGGGCCGAAGTAATTCCCTGACTTTTCCCTGAATTTTCCAAACTGACAAAATTCCCCGACTATTCCAGGTTTTCCCGGTTTGTCGCCACCCTGCAGAGGTATATAGTAGAGGTAAGTCGACCGGGAGGAGGAATCTATACGGTGCGCATATATGTATGCTGCCTCATCAACACATTTCCAATCACCCTGCCCTGTACCGTCTGGTGACTCGAGGAACAATTATGAATCACAAGCGAAATTCCTGTTACCGATTGACGCAGATTCGAATCCAGCGCGTTCTACATCTTCCGGATTCTATCTGGTCCAAACCACAGACCAATAATGACCATACACACTGATGACTCTATACATAGGTATGTTAATGCGTATTTGCATATATATACGATAGCGCGTGACTTAATCCCAATAATTCTATCGACGCGGTGGAAGTCCGTGGTGTGCATGAGTTTCAACTAGCTCCGAGAATGAACCATCTCTGTATAATTAAATATCTTGATACGCGGAAGAGAATACTTAAATTTCTATGTATGTATGTATCGAGGTATGTATGGACAAGAACTTGTCACCAGATCGGACCTTATTGATTATACTTTGGTAGTTACAGCAGCAATACCAGCTCATTTTTTGTCGGTATCGGTTTGTGCCACGCTGAGATGATGCTCTTCGCTATTGCTATATAATACAGCGTACACCTATACCCTCCCGCGTTGCGCAACTCTCACTAACCACAATACCGGCAATACCAGCGTCTCCTCCCGACCTTACTTCGTTTATCTAACAGTTGCAGTTGCAGCTGTCTATTGCAGTATTTTGCCCACTAATACAGAGTGAAATAAAATCCAGTACACGATACTTGCTTGTGCCAATATAGCTATGCTCCATTGGTATATATCGACAGAGACGCTCGTCCAGTCCGTTACGCAACTCTATTAGCAAAACGTTAGGTAGGTAGGTAGGTAGGTACTGGACGTGGCAACGGTTGTCAAACCAGTAATAATATAAACCAACTCTTAGCTATCGAGTATTTATAGGTCTCACTACGTCATCGGTGCTGCTGCCGCCCATAGGATATATGCGTGCGCGGGGGAAGAGGGGGGTACACCTTCCGCGCACCTTAACGCTGCTACAGGCCCTGCGATCATCGCAAGCCATTGTCTGTCTCTGCCAGCGGTGGCTAAAAATTCTGAATCGCGAATCAACAGGAAATACGACCCGTGCCGAGGCGAGGGATACCGGTAATCTCGGCTTAACAGGTTGGGCAAAACAGTCGACAGAATGTCGGGATGGATTGAGGAACGGGCAATATGAGAGAGGTGAAACTACCGCTTTGAATTGACCGAACCACCGATTGTGAGCGACGACTCGCGGGAGTCAGTCGAGTACTTTCATCGCCTCTTTACTGCTGCAGGAGCCTTCATGTTGTTGTACTACCAGCGCGCAGCGGCCCGCACCTACACTTACCACGACATATATCATACTCATAGAAACATGTATTCACAGTTACAATGTTGTGTATACATATATGTAATTGTACGACCTAAGTTGTATGTACTGCAGTGCAGTGCAGAGCGCCGAGGGAAGTGACATGACGCTGGCGACCTAACCGTTAGAAACGCATTTGTCGGATGATGTACATGTATAACGCTGCCAAGGTATAGGTATGACGTCTGTCGAGCGAGGAAGAAAAATTCGGCTACTTCCGGAACGGATCTCTGTACAGGCAGCGAGGTTAATCCAGAAGTATCTTCCTCATTCGGTTCGTGCGGTGGGAAACTATACATGGTATATCTATAGCTAGCTGTATCGGAGAGATAAATCTTGAGGGATATTTGCCTCGAGGGTATTATGATAATCGTAAGAACACGCCGTGCGGCTGGCTTGAGGCTGCAGGAGCGTATAATGAATATGATTGGTACGACCAGCGAAATATCAGCGTTACACAATTATCAGCTTCCGTTGCGTGGCTATATATCTGCGCGTGTACCTATAAGCAGGTAATAGGAACTCAGATGTGAGAGATGAGAAAATAAAAGTGTGGAATTGTCCATCTCGCTACCATAAGGCCTGAATTTATAGAAAAAAGAAAGAAGAAGACAAAGGAAGAAAGAAGCGAATATGAAGCGGAAAGAAGAAAGAAAGAAAGAAAAACACCTTTCGATTTATGATTGGTTATCATTCCTCGCCGGTTGAGGCGAACGAATCCTTTTGTCAAATCGTGCCGCGTTTGATGGACAGACAACTCATTCCTCTTCGACTTCCTCGTGTTCTCATCTTCTTCTGTTTTTGCTGCAGCAGCAGCAACAGCAGCAGCAGCAGCAGCAGCGAGAGACTAGCGTATCGTCTCAATCGTTAGATCCGAGGCCGAGTCGTGAGAGAAAGCGAGGCTGCGGAACCGCGAGCTTCTCTTCGTAGATTGCGACAACTAATTGCGCATCGCATGCGGTAACGCTCGACGCTCGACGTTTGATGCGACGACTCTCGACTGCATTGTTCGTCTGTCGCTATAGAGCTAACTGCAGAACTGCTAGTGGGTTCAATTAAAATTGAAAAAAAAAATTAATATAGCCCGTGGGAGTGCCCTTCCCTTCATTTCCTCACGCCTCATGTTCTTGGTCAACAACGAACGTTATATGCCAGCGCGAATAATGTTCCACGATGTAAAATCATTATACCACCTGCGTATAAATATGCAAAGTTCAATCCTGCATCAGTCCGTGGAAGAATGATAATTCCGCGTGACAGGGTTTTTCCCGTAAAATATATATTTATCCGCTACGAAATGGTTGGGATTAATATTTTTATCGGCATTCGAGGAACGCTACGGGGATCAGGATACGGGAACCCACAGTGTTCATTTCTATTTGTATTCAAACTGGCAATTATGATTAATCGTACATACAACTACAATTACAAGTATCGTTATAGCCACGGTACAATAGACTTGTTGCTAAGAAAGAGGTCGACCCCGCGGCTGATTTTAAAATTCCAAACGCGGTCTGATTTAGACGTTCGACAGTCGGGCCGATGTCCCTATGAAACGCTCACGAGTATCGATCGGTACAGGTTACAGCTACCACATGTATAGTTATACCTGTACACACGGAGGCGATCATAATATTCAACGAGGTGCGGAGAGGCGGCGGGAACGGACGATCGGTTGAGAAAAAAAAATATTAGTATTCGTTCGGGGTTTAATGTGTTGTAAGGCAGTTGTAGGCTCCCGCTACGTGACGGCGTGACCGGCTTGTCATCGAGTAGCCGCGGTGCGTGCGGTGCGTATTTCAAGACCCATTGTCCGCAAGATCGCGGCCCAACTCTATATACATACAACCCCTGCAGGGGGCCCGAGGAACCTGCGACGCGATGCAACGCGGTGCAATGCGGGCTTCCTCCCACTCCTCAACGACTTGCGTAACCGGGAAAACAACACATACCTGAAGGACATACAGGGTGTCCCAGAACTAAATGTCCAAAATTAAAGGTGGCCTAGAGGAGGTCGAACTGAGTAAATTTTCTCGAAGAACATGGGGTCTGCGAAGTCGCGTTCGCGAGATATCACAGGTTTAAAAAAAATCGCTTTGCGTCGCGGCGACGCGACGCGAAGCGATTTTTTTTAAACCTGTGATATCTCGCTATCTCGCGAACGCGACTTCGCAGACCCCATGTTCTTCGAGAAAATTTACTCAGTTCGACCTCCTCTAGGCCACCTTTCATTTTGGACATTTAGTCCATTTCGATTTTTGATTTGATTTTTGTTCGCCGATTATTCAGTTTTCTAGAACAAAAATGAACGGATCTTCGAGTTTCGTCCCACGGCCGATGCCTGCAGTTATAATACCGTGCGGTAATAAATGTCCTATCAGCTAAGGAATTGAGAAGACGATGACTCTTGTCTAGCGATCATATAGATTGTCGCAGGCAAAGGAAACGAGCTGTTAATGGATAAGTATTAATCACGTATATAACGCTACGCCGCGGTTATAGTATAACGTGATCGGTTGCCCGAAGCATTGCCCGAAACCTGACCGCAACCTTTTGGTCATCTCCGTACGTATAAATACCTAATTATTTAGGTTGAGAGATAGAGGAAGAGGAAGAAAAAGAAACTTCACAGGCAATATCCACGGACGAATTAGCGCCGTATGACTGATTGGAAGGTACAGGTACATCGGCTGAGAATTAGCCACCTGATTCTCACGCGAAGGATCGAGCCGTGGAACCGAAGACGTACATACCTATATCCGGTTTATCATAATACGAGAAGAAGTCTGTATAGTTAGTTATACATTATACTGTACCGAGGACCTGCACGTCTCGCACTTTACGGACAAACGATCATTTATTTTCTCGACATCGCCAATGGACCGTATGTATACATATACGTAGGTATTATGTATCTTCGTTTAGATATATATAAACGTATAATGTATATATGTATGTTGTATGGTTATACTGGTAAGGTAGTTGGCCTAACGATCAGCGAGTAACGGTCCTCACACCTTCGCCCACTCCTCGTGTACCTCTCTGGATCATATTATATATTATACCTACTGTACATCTCAAAGCTATCATATCGCGTGAAAAAAAAAAAAATATCTGCCGTTAAAAAAAAGAAAAGAAAAAGAAAAGAAAAGAAAAAGCTTATCAAACCTATAGTTGAAGAAGATACGAGAAAAACGCAATTCGTGTGAAACACAATGGTACCTAATTATCGGGTGAACAACGATCGTTGATCGGTATAAAATGTCTCAAAAAAGAAAAAAATATAAAAATAGAAGAACGATAACAAAAAATTATGAAACTGTTATTTTTTACATTCCTCATATATGTATTTAGATTCCTCAATTAACTTATATATATATATATTGTTTTCAAAATTTTAGTATAACGGTACGCCGTGGTTAAAAAAAAAAAAATCAAAAATAAAAATAGGAAGAAACCATTTTTTTTTTTCTTACCGCAATGTGATTTTCACGTAAAAATTGTCCCATGCGTATAAATCAATGAAAAAAAAACGGGTGGGTCATGGGACCCATGACAGAAATGAAACTTCTTGATCGGCATTTTTCGGTGGAATCAAAATTTTTTTATTTTTCATTAAAAAGTATGCACGGAAATTGTGAAACTTAAATAAATGAATCGTATTATTGTCATTGGCAAGAAACGCCCTATATATATTCAGGGTGGCGACAATTCAGCTGGAATAAAATTCCCTGACTTTGTCCATACAAAAATTCGATATTTCCTGACGTCTTTGGGGGGGGGGGGGGGGGGGGGGGTTGGTAATATCCATTATCCTGTTCCTTATACGCGATTATTTGTATGTAAATAAAATAAATAAATCAATATATAAATAATTTCGACGGATTTTATATACATATACCTATACAATTTATTTGTTATTGGCAAGGAATGCCCTATATTTTTTTCTTTTATTTTTTGTAATTGGCAAGGAATTCCGTATACATATACCTATATATGTATGTATAATATATATTATATTTATAGTGAGCCTCGCGTGGCGAACTGACGCTCGGCCGTCCCGCTCTCATCATTTCACTCACTCCATACCGGGGCGCCCCATAAGAATAATAAGTTTGACTTAAAAAATCGTAGACATTGATCAAAGATCTATCGGATAAATTCTCTTCATATCAGTAATATATGTTCAGCGGAAGTCGCGAGACGCGCGAATGAAAATAAGACGCGGAGACGTGACTACCGATCAACGGTCTTTCGGCCCGAGGCACCTCGACCTCTCCGAGGTGATATTAGCGGTGGAAGTGGCAAAGGTAGAAATACACATACAGTAGATAGTGCAGCACACGGCAGGCAGGGTCGCCTTGTTGTTCCAAGTATTACGGGAGCAACAGGACGGCGTGCCGCGACTCGTGATCAGACGACACCCACCCAGTGTAACTCCTTCGGGGTGTGGCGCCTTTGTTAACCACATCGACGTGACGATCGACGATCGACGGACGACGTACTCGCCATAACTGCTCCAGCAGCCAATTCTGTCATTCGGAATTCTACTGTAACTATAATATGAGCGAAGCGTATGCTATGAAACACGTCAATTGACTAAACCCCGCGTAGGGTTCATCGATTCTAAATCGAACCAAGATAACGAGAACGAATATCGATATGAAATTCCCTGATAAATAAAAAGAAAACTATTTACAAACTATATCGAATTAAGTTGCGCTACTATACACGTATTGCGCGGAGTAAAGATTCATACGTCAGCTATATAATACTACATAACGCGTGTAATTGTCCCCTCGGTATAAAATGATCGTACAACAACCATTGCGGGAGATGAATCTGATCGCTGTGCCCGCGGGCGGTAAAAACAGGCACTTGCGCGACGACGCGACTGCGAGGGACCGGGTCGGCACTACCGCGAGGTGGCTTGTTAATATTCATGCCACATTATTTCCTGTTACGTACTCTCGCGCGCACCAAGTCACTAGCACTGACTCGTATATATTATACTCGTACATACATCTCGTACGTACGTATATATATATATGTATGTGCATACGTGTATACGTCCACGTGCACGCAATACGTGTTGGTACAGTGGTGTCCGTTCTGTCAAGGGGGAGAATTCAGTTTCTCACATCTGAGGTGGTCGCGTGTTTCGACGTTTCGTTTATTTCATTCTAATTAGCCCTGCAGGGGCTGATCACGGAAAACTGGGTCATTTTTCATTCCCGCAGTACACGGGTAAGGCAGCAGAATACGCGAGCGAAGGAAACCGCAGCAGCATATATATAGTATAGGTATACCTGTGCGGGCTATAACTATGTGATTAACTAACGCGCGGGGTTTCCACGAGCGTTCAATTATATATCGCGAGGTTTATATATATAAACCTCGATATAAACCTACGCAGAATTGGATCAATTTTATCGACACCTGCAGCGGGCAAGGACGATGGCTGTGGACCAGTGCCCAAGACGTATAGAAACGTATGACTATAATATGTACCTAATTGTTACACTGATCGTACACTATATAGTAAAGATTTCGGTTGGAATTTACTAAATTTACGACCCCGCCGGTCTGCAATCGGATGAATATTCAGTCGATACAATATGAAACCTCTAGTATTTTTTCGATTTGGAGAGAAGAAAAATTCCTTCTTTTTTTTTTTTCAAATTTGACTGATTAAATTGGTAATTACATAGCGCGTACGTAGTGTGTACCAAATTCATGACGAATCGACGTCGGTCGTGGGGTGTGCAACGACTCACTCGTAGTGGACAAGTATGAAAGCTGTTGCGAAGTTGCTGGCTATATTACAGGCGTGGGGCATGGCACCACACGAGGAGTTTGAACGAGGTGGGATACCACCTATAAGAGTATACGGAGTTTGTATGGACTGTAAATGACGGTGGTTGTAACACGTCCGCATGCACACATCACGACTAAAAAGAACACTTACACCCTCGTGTACATTATATAAATATATATATATATATATATATATATAGCGTTACAGTAGGACATTTGAGATTCGAGGAAGAGAAGGCGTTACGCAACCGTGGCTTCTTAACAGTCACGAATATATGCGGAAGAGGAACGCTGCAAAGAGGCGAGGACACGTCACGTCCGACAATATACATCCTCGTATTAGCATTAACATTTGTGAAACTATATAATCGCTACGACAAGTGAACACGGACGAGATATATATATATGTGCCTAATATATATTACACACACATTTCCACGTACCCAAAAATTTATACAGATATATACATATATATCATAGGTATATATACACCTTTATATGTATATGTACATTATGTACATAGAGGCCGAAAAACTCTTACCCGTTAATTTTCAACGTCAACTGATCCCGTTGCGGAGAGTTAATTCATTTTATACGGCGTCATATTATATATATATATATATATATATATATATATATATATATATATATATATATATATATATATATATATATATATATATATATATATATATATATATATATATATATATATATATATATATATATATATATATATATATATATATATATATATATATATATATATATATATATATATATATATATATATATATATATATATATATAACTACATACTTGCCTATTTACCTGAATGAGGATATAAGAATGTTATTTCAATTTTCCTGAAAGTCTGTGCCTCAAGGTCAAGTCAGTCTCGACAGATAATGAATAAAAGTGTTAAAAAAATTTTCACAAATTCGACGATTAAATCACCGCCCCGATTAGATCACAGACGAGGAAGTGTATGGGTACATACAAGAGCTCGTCGTCGCGTTGGCGTTATCAGTTCGAATATGCGGTTTAACTATAGCGATGAACCGTAAAAATAAATATGTAAACAACTTTTTCATATCATTCATACAATCGATGCGATTTGCTTGAAATTAAAATTAATCGCTTCGGCTATCGATGGAAAATAATTAACTGCAGCAGCGAGATGTATGATGCATACATACTTCGATTCTTAAACATATAGGTATAGTATAATACGATGCACAGTGTTGAGAAAAAAAAACTTCCAAGTTTAGACGTCTCTAATTTAGCAGAGAAAGAGAAAGAAAGAAAAAAAAAACGAAAAGAGAGAGAGCATATAGAGCGATCGCATTATTCTTATTTATAAAGCACAGTTTGAGCGTATAGTTGGAAATTTCGCCCAGTCCCCAAAAATTAACAGCACATAGGAAATCTGAGTAACTAAGTATGGAAGACCTGTCACACGTTGAAAAAGAAGGGGCGAACGGCCTTAAGAATTCATAGCCGGCGAGAGGGCCACGGTGCATGGCGTCGGGTCCGTTATTGCCTTATACGAAGGAACGTCCAGCTATGCGCTTCCGCTCTAGTGAGAATCAGAATCGAGCTAACATATACAGCCGCGACTATAATGTTGTGATGCCGAACGAAGAAGAAGAAGAAGAAGAAGAATAAGAAGAAGAAGGGCGTTGTGTTTTGCAGAAGGAGGAAGAGGAGGAGGAGGAGGAAGGCGCGGCACGAGGAATTACTAATTCGTCGCAAGGCTACATGCAAGGTCCATACGTGCCCATACACGTTTAAACATAGATCTATTATATTTATATACCACCACATGCGACACATGTGTGAGTCGAGTATCCACGTATACATACGTCCACACGTGGACGAGCGTACGGGACGCGCCCTGATCGTTCGTCGTTGCTGGCCTTCGAAGGAATGCACCGCACCGTGCGGCGCGGCGTGCGGCGTGTGCACGCCTTCGTAGAACGATTGTCCAGGAACTCGACGTCGACCGTCGATTCCCACAACTCTACAAGCTAGCAGCCAACGTGTTCAAACCTAACACGACACGAGTATCTGGCGGAAGTGGTTATTGACTCGAGGACAAGGCCCACGCGTAGAACAGAAAAAATTCGCCGTTACAATATGCATACACATATATACTCACGATAAATAAAATTTCTTCATTTGATACCATATAACAGCGTACATATAGGTACGCATTCGCGTATTATAAGAAACTCTTGGACGGACGAATTGGTGTATCTTCTCCCCCCGCGCGGCGAAGAAGGGGATACGAACGTCGGACGTCTGTGCAGTAAACGCGACGTATGTATGTACGTCCGTACATAGTATATTATCGATACTTCTCCTGAATCACAAACTGCCTGAACGCCACGTTGTAGGAAATAACAAAGACGCGCCCCGCCTCTGTTATGTATGTGAAAGAGAGTTGGAAGAGGGTATCAAGGTCGTTGGACTCGTCGACAACGCGCGTTACAATACGCTCCTTCGCATTTGGAAAAGAACAAGACGAAGAATAAGTTGACGTATTTTTTATATGCCTTCTTCTATATTTCCGGTACATAGCATAGAAAAGATTTCTTAGTCACCCTGCAGCGTTACAATAAATTAACATCCACCGAGAACTAGGTATAATCTGAACCGCAGGGTATAACGGAGAAGAGATTATTCCCGATGCAGTTGAATTACCAGCAAGAAATCAAATCTGTAATCGGTATGAATTGAATCTCGATCAGGAGCAAGATCTTTCGGGATTGAGGCTGTCTGACAGGTGCTCTTACCCCCCCCCCCCCCCCCCCCCCCCCCCGCGTCGTCTTACCCCCGACGATCACCGGACACGAGATCCGTAATCTCGTGGAAGACTGGCGGACGGGCGGACGTAGGCCGAAGCGCGGCGCGGGAATGCGTGAACCGTAAGCAGTAAGCCGTAGGCAGTAACGCCCGTATGTGTATCACATATATACCAGTACACGGGCGTGTAATAGGTATGCGATACCTACGTAGGTAGGTATGTAGGTACATCCTATAAGTTGTTGCGGGCATTTAGTCGCCTATAGGCTCGAGTCACGAGGAACCATAAGGAATCTGACTCGCATCAGCCCAGCCCTAAAAACTATTACATATATTTATATCTTCCGCTGATCTCCCATGTGTCTTTACGTCATCCATGCAAGTAAACGTAACCCGATATAACGTAGGTAACGTTAAAACGGTAGGTACATACCCCGCGTACGTGTCGATTGATAAAGAACTTTATCCCGCGTACGTTGTATTCTTCCTCGATCTTTAACCCTAATATTATTATAATGATTCGCAATTAACTGTGTAAATATTTTTTACAATGAAAAATCGATTGTTTTTGAAAGATTAGGTGATAATTGTAAGTATCTTCTTTACGAGGAAACAACATTATTTCATTTGAACGGAATTTTCAAACAAACTGCGGATATGCATATACTATGCATATATTTGTACACGTATAATGTTATTGCATAGGTGATATACCATAAATGTAAAAAATAAACCGCGAACCGAGTATTTTATTTCGGAAATCCCAACTTATTCACTGATATTATCCTCCCAAGATTGTTGTTTTCGAACTTATAGAACACATCTCATGATGTCATAGGTATATTATCTCGGCTAAAACTCGCTTTGGTTGTTGGCGATCGTATAGCTTGGCATTTATTGTTTTTGCCAAAATTTCGTCATACATTTCACTACGAATTGTTCAACAACGATTTACGAAGCTTTTATTTTTACTAAGATTCAAAAATTATGTATACATATGTAAAAATACGTTAATTCAATATTCATTTATACTAAAGCTCGAAACAGCTGGCGACCTCTACGAACGAACGTAGCGACCGTCTCTAGATTCTCCGGCAAAGTATCGACGTCGATGACGATACCACTTGCACGAGTGCACGTGTAAACGTGAAAACTTTACCAACGGAGACGACTACCGGCGAGTAGAATTGAAAAATAAATAAATACACTGATTGAGGACTTGACGAGTGGTCGAAGAAATATAAATTGGATTTCTAACGATAGCTGAGGGAATATACGTGAATGCTGAAATAATAAGGCGCACCTATAGGAATCGGCTTTGGCTCAAACTTCATCGACCAAATCATAAGCTAGAAGTGAGGAGAAGATAGAGAATAAAATGGAACTGTACGCGTAGAGAGAAGATACCTATAGGCATGGTACTTACTCATCGAGGATCACATCCTCTTGAACACCGCATTCCACACCATAAGCATACCGCGTAACCACCATAGTTGTAATTGTGTTGGTATTTCTCCTTGTCACAATTCACGGAATAGTAATAAGTGTGTATGCATCTGTGTCCGTATACATCGAGAGAGCTGGTTATATTTTCAGCGAATAATAATCCACTTTTATCAAACGTCTCGCGCGACTTGCGGTGTCGCGGCCATATTAAAATCCCACTTCTGTCATTCCCTGAATCCCTCGACTTTCGACAGCTGTTTACAAAGCGAATACCTATACTATTGGAGTATATACCTACGTCCATGAGGCAATCAGATGGGAGATTAAACGTGGCGGTAAATGTGCTGCCCCTTAGCAGTCACTTATTTAACCTACCGATGCGATTGGATTAGTCGAGCGCGGTGCCTTACCTGCGCGTTCAGTTTTACCGGGATATGGTTTGTCGTCGATAAAAACGATAACAATTCACTGACGAGATCGAACGATAAGAGTAGTAGAGAGCGCACTGCGGACTGTTCTAACGCGATGGTAAGAATGTAAAAAAAATTTCAATGACCTATGATCGCTATGATTTACAGATCTGAAAAAAGATGTTTCCAAGATTTTCAACATAGAAAAGGTGGGCAATTTGAAAAAAAAAAAAAATATTACACTTCGTCCGCGACTATTTTCCGAAAGAACGTAAACAGCAGAAACAAGAAAAGCATATGTATAGGTAGAGAAAAGCAGAGAGTCTGCGGGCGTGTAGCGTGGCGATCGGCGTCCAGTCCTCTTCGAGCGCAGCTCTTACTGACCTCCGTGCCCCACGTAAACGCAGAGCTGCAACGGAGCGTTTTGCCCATTCAAGTGATTAAATATATTCGGCACCGCGACGTACGTTTACATATACCATACATAAAATAATTATGCGAAGAACAGAATATTGCATAGCTCAAAGTAATCGTCGAGTTGGTTTTATCGTACTAATTACGCATTTATATCTCTGAGGAAAAAATTAATTTCCTGCGATTACTCGTCGTGCCTGTACGATTTACTCACTTGACGCTGTGAAGTGATTGTTATGTTAAAAAATATTAAACGGCCTTGAACTATCGCGCGTCCTGCCTGCCCCTCGCCTTAATCCCCCTCGCCCATCGAACGTGGAGACGATATATTTAAAAGACACGCATCTCGCGCATCCAGACATACTCCCCCCTCATAATAATGAACATCAAATCCTGCCGAAGTGTACCTAGACATTCATACCAACATATATATTCTTCGTCATTCAAACCGTGGTGAAAACTTACTGTAGTTTTATGACTTCGTATGTGAGATATAGTGCTGTGGGGAGAGAAAGGGTTAGTTTACGGAGCTTTATTCGTTCGGTGATTTTTTCTAGATCTTTGTCAATGAATTGGGATAAATCGAAAAGTCGAATCATTATATTGTAAGTTGGATAAAAATTGTTTGTCCACAAAAAAATCATTGTATGATTAAGAATTAATTTTGATAATCTGTGTATGTATAACAAGCGAAAAGGCGTATGAAATAAATACATAGAAATAGCTGTGAATGTTACTGCCACGCCACGCAATAATAGAGGAAAAGAGATGAAGAGAAAGGAATAGTTTTATAGAAAGAGGAATTTTATATCGTGTGCAAAACTCACCACTCTGGATCTCGGGATAGGTATATGGGAATGATGAATATACGTATCCAATAATATGGTAATCCTTTGTCGATGAGAGTTAGAATATGACACTATACACTGCACTGCGGATATATATTATATATGTATGGATAATACCATAATGTGGGTATAGATTCAAAGAACACGCCACTGCTTTCACTACACACTCCGATAATGCTTATTATTATAGGAATAAGGTATTCCAAATGGGGATTGAATTTGGAGATAATTTCACGAACTGCTATTAGTAAGGATTACACTGCACTGCGAATATGTATTATATGTAGGTATATGAATTCCTGAACGGTGGGTAGATTTTAAAAACACTTCACTTTCACTGTATACATATACACATTTTGATGAGTGATAACGAGGTAATTGTATATGTATTCCAAATAGGTACGTGGGGGTTAAGTTTATAGAAAACTCACGTGGTTTCAAATTAATCGACGAAAAATGTATTTTCTTCAATCTTGTTAAGAACAATGACACTCATCGAAAAAGGACTAGATCTTTTGTCAGATGCCTAATTGAAAGTAAAAAAAAAAAAATTGTTGCAACTGAGTTATTTCATGACTTCTAACATATGAATCTATTTACATTCACGGAGGCGGTTCGGTATAATATGAGCAATCATGGTTAAGAAGCGGGAATGTGAAATGTACGTTTCATAAACCATAATGTAAATATGAAAAATTAATAGATATAAGTATGTATGTGCACTATAGGTCGAAAGAAAGGAGTAAAATCATTCCGCGCGATTAGAGTTGCAATCAGACACCGAGGGATGGCGGCAGAGCGACCGTCTAATCGCATTTCAGAGCATCTATACATACGTATGCTTCGAGAATCGCATAGGTGTATACCTATACGTATAATAAATCACGAAATTATCAAACGCAACATGTTAGTAATAATTAGATAGAAAATTATACGCGGGATGTGGCGGGATTACAGACGGAGTCTTGTGTTACGATCGCCCACCGTCAACTCGTTCGAAAATCCTATAGGCAATGAGGAGTAGGCGTCGATACGTTCGTAAAGTTTTTTCGAATCAAGACACAAAGAACTGTCATAACGGCCGTCCGAGGCTCGTAAACAAAATTGACTGTAAAGCAAATGTATATTTCTCGGCGATGTCGCGAATTTTACATATGCAGCTCAAGGATAGTTTTTTTTTCTTTACCTGACCTAGAAAACCACTATCTTTCTACCATTCGAACGAAGAACAGCCTTTCTGACCGCAATGAAAACACAGGGAAATTCTGCCTCCGCCCACATCTTGCCGAGGTGATGGCTAAGCATCCGAATCTCGCGATCTCTTATATTTACCAGCCGCACTATTCACTGAGTCTAATCAACGCGCAAAGATTACATTAACTTACGACAAGTCCGAAATGCAGTCGACCGGTGACCAATTACACGCCGAGATGGAATTATGGGTGTCGTTACGCTGCTCCCACTGACACACGGTAGTCTGTCCACGATAACCTGCACGATGTGTACGATACATTTTTTCCGAGCAATGATTTATGTCCACATAAACAAGCGGAAGAAAACTTTTGGCGGGATTCGGAGAACGCGACCCGACGCCATCTTACCGACGAGACAATGGTTATAAACAATCGAATATCTCGATCCCGCGAATCTATATGATCTATGTTCGCAACTCGATTTCACTGATTCTAATCAAGACACGATTGAGAAGATCTCACGATAAGCCCGTATACTTATTTTCCGGATAAATCGCCGCTGTAATTGTAATTCGCGTAAAGAGAATAACTGTTGCATCCCTTAGTCAAAGACAACTGACGGTTGGCCGGTGAACCGGAAGGGGGGGGATTGCGATGTATTGCATGGGCAACCGCGGATTAGCCTTGTGGGCGCCATAATCAAGTGATGTTTTAAATTATTAGACACTTATGGAGATTATCGATTGCGGATGATAAAATGATCGATGAAAACAATATTTATCCACAGAATTTCGGGGCTGCAAACTCTGAATGATTTCAATTTCATAAAGACTAAGTGTAATGAAGTTGCTGATTAGGGATAAATTCGTGCCTTCGCCAATGCAGTGAAAATAGCCCTGTAGTTAGCTACCACGTAATCCAAAATTATTGTTATTATAGTTTAATCGACTGTTATTATTAAATCTGTACCGAAAAGACTTGTTGTAGATTTTAAAGAATATTTTCCTAATCTGCTCATTGGAGCGCGAACTAAATAAAGATCCCCCTTTCGATTGCTTGGTTAATTTTTTTTCTGTCCCGGATCTTTAAGTACAAATCCGGGTATGATTAAATAAAATTATTCATGAAATTACTCTATCCAGCAAATCATTTGATGGTTACGTTAGTTTGATACCTTGCCTTAGAATCCTTGTATTTCGAAAATCGTTCTTACCGATTATTAACCGTCGCGACAAAGTTGGAGCAGACTTCTCTTTCTACCAGCGCCTGGTGAATGTATTTCGATTGTTGCTTCGATTTAGAAAAGCTGCCCTACTTTATCCACGGGGTATTTCTCTGACGTCACTCATAGTTTCGCTATGCGTCACCCGAGGGCGGTACGTATTTCCGCAACGAATTCCGCGTACGTCAGGACAGCGCAAGCGCTTCAAGTTTCGGTTCTTTACGCTTCGCCTTCTTCACGCCAGATCCAAGATGGTGAGTGTCATGTCCGAGCGATGCTTTCTTTCAAATCCATTATTATCTTCTAACATCCGCGTGTTGAATTGCTCTAAAATACTTTAAATGTCTACCTTATATTGTCGGGATTAACTTCTCGTGAATATATAAACGATATATTCAAGTTATTGCTTTCAAATATACAATGTATCGCATGCCTGTTTACCTCGAGTTTACCTTTACGTCGAATCGAACAACGTGCGAAACGATAACGAAATATAATACATAATTATACAAGCAATGAGTTTGTTTTATTCCTATTATTCTGTTTTCAGTCCACCCACAAGAAGAAGACAAGGAAGCTTCGTGGACATGTGAGCCACGGTCATGGCCGTATCGGTAAGTCTACTCCTCAACACTTCGCAATATATTTTATATCTCGAAAATTGTTTAAACGTAAATCTCCGGACATGGAACTAGCCGACTTTGACCATCTTCCTAACTTGATGAAGTAAATTTCCGAACTAACCTCCATACATGAACAGATAGCTCAATTCTACTGTCGTCAACATAACATAACCCAACTTTTGCTTACAGGTAAGCATAGGAAACATCCTGGTGGTCGCGGTAATGCTGGTGGTATGCATCATCATCGTATCAACTTCGACAAGTACCATCCAGGATACTTTGGAAAGGTATGTTCGAATTTTATGTTTCTAGATTCCAAACAGTTTGGTCTGGTTGAATATTACAAATATGTATTGTTTATAACAAAGTTGCAATCTGCATACTTTCTATCTTGTGGTGATCAATTGTTGCCGAATTTTTTTTTCCAATATTTTAAAATCCATGCATTTGTTTTAAACTAATTCCGTAAACAATGATGAGACAGAACGCTTTCACCGGCGACCTGAAATACTTTGAATGCAACAACCAATCTGATGTTTTTGTTACGACTTTTATTCATTTTATTTTACACTGAGTCTCTTCTCTTTTTGCAATAATTTTTTTTCTATCGTAGCTTGGTATGAGGAACTACCATTTACGCAAAAATACCAAGTGGTGCCCATCCCTGAACCTGGACAAACTTTGGACGCTTGTGTCTGAGCAGACCAGGTTGAAATACAAGAACTCTACGGACGGCAAGGCTCCAGTTATCGATCTTGTCAAGGCTGTAAGTTCAATGTTTCAATTTCTTAGATGTGTTCAATATTTATATGTCTGCTGCACTAGTCAGCAATATGTGTTTCAACTTTATGACTAATTAACAATTGATAATATGATGATTTATGTGAACGGGCGGACTTAAAAGTGCGTACAACACTTTCCATGGGGAATGTTCATATCTGATTAATTTTCATTCCAAGAATGATGAACTATATAATCAACTATCTTACTCTCAGTTCTTTGTACTTCATACAAATCTGTTTCTTTTGCACAGGGATACTACAAGCTCCTGGGTAAGGGACGCCTGCCCAAACAACCAGTCATCGTCAAGGCCAAATTCTTCAGCAAACAAGCTGAAGACAAGATCAAAGCTGTTGGTGGTGCCTGTGTTCTCAGCGCGTAATCGTTGAGGTGATTTTTCTTCTACTTTTCTCTTCTCCTTTCAGTCAATTATATTCGAATATTAAAATATTTGCTACTCGTGAGAAAATACGTAAATACCAAAACATTGAATTGCTCCGCTTCTTAAGTCCTGGATTAATGAACTAATATATCACATTAGGTGATGACTGAAAGAACGGGCGGACTGAGAAGTGCGTACAACACTTACATGTTGATCGTTCTTTACTGATTTTACAATTAAACGCTTATATTTTAACGGTCTCGACTTCGGAAAATTATTCATATTTTTTTTCCATTTTTTTTTTCCAGACAAATGGCTGATCACATACCACAACTTTATATGTACAACTATCCATCCTGTACTGTTCTTAATAAAACAAAAGTCTTAATTTAGTTGTTTTTCTTTCATCTTTACTAAGCAGACCTCAGAATTCAATGTAATACTAAGCTTTTTGTTTTTATAATCAAGTGGGGCGATATTATTTAAATAGCGACTAATGCAAAGCTGTGGGATTTCTAAATAAATGTGTAATGCATTTGGTAGCTATAATTTTCGCCAACCTTTATTGTTGGTACATCAGATACATTGCTAAAACATACGTAGTAATTCAACCCAATTACGTACCATATACATACATAGGTATGTGTAACGTGCGGATATAATAGCTATGGATAGAGTAGCTGAAATCTTTTATCATAAGACAATAGAGTCGTTAATATTTCCTCTATTGTCTTCTTTTGATATGAATGCGGTCATTACCTTATACCTATATAATAATTATGATGATACAGTCTGGTAGGTGCATAAAACTAGAGTAAATATTATTCTTAAATAATAGGACATTTCTCAGCAAATTTTATCTCTACATGTCATCAAGTTAAAAAACGCAAGAAAGCGTCTTTCTCCGACAATATGTACTTGGTGGGTTCCATTCAAGTCTTTAAATTCACTTTAATGCTATCAATTATAGGTACTCAATACTTCAGAAAGATACAATGACCCGTACTAATTACCGGGGTATCACGTTTTATTTTAATGGTTCAAGTTACTTAATTTTATAATGAAACAGAATTCTGGAGTAGTAATCGCATCGCAATCAATATTGAACCATTATCATTTGATCGACGAATGATTAAGAGTATTTTTTTTTTTATTTTTTTGTAAAATTGAGTATTTTGTGATATGACATATATAAATATATCGACTAAAGGTATAAAAGGGGGTAAAAAACATTCAAAATCATTAAGTCTTCAGTTTCGTAGGAACCCTGTTCTATTTGATTGGACCAAAAATATTATTATATGTTATAAGTATAATAAAATTTTTTTTGAGCAATCCAAAGAATTCGCAGTCTCATGAAATCATGAGTATCTCGATGTTGTAACGATCTAATCAGAGAACGGGACAACGAGTATCTCAATGTTATTGCATTTATTTTTCTTTCTTTTTCTGGGCAGCTAAAAATACGACTTTTACCTAGAAAACGGTACGGCGCGCCGGTATCAAAAATTGTAGAATAAAATTTTATAAAATAATTTAGTAGGTAAAAAAGCTAATTTAAAAAACTGTACGTTCACACACACGTTATTATAGGTATAGATATAAAGTGAAAAATATTTCAACAGCGCTGCTCGTCGAACTAACGATATAAGTTCTATGCCGTTAGAACTAATAGAAAAAAATTATAATAATAAACCGAGCAGAGTTCAGACTCTGAATCTTCGCGTATCCCCTGGTTATTTTCTACACATAGAATTACACCTAGATTATGATATACAAATATCAATTATACTTCAACCCTAAAATAATAATTAATAGGTCTATAGAGAGCTTTGTATGCATGTATGTATGTATCTATGTATGTATTGAGTATCTGATCAAATATTTACATACATGTAACTGCAATTAGCCGCAGCGAATGCGGAACAACGTTCTTTCTATCTCTCTCACGCATGTTTAGATAGATTTACTTATTGTTAGTCGTCTCTCTCTCCTCCAACACACACGTATACATATAACATACCTCAATTACCTTACAAGAATATAATACGGAATATCAATATCATATGTATTAATTTTCTGTCCCCAAGCTACGCGGTCTGTCTTTGTCTTAATGGCTTAATATATTACAGTTTAATTCACATTTATACATTTACACGTATATTCTATATATTATCGTTATTATTATTATTATTATTATTAATATTATTACTCTTGTTTTTACTACTATTATTATCGTTTTGTTTCTCACGTTGCTATATACTCGTTTAATATATACGCTTAGCAGCCACCGCATCGTAAAATAATTCCTCCCCAACGTCAGAGATAAACTGAGAGAAAGAAAGGAGCAAAACCACATATGGAGAGGAGAAAAAAAAATACTTTCTTTCCAATAAATATTAATATAGAAAAGAATCAAAGACGCAAGATATATTTGTTTGAACTAGCCACGGCTTTAATCTGCCCTAGCATATCTCGGTACTATATCTTTACTTATCCAAAAATCACAGTTCGAATAATTCGGTCCAGGCAATACATCCTGGCCAACAAGCAATACCTTATTAGCCTTAAATTCGCCCGCGGTTTGCTTCACTTCTCCGTCATGCCATACGTAGTGATTAAACAACTGTTGCATAGCCGATACGTGCCTCTTCTCTTCCGACGTACGAGCCACGTAAGAGCCAAGGATTGCCGCGGCGTCACTATCGACGTCTGCAAGTCCTGCAACCCCGCGTGGTTGGGTGACTACGTAAAATGGGATATACGGATTTTGAAGGGCGACAGTTAGAAGGGGACAAACGACGCGTATGTCCGAAGTCATCATAGCCAGACCTTCAAGGGTTGCGTTATAACGGCGGAGAGCTTCGTCGGCGAGTCCCATTGATCCTAGGATCGATTCTCGGACTATTTTTTCTACTTGGCTGGCGGTAAGGGTGGCATTCGGTGTCCTCAATTTCGCTGGGGTACCGGCGTGCGCTGTCGTACCCATCACCAGCTTAACCGGAACACCATTTTCCTTCCAAATCTGAAAGACATGATCCTGAAGGATGACGTTGTCGAGGACAAGCCACTCGTGCCGGCCCTCGATTGCCGCCTGTCTATTATCCGGAAGTTTCGTATCACCCAAGTGCCAGGTGTCAGGTACAGCGTCCATAAGATCTTCGGCGGTTTTCTTTCTCAGACATGCGGCGTCGCTGCATCTTATCGACTCGAGAAATCGTTGATTTATTTTCTCAGCATCGGCCAGAGGTTTTCCCGGAAATATTGCCCCACCGCTCGACACCCAAGCACGGGAAAAAAGATTCTTAGCTCGCGGTGAGCTCAGCAGAGCCGTGACCAACGTACCACCGGCTCGGTGGCCCCATAACGTTACGGAATTACTGTCACCCCCGAAATTTTCTATGTTCATTTTCACCCACTGAAGGGCTACTATTATGTCAGAGAGACCGTAATTTCCTGATGTTGGGGGATGAGTTGATCGTGTCAATGGTTCAGCGGCCAGGAACCCGAATATACCGAGCCTGAAAATTTCAATTTAAAGTTTTACATTTAAAATTTCAATCGCCCAGTGGCACGTGTCAATATTATTATCCGAAAATGTTCATATTTGGCAGGAATTAATTTTCTTCGATAATATAAACGTATATCTAGGATGCGAGATTGGAAAAATTTCAAAAAGACCAAAATAACGGACACCCCAATATCTATGCGGATAATTCTAAATAATTGATTGGTAATTTAATAATGGTTACCTGAAATTGGGTCTGACGAATACGACGTCGCGTACTCTGGCGAGCTTAGCGGATGGTTGCATGACTCCGGGTGAGGCACCGCTTAGAGTTTCTGCGCCAATCATAACGACGACTGGAATCGGTGAGTCGTAACGAACGTAGGGTGTGAATACGTCGAGATGTAGGCAGTCCTCGACACCGTCGATAGCACCGGATGATTCCCGCTGCCAACATTTTTCCGAAGTATTATGTGCCGCGAAAATTCCCGTCCAGCAGTCTTCGAGTCGTCTCAAAGGCTCAGCCGGCAACCATCTACGACTTTCGACTGGTGGTACTGCGTACGGTATTCCGCGGAATGCGTAACCCCCATCTTCTAATACGCCTTCGACGGGACCACAGGAAGTTACGGCTTGTATGAAACGTGCGTCACGGAGTGGGGCACCAGGTTCACGGCGTGGACCGGCGAAGGCGATTCCAAGGATTATAATCATTACCAGAAGAATGAGAAGCGTGCCGACTGTGACGGAGAGTAAAATAATGCGTGTAAAAATGAATTCCTTGATTTTTCATTTCTTCTAAACGTTACGAAAAAGGTGAAAAAGAAAAACGTATACCGAGTCCAGAATAAAACGTGGCAATAATTATCCGGTCCCATATATTATACCTGATACGAATAAGTTCTTTCTGGCAGCGTAGAGGCAGGTGAATATCGCGTGCCGTTTTGGCGGAGGAGCCGCAGCGTCAGTCGCGTCGCCGTCAAGGCGTACAGTTTCCATACCGTCGTCGTTACCTCGGGCTGTCTTTTCACCTGTGGCACCGGTATCGTCGAGGGTTTCGACGCTAGCTAATCCAGCGGCTCCCGTGGTACCGAGTTCGGCGTCCCCCGCGTCCTGCAGCAGAAACGCGATTATAACATAAAAATTATACCTATAATACAGGTATGCCTTGTGATGTTTCAATTGCCAGCTCGATGTCTGATAGAAATATGTTTATAAGCAAGTCAACCTGAGAAGTTTATTACGTGTAATATCGAGTGAAATGTTTCGAGACGTGATCGCTCGAAACCCCGAATGCAAACTGATTCGAATAGTGAGTTTGCCTGCAGTCGCAGGGGGGGCCGCGATATAACAAGGTAACAATTACCTGCACCACCACGCCAACCGTGGTGGGTGGTGTACGTATGTATACTTATATGTATAATGTGTGAGTGTGTACGTATACGCGCGGTGTACGTGTGTATGGCGTGCGTGTAATGCGCATACAGGTATAGCATAACAACGAAACTTCAAACTATACCGAGGTGAGGGGCTCGAATTAGTGCGGGTCTGCCTTTTGTCCACGTTAAAGAGCGGCCCCACGAACGTGCCCGACAGCCCTTGCGAGGTTTCCTCAACTCGCGGGAAATCCCAATGAACCATGCCGACGTCTTCGATTACAAAAATTTTTGAAACGGGCATGGGGAAGATGACGCGATTTCGAACTCACGATTCAATTGTATCAAGTCATGATAATGCGTGCATTATTATAATATTCTATATATACGTATCGTTTAAAAATAAATGATTTTCTTCGAAAAACATAATATCGTAAGCGGGGCCAGTAAAAAGTCAATATATATTATGTATAATTGTGCCTACCTTGCTGCTAGTTTTGCGCGGAAATACAGATACGAGCGGAAGCCGTATGGCATCGAGAAATCTGCGACGACCCTCCTTCTCTTTGCCTTCCTTGACTTCCTTGACATCCTTAGATCCTTTTGCTGGTGTCGTCGGCTTTTCTGTTATCGGAGCTTGTGGATCGCCACCCTCCTTCGGGATCTCTGGATCGACCGTTTCTGCGGGTTTAGTCTCATCGTCCTATATATGCATTGATGAGAATAAATAAAGTTCATACATTCGGAGTTTAAAATACCGCCTCTACATAGGTACGGCGTGCTCAACCATATGGTTCCACTTGTATAAATTGCAATGAAAATGTACGCGATATAGGTCTGTACATTCTATTCAAGATTATCTTCATACGTATCCGAGAGTCGGTAAGATATAGGTATGGAAAGGGTGGGTAGAATTTATTTTTGGAGGACCATTGAACTCGACGACAGCGACAGAGGGCGACGCGGCAAGGCCTACTCTGACTTGTTCGCTTCAAATCATAACTGTGTCTGAAGCTTTCTTATGCAGAAGAAAGAAAGAAAGAAAGAAAGAAAGAAAGAAAGAAAGAAAGAAAGAAAGAAAGAAAGAAAGAAAGAAAAAAGAAGAAAAAAGATAGTCAGTCAGACAGACAGACAGAAAGAAAGAACGTCTTTACGGGGCGGTTGGCTCCTCGTGTACATACGGCTTATAAATTTTAGGGACTGCAGAGTCTTTGACTGCCTCAAAAGAACTTTATTAAACCTATATCTACAAAGAAGACAAAACAAATAAAAATAAAAACGGACAGGAGAGTCAAGATTGATTGTCGCCTCGTTCTTTCACTACTGCAGTTATAACGACACTCCACACGACGTCCACATGAATAGATCGCATACAGGCACAAATATGTATCCAGTTATAATAGTATAATCTGTATACAAAGTGTGAAAGCGGTTATAGTAGGTAATTGCTGCTGCAGTGATGATCACGCCTTCAAGTTTGAGCGCGAACACTGCACAGTGGCCTAACTGTGCCGTATTATAATTACGCGTATCTCTTACAAAGGTGTGGCTTTCATACATCCTTATATGCGTATACCTATACCGCAATTAATTCAGAGCTGTACCGTATAGCCATTAAGTGCAGCGAGAAAACCCCGCGTAGACGTTTAATTTTTCTATAATGCACGCAGTAGGTATAGGGTGGACATGAGAAAAAATAAGATAAAATATATATACGATACAGAAGAGAAGAAAAGAGGGCGAGGGAGGGGGAGGGGGAGTACAACAAATTTTTCGGCTCATTTCTCCGAAGAGCGACGTGCTGCACCGCGTGGCGCCTGATGCAATTGCCTCTTTTCCCCGACCCCCGTCGTCGCAGCCCTGCAGGTTATGGTGTATAAAAATAAAAAGAAGCCACGTGCAGCAACCAGCCCGATGGCTCGACCGACTCCCGAGCGAAGACCCTCCCTATGGTGCAGCGATCTTGAAAATAAGAGAACTTACGTAGGTATATGTATACCGGTAAGTGAGCGTGTTCCTCAAGTGTGCGCTGGCATACCCCGTACGTATATCATGCAGGGCATACATACGTATAAATACACTTAAATATATATACAGCCCATCTCCACAGGGTTTCTGTTCTCGCAGGGCTGTAAAGACCTGGTGCGGAACGAACGGATCCTAGCTTAAGTGCTGAACAGGAACGGTGCAGCACATGGTTGGTATAGGGTATACCTACGGAGACGACACTGACCATAACGACACGAAATGCAGAGTAAGGTCGGTCTACGTGCATACCTATACTTTTGTTTCTGGGCATGGTATACGAATACCTTATACAGGGTGGTAAAATTGAACCGATATATTCTCAGGATTAGCGTATACCTATATACATGATGCATACGACTTTTATTATAATTATATGCCGAAGAAATGATGTCGAGCTATACGATATACAGATAATGTGTAAGCTTGTCGTATTACGATATGCTTATAGGTGAAATAAATAAGTTAGGGGTTGTATATCCGAGTCGGTGAAGTGATATACGCCTATAATGATCCGGTTTTTGTTTGTCTACCCCGTATGTCGCGTGGCGAAGGTACGTAGGGATGTTTGTATGTGTGCGTATAGAAGAGCTGTGCCGACAACTGCCCTGTACGTATGAGGCCCCCGCCTCCTCCAAGCCCCGTACTACATAGTTGAGTATTTTCTGTTATACATAGTATATGTAATATAGGTACATACATATATGTATATGTATATATAAACTGTAGAAGAAGGGGAGTCCGCTGCCTTGGTGCACCTGGCACAGGACAGGAAACGCGTCGCCAATGTGCAGCTAGGGCGCTACGGTTACCCCGGGGGAGTTTCTCCGCGTCGTAGTGAACAAAAATGCAATTTTATTACACGGTCTGACGAATTCAACGTTCACCCCAATTTATGTGTGTATAGAATATACATATATATGTATAATACGCGCATATACATATAGTCAATAAATTATGTGTGGGTGGTTAAAAGCCTGAAAATATTTACCGGAAATAACTAATTCCCATCCGCGAGCTGAAAGAGAACGGAGCAAAAAATTTTACCCATATTCTTGAAAATTTAGAACTCCAGCAATTCTATATGCAGTATTACGCAGAAAGTATATAAACAAGTTTTAGACATATGTAAAAAGAATTTGTACCTACGGCTACCTTGTAATATTATCGAAGATTCGTATTTATTTGTCGCTATATTAATGTCTAAACAACAGCTATAGGTATATGTATATTATATTATCGATTGTCTGTATGAATCAGACGATGAATCAACCCGCGATCACCGCACTGCACGTGCATGGTCACCTGTCGGTTATAGTACTATTGGGAAATTCGATCGAAATGAAGCCGGAAGTGAAAAGCGGAAAGCGCGAAATGTCATACTTCCGGTCCGTATACAACCGCGTGCCCATGATCGTTGCTGCAGCTGTGCTTCTCTTTCAATTCGATTTCAGTGTAAAGGGCAAACTGCAGCAGTTATAATTATTTTTCGAATAACTCAGAGCTTGACGGAATAAAGGCGAAGAAAGTAAGGTAGGTAGGAGGAAAGGGCATTGAATCATCATACGCAAAGGCCAAAAGGGGTGTACAGGTGTATATAATTATGATATAGGCATATGTATGTAGGTGTGTATGTATAATCTATATAGTCGAGAGTTGTAGAGGGTTTAGGCGCCGCGTCGCGTCGTCGAACGCGAAGGTCCTTGACGTCGCGTCGACGGGGTCGATATAGTTTGAACCGTACCCGTACGCCACAACCACGACACGGACGGATGACAGTTAAGTATGGCTGCACTGCACCCTATACTATTCAAACATCGAATATATACACAAGTGTATATATCTAAAGAAGGTATAGATACATTTGTTCTGCAGTAATATATACCCATATATCGGATGCGGCGCGGTGTTGCAGTCCAGAGCTACTGAAATTTTTACTTCTTTTTAGCATCGTCGTCCGATTGTATGCGATTATATCCAATTCTAACCAATTAATAACAATTATTACTCTAGCAATTATACTCGAGTAAGTAATTAATCCTGCACTATTCGGTGATATAATAGAACGACTCGTCTTCAATGATGATGATGATGATGCTGGTGCAGGCGCGTGAAATAGTCTAATTGCAATGAGCCACGTACGCGAGACATTGCCCTCGCTGCACTTATACGATTATGTAGAAGATATTTAATTATTTTCATTAAGAGGCGTGTCTGAATATAACTACACCCTAATCCTTTAGATGCAATGTCCGAAACTCGCACGACTTATCTCAAAATTTTAAATTTTGTTGCTATTATACCCCCGTTTCGTTATAGACCCTCCAATCCTTTGTTTACCGGCCTGCACGTACCCCAATTAAGTACACTAACTACATACATATATACATATTTAAGACGAGAGACGACGACGGCTGTATAGCGAGCAAAGGGCTACGAGTTCCGGTTCGACTGGTTAGGATACGACTGCTGCTGGAGTTATAGTGAATGAGGCGGATCCTGCAGGGGGTAAAAAACTTTGGAACGAGGGAAAAAAAAGGCGTATGTATAACCAAACATATGAAAAAGGGAAGCCTGCTGCGGCTTCGTACACACACACACACACGTATATATAGAGTCGCTGCTAAGATACGAATAATAGCCAAGATATCCGGTAAAAAAAATATATATTTTGGATTGTGAGATATATCTGACCGATCGGTCACCCGGTGTGCACGCCGTGGGAAATTCAGAGCGCAGGTGCCGGCTGTTGCGGGATGAAAATTGAAGAGCGATTTTTCGATTCTCGGACTCTATACTATAGTCTTAGCTGCCGCTTATTTCACCGAAATACGACTGAGTCCCCGTTGTTTAGATTTTTGAATATCCGTGTATTGTCTTGTTCAAATTTAATCGCAGATAAGTATACGTAGGTATACATATATACCTACAATCCACATACACACACCGGAATATACTTGTTGATAAAATCTTTCGGAATATGTATTTATGTATACTACATACCTTGCAGGGCTCTCTGCTCTTGGTTCGGTAAAATCCGGGCATCTTGATGCCACCTATAGGTATCTTCTTCTTGGGCCGTTGCTCCTCGGCAGCATCCGGAGCATCATGCCTCGTGTTTTCGGCGTTAAGCATCTTCTCCCTCTCCTCTTCCTCCTCGGCGATCTCTTTCTTATCCGTGCTCTTCTCCTTCGTAGTTTTTACTTCCGTAGGTTGGCTCATGTTTGCAGACGCCTGAAAACAGATTTTTCAAAACGCGAGTGTTATCGTTTTGTATATTGCGGCTGTATAATTAACAATTTAGGTAGGTATATAAGGCTCTCCCGAGCACATACATGTTAGAGCGTTCCAAATTTTCTTAGATTTGCTTATTTTTTTCGTCATACAACTCTGCAGTCAATCTGTGTATAATAATCAAATAAAACTATAAGTACGATATATTCTCATAGCAGTAAAACACGCTGTCCAAACGTGATAAATGTGCATTAATCGAAGCGGATGACTGTACAGTGTACGTATTATACGTACGATGATTAATATTCCAGATTAAATTTGATTGTCTCGGAATTATTACAGCCGGGAATCTCTGTACCGGATGTGTGAGATTTTTCATTTCGTCGCTGACGAAACGGTGGAAAGAAGTATATATTCGTACATATGTACGCATACATACATGTATACCTTGAATATTACATTCATGTAGATATATATATATATATATATATATATATATATATATATATGTGTGTGTATATATATATATATATATATATATATATATATATATATATATATATATATATATATGTGTATATAACTTAAACTCAAAAGCCCCTCGGGTATATTAACAATGGATTTACCAAACCTGGTCTCTACTACTTGCATTGCGAGTAAAAATCTCACTGTTTCTCTCTCTTTCTAGTGTCAGCGGCCGAGGGAGCCGCGCTGCACCCTTTGTGTACGGCGTGCATACATACGTACACGTATGTATTCACACATATTAGAGCTGTGTATACGGCAGTATGTGTGATTTAACTCATGACATTCGAACAACTCGTTCGTCGATACTGCAGGAGTATAATAAGTAAAAGAAAATATTTCAGATGATATAATATGAAATGGATTGATATACTATCGTGCGCAGGGATTTTTTGTTCAAACAGAACTACCAAATTGTGTTGTTGTTGGGAAGAAAAAAGGCACAAATTCAACATACAGGCGTATGAAATAAATAATCTTCCGATCAGTTATTCGTGAATTGATATCGATATTCGAATGCACACGTATATGTATGCGTCCATTATACATTCATAGCTAGATCTACCGTATACCTTCACAGCTCTTGTTCCTCTATATTACAGGCGCGTCGCAACTAGTGCGCAGAGATCGATCCGGTAGCCCACGCGTCTGACGAGACCATCGAAGGGCGTCACGGGCGTCGAGAAGGGCACGTATACCTCCCACCCCCTCAACGAACCGAATTCGCTTAACTCGATTGCATCGGGATTGTCTACTACCTGCTAGGGCTGCGCGAATTACTACACGATCGTAATAATGCACCATTTTTTGTTATTTGATTTTAATTTTTCAATTTTTCTTTTCAGTATTTGTAATAGAGCTTCCGAGCCTATACGAGTCTCGTGACGCTCTATGCACAACTGTGTCGTCGTCCCCCATTCTTTCAGATTGGAATTAAAACCCTCCGACGCCGCCGACGCCGCAATTTCATTCGAGTGATTATATTGTGAGGACTCGTCAGCTGGCGACTAGCGCGCTAAAACACCCTCTGCGTGTGTGCTACGTATGCACATACATACATACGTGTAGATGTATACGCGTATGTATGAGTACCTGTGACTATACAATGGAGCTGGTACAGACGGCCGAGGGTTGAACCGTCGACGCGGGAATATTAGAAGCGCAGACTACGATTTACGACCCTCGATTTTGAAAAGCTCATGAAAGGGGCGCCGGGCTAGGTCTAGGTATACGAGTTACAAAAAATACATAATACAGCACACCGAATGTATACTTCAACAGTCAACTTCGTACCATGCAGGTATACATTTCTATTATACATCTAACCAGTGAGAAGGCCGAAGTTTCGACTTCTCCGGTCGTCGTACATTACCGTGTATTATCACGAAACGCAGCATAAAAATTACCAAAGTATGCCTATTGGATTTACTGGCGGACAATAAATTCGGCTATGCCGGCTCCGTTTTGAGCAGCTGCAGGTGAAAGAATGAAGCGTGGGGTTTGCCCCTGGTTCTTCAGCTACGCGTTTCAATGAAAAACCAACATTTTACCGTAAATGACGCCAGTACAAAGTACGAATATATTATATTGAGTACATTCATAATATGAATTTGCGTCACCTTGAACTGGTCATAATCAACCTCATCAGGTGCTTGCGATTATAAAGTTTCATTTCAACCGCTAATCGGAACAATGGGCCATATACGATGAAACATCGAAGAAGTTTCGAAATAGATAAATATTTACGTACTGTTTATTATTTATCATCGTGAATGCATTACTTGTTTGTTGAACTGGACGCTTCTATGTGTGGGACTTTACGCGCGTGCAAAATTTGATGGTCCACGAGCCTATCAATTATTCGTATATCCACCAATTTCATTCTGCATGTACAATTCTCCGTGAATTCTAATCAGAATATCATACCCCTGACTAGCAGATGAATCATTCTAATCAGCGTTTCACCATGTAGCAAATACGTATTCAAGAATGCGAAATACGTGTAAGGACGCCGCGTGCTTCGCACCAACACGCGCAAGTATATTACATCTTCGCATTTTACTGAAACTATGATCGTGGGGGTCTGTATATCTAACGAAAAGACTTCTGCTCCTATCGGTTTCCCGATTATATGCAACGGGACTCATCAAAACATACAACGTATTTGCTATTCGTGGTATACGGTATTTGAAATTTACGAGCGTTAATAAACGTAATAATATATTCGACAGGGAGCAGCTGAATTGCATTCTCGGTAACAGTCCGCAACCCTCGCCGCTATATTATACTGTTCCAAAACAACAACAGAAGTCCGGAGTAACGGACGGGCGACTTTGCGCAGCATGTATGTATGTGTGTACAGTATGAATTTGCGAATGTCAAATTCTGAGATTCAACTATTTACCATACACTAACAATAATAATTATAATTATACTCACTGTATCTCGAGAATCAAACGAACCGAACCAGTATAATTGTTGTAGTACTCGTAATTGACGATCACTTGTAATTATTCACGTTTGAAAATTTCTCGTAACGTTCATCGAAAACGATGCATACGCGTCTGACGCCGCGTTGCTCTGCAACGATAAAGCTGCTACAACTCGATACAGACGAACGTAGGGTTTTGTAACTATCGAATGCACACCAATGCACACCGATTGACGCTCACTTGAAGCTTACTTCCCGCTCAACTTTCAATCACTATCGTTAGTTTATAGCCACTGTTCAAGTCTCCTTTGTGGCTACATAAGTATGTTGATGCAATACGCACAGACATGCACAATGCAACCTTGTTACTGACGCGAATGCAACTGGAAAGTGGAAAGTGAAAAATGGTCGGAACCCCGGCGATAGGGGAGAGTTTTTAGAAAAGTCCTCGACCGTCACGCCCTCGTTAGGGCTTAAATCTAATTAGATAGGATCGGGTGCAGGTTTAGGTACTAACGTATTGTGGCAGAGGGACAACTGCACAAACAAATCTATCACTCGGTCCATAATCTATGGTTTTGGTGAGAAACCGACTGCTACCGACGACGCGAGTAAATTGTTTTTATTGACAATCATGTAAAGGGGATAGCCGAGAGGTGTAAATTTTGAGTGAAATAAAGATTTAATTGGTAAGTAATCAATAAGAATTGTAATAATATGACTGATGTAAATCCGCGTCTGTTTGCATGGTCAAGAGATTTTCAACTACTCCGCGAAATATTTCCATCGTGATTAGGTTAGGTTTTCTTATCTGTATACTATTTTTCGTTAATCAAGGTGTCAAACACAATGGGACAAGGCACGGAGACTTGCGACAGACCAACTGAAGTCAGTGTTATCAGATTTGTTTCACGAAATCGAACGATAGAAGAAATTGCACCAAAAAAGGTATGCCAAGTTTGGAGACAGGGTTCATTGACCTCTGAATGAAAACAATTTAGTTAGCTGTTGATATTTGAATTGGAATATCACCACCACTCGTACCCGTGACAACTTGACAAAGAAACGCACATGGCATTAAATCTCATGTTTCTCCTTCTAAATATATTGAAAATATTTGTTTTATTGGCTCTAGATGAGTTTATCACAGTCTATGCAATTGATCTTATTTTATTCAATACTTCCAGGAGGTTTACACATGCAAACAACGAGGCTGCGGAAAAATATTCACCAATCAAGATGAATATCGAACTCACGAGGCTCTCGAAGCTTTAAAGATAAAATTCATGTGAGTTTGATGCTAGCAATAATCTCTATCTACTGATATTCGTTATATATACTTGCCTTATGTTTTTCGCTCCATCGTACGTAATATCGATGTTTCAAGGTCATTTGGCATAAGGATCGCCTTAATAGTGCTGAGGAAGAGAGAATTTCAAATGCCTCACTTAGCTTTAAGTGATTTATGATTATTATGATTTTTATTTAGCTGTAGAGAGCCTGGATGTGGAGAGGAATTGTCAGACCCTGGAAGCATGTGGCGTCACTATCAAGAATGGCACAACAACGAAACGCATGTTTTTGCTTGCCCCTATACCAGTTGTGGCTCCCTTCACGCTACAAGCAACAATTTGGAAGAGCATATAGATTCGTGCCACAGGCAACCTCCGACTTTGCCAATAGAACCGGAAGTGATATGCCTCGAGGGACCTGAAAGCATCATAGATGATGAAATTTCAAAGAGCGAGGAGGAGGCTTGTCAAAGGAATAGCAAATCCGATATACAAAATGACAACGATTTACAGAATGACGAATTTACAACAGATAAAGAAAGCTTTTCGAATAATACTGAGGAATATCCAGGAGAGAATGTATCATCTGAGTTTGAAGAAAATCGAGAGTACACATTGAGGACGAACGAATTTGGCGTATCTATTCAGAAATCTGATTTACTAATAAAATCAGGAGAATACTCGCCTGAAAGAGAATTGTTTTTAAATAATACAAAATTTCCTAAAAATGAAGACTTATTGATAACAAGGGAAAACTTTCTGACTAAATATAACACGCTGACTCCAAAGACGGACAATTTATTGGATATGGACAATTCGTTGGACGAAAATATTGTCTTTGTCAATAACGAAGTAACAATTACTAAAAATACAAAAAGTGATTCATCATCAGGAAAACCATATTCTCAATCACACAGAATAGACCTGGGAAATTTGGAAAAAGTTTTTCGCAGCGGTTTCGAGTGTGATTCACAGACAATAGAAGAAAGTATTATCGAAACAAATAGCAATTATTCCGAAGATGAAGAGTACATGCCTAAGAAGCAGAGAATGTCACGAAATAAACAAGAATCTTACAAATGCGAAGTAACCGGATGCGGAAAAGTGTACAAATATATATCACATTATCGGCATCATCAAGACAGTCACAAGCTAGCGGTCAACACTACCAGTACAAAACCTGCCAAACCGCCTAAACCTAAACCAGGAAGAGCTTCCACAGTTAGCTTCTTCCTGTAAGTTTCGATGAGGAACCCTTTTCGAATGTGTAATAAACATTTTTTCACAAAGCGTGTAACATTTTGTCTGATTTAAATTTAGGTGCAAAATGCCTGGATGCGGTGCTGAAGTAAACAACGTCACTGGTCTGTGGAAACACTATCAGGACAATCATGCAAATGCAAAGCCACCCACGGTTCCCACATCTAAAAGCGTCGAAATTTTTCGGTAACATATTTGCTAAATAATGATCTTGACCTAAGATTAGGATGATTTTTGTCAAATTTCATAATTGATTTGCTTCCACTCCAATAGATGCAAAGTTCACGGATGTGAAATGGAATTCAACACAACGTTGGCACTCTACAAACACTTCAACGAGGTTCACAACAGCAATTTCAATGGAAACGCTAAGACTGGAAATGGGAGTAACTTTCACTTCACCAATCAAATGTTCCATGACGAAGTTACTACCCAGCAACTAAACTTTAAGACTGACTTTAAGGCCAACATTAAGATTAACTCGAGCGATTGCTTTGAAAGCGACGAAGATCAACCATTGATAACTACTGTCAAGGAAGAATCTCACGATTGATTCATATTAAAATTTATAGATAACATGATGAATAGAGTTACTTGTTTCGAAAAGCTAATATCGATTCTGAGCTTTCTATACAGAGCGCCAGTCACGAGGTGCAGACAAATTCTACGTATTACATTTTAAATCTTGAGAATTATGTCCCGATTATTAGTTTCTGGTACCTAGAAACTTGCCAAAATTCGATTTCATTCCCAAAAGCCTAATACTGGGTATACGTATAGGTATGTACATTCATACATACCTACATATTAGCACATCACGCAGATTTCGTACTCCTTAATCGATCCGCACAACTCAATAATTATTCCTCGTGTACTCCAATAAGAAACTTGAATAAGCAAACGGTTGCTCTGTTAAAGATACTCTGAGAGAAATAATAATCATAAATATGATCTACCGGTATGCATGTAAATTAATTAATTATTGTAGTATACTCTAAAAGCTGGTTAATGTTCAAAGTATTATACTGTGGCGCGTAAAGGCATCTTTGCCTCTTGGGGATTTCAATTGAATAATGAATCTTGATCATCCTTATTTTCATCTTATTCATATTATTCTATATTTTAACGCGCCTTAATTTTTACGAAGTAGTTACATTTGCGAGAAGAAACTTTTTCGATAAAATCCTAAAAGACCTCTTCTTAAGAAATCAACAAACGGAGATGGAACATGATATTGACATCCTCTACAGTAACCCTTTACCTCTTAGCTTTTTAGAAATAATAATGACGGTCAACACGGTTCCTGCGATACGTTCTCAAGGTGAAATTATCAGCGCAAACCTGTGCCAGTTTAAATAAGGAATACCTACTTTAAGGCTTGAACATTTTTGACATTATTACGTAGTTTTTCGCGGGTAAACGATTTTCATTTATTTTTTACAGCAAATCGAATGAGAAATAAGGATCGTACAATAAGTAAAACGTATGTAACATTTAATGCTTCGACAAGAAATCTTTTCTTGTTTTAGATAAATCCAATTTTCAATGTATTTACATTCAATTACTCGATTATGTGAGTCAAAAATATCAGCAATCTATAATTATATTTCCAAACTACATACTATGTAATCTATATGATATGTAAAAATTTTAACTTATTATTAATTAATTAATCAATTAATTAACGTACTGATCTTGTCCAATTTTATCGTTATAAAAGTAATTAAAAAAAATGTGGCGTCATTTTACTATCCATATTGTAACATTTGTGAAAGAAAAAAAAAAACAAAAACAAAAAAATAATATTGTTAAACTAGGATACATTATATTGTATGACATTTTTATTGGTACGCGTGTATGTTCAAAAATAAAGGTGCAATAATTGCGTATCATATGACTTGGCTCATGTTATTTCGAAACAATTATCACGCCAACATTTCGAATATTTTAAATTCAAAACATACCCTCACCCCACCCTTAATTTTTCATTCACATGCGCAGATCGATGCGCGCGTGCGCGAACCACGAGGAGAATGCTTATGCGTCTTTGTCCCTGTCGCAGGTTCTCAATCAGCGTTATCTCGCTCCCGCCAAATTTCGGTGAGTTGCGTGTGAATTGTAGACGTGTGTGCAATGAAATTTCATAGCATACAATCGCTACTGGCTCTATAATAGCTACGTAATGCTGGAATAGTGGAATCGAAAATCTGGAATAGTGGAATCGGGATAGTGGAGTGAACCGACCTCAAAGGTTCCGACCGAACGTCTACCCGCGCGAATTTACCACGCCAACTACAGAAGGCTACATTTTAACAAAACGGATAAAGCCGTCGAAAGATGGCCGCATCGCCGGTAACGGTATTGCACTAGTTTTCCACATCGGACTAAGTTCCGTATGTAAACACGTTATTCTTCAAGGATCCCCCGCTTTCTACTAAAGTCTAATGTTGAGTATTTCCTATTACGGATTCGCGACCATTGACAAGATCGAACCGAACAATTGACGTGCTAGTTCAACTTGTTTATTTCTTAATCTATCCACTCGTAACAATCAAATCAATTGATTTTCATCGTTTCATTCACGTTTTCAGATGCCGATCACTACTACAGATCGAGAGCTGGAATACCGTCGCAAGAATTATCCAGGTACATTATTTTATTTATTTATTTTTTGTTATTTTTTTCACATTATTCAATCGTATTCAGGAAGTGACTCAATTACCTTGAGAGGTTTTCGACTTGTTTCACTCTGTAACAAAACACAGCAGTTGTAGAATGATTAGAAATGTATGAATAGAAATCTGATGCTTGCTCTAACTCCTGCAAAATACAAATTGAAAAATATTATGCCATTCAAGTTCCCGATTTCAGGAATTGCTTGGTGATTGGGTTAGGAAAGAAAAAATTTTTTACATGAATTATACATGTTTTGAAAAATCTGCCCTAGTGTTACACATACATGCTATGTATAGGAGTGACTTATCGTAATAAATATGTAAAAGACAAATGATAAAACATTTTTTTTTCTATACAAGTAACACGACTTTTTGTTGAAATTTTTACCTTCTAAAATACACAACTGTCCATTCGTATCATTTTTGAAAAGTCTATCACTCTAACTGAGAATTGAAGATTATATCTGACTCTTTTATATCATAAAAAATCTTGATGCACCTCCTCCAATTTTTCAGATTTTCAAGCCATTGAACGCAAGCAGATTGCTTGTGCAACATGTGGAACAAATCTGAGTGCCAAATTAGAAAAGCCTGGTGGTGTGTTCATCCACCCCTTTACGAACACACTTCAGTGCAAGGTGAGTTGTCATTTCCCAATGTGCTTAATGCAAGATATCCAAATATCAGTTGGTCACCAAACTCTGTTTCAGTTCACTATGTGATACAATCGTTTATTCAATCTGGTCAAGTAATTTGGGATTTGGAAATTTTGTTCATGGTATATTCTCACCATGACTAAGATCAAGCAAAGCTGATTTAACAGAAAATTTTTACTAATATCATTACAGAAATGCAGCGATTTCTATGGCGATGGTGATTTTAGTATGGATGAGGATGGTGATGACAAATACTGTCGCATCTGCGGAAATGGCGGAGAGCTTTTCATCTGCGGTAACAAGCCTTGTCCCTACGGATTTTGTCAGGTACATTTCTTATCTACACAGAGTACTGAAATATCTCTTAGATTAAAACTTTATATGGGGAATTCCATCCCAAGTGTATGAACCGGTGACCGTTACCCTCTTGGATTTTGCTCATTATTGTTTATATGATTGCTGTCAGTCCTCAAGGCATCCTCAATTTTTTTTTAGAATTTTCAAAACAGCCCTCATTATGATATAATTTTTTTTGTACACAAAAAAACGCAATTTTTCTAAAATCTGAAAAAATTCCCAAAAATCCGTGATTATGTGCCGAACATTTCAGCCGTCGCTCATAGTGGGCAGATTCTGATTTCCTATTTTTTCCACGCCTTTAATGTTGGAAAAATTCCGACAAATTCTGCAACAGGTTGAACTCACTCCGGCCAGATACTAAAATACTTTGGTAACGAAAACAAATTTTCTTGAAAAAATTTTTGAATAAAGAAATCAGGATTATGGACCTTGAATTGAAACTAATACCAGAATGTTTTTTAGCTGCTTGAAAAACGGACTAGGCGCATCTTATTGTCATGATATCATGAAAGAACGATATGTATACGATAACGAAACGGAGGAAATAGAAAAATTGAAGTGCATCGTTACAACCCAACTATGTGGGAAATTTTTATTTATTAATTTTCAGGATTTTGTATGATTCATGTTTTTTTTCACGAGAGCGTCATGTCTCTGCCAAAAGTGCAAGTCCACAGTGTTCCCGAATTTTTCGGAATTTTCCCAGTATTGAAGGCGTGTAAAACATAGGGAATAAAAATCTGCCAACTATGAGTGATGGCTGAAATGTTCTGCATATAATCACGGATTTTTGGGAATTTCTTTAGATTTTAGAAAAATGGCGTTTTTGTTTCGTAGAAAAAAAATTGTATCAAAATTAGGGCTGTTTTGAAAAATTTAAAAAAAATTGCGGCAGCCTTTTAGACTGAAAGCAATCGTAGAAAAAATAATGAGCAAAATCCAAGAGGGTAAGGGCCACGGGTTCGTACACTTGGGATGGAATTCCCCATATACAATAATACAGTAAGGGTAACGATGGGCTATTTTTTTTTAGAGTATACAATAACTCTTTAGATTCTATTCAATTTAGATCTCAACTTTTGTTACAGAAATGCATCGAGCGATACATTGGCAAAAATTCATCTGATGTTGAAGCAGATGACTGGAAATGTCTTCACTGCAATTGTAAGCCGTTGTGGGAGGTCAGAGCTGTTTGTGCTGCCGTTATTCTAGAAAAACCAAAGTGAGTTTTATACAATTGTTTCTCATAGAGTTGCATTCCACGGCATAGGGGCATAAACCTTGTGGCTCGGGGACAAAATGGTATTTCTTTGATTGCATGCTATTGTTGAGATTTCTGTCTAGGTTTGTAGCATGGGGTTATTTGAGAAGTATGTAGGTAGATGTCTAGCTAATGAAAATGTAGTGATTTTTTGTATTGTAGTTTATTGACAGATTCGATTGTCTGTCTTTTAATAATATTGCATGGTTGAGATGATTTTTTGACACATGATGCACAAACCTTCAACAATGTGTGAATTATGATGTACATACTAAAAAACTTCAAGATTACTTTTCAAAATCGAAAAACACCAAGAAGCGAAGAAAGAAAATTACAAAACGAATTTTAATTAACTCGTCTACTGAGTCATTCAGAGCTTTGAGCCACGCTTCACAAACCTGTTCAAACTCATAGCTAGAACTCAATACAGAAGGCTGGCTGCTTTACTAATACCAAGATGACGAATGATTCCTTCAACTTCTCTTATTTCCTTAATACTAACATTAGCACTTACTCAAACACATTTCAAATGTGATCTCTTTAGTCGTCAAATCCTACTCGTAGATCTCCATGCTCCGAATACTAGCCGGAGCCTTCCTATTGCATGAGAGAAATTTATTACATACCTCTGATCTCACACACTAAATAAATTGCCATGTATAATATATGTTTAGAGAGCACTAATGCATGATTCTCGTTTTCTTGCTTTGGTCTTTTGGTCTTCTAGACTTTTCCCCGTTGGTATCGAATAGTTTTATCAGAGTTATGAATGAACGCCCAGCAGCAATAACGATCTAAAGAATCTGGAATCGTTGAAGTCAGCTGATAGATCATAATGCAAAAGCAAGAAAGTGGGAAGAATTTTTAAGGAAAATGGAAACGTTCATATATTTGAAAAGTTTTGTCTGAGTTATGGAGATGGAAAAGGATGAAAATGTAACACAGGATTGGGACTTCTGTGTTTCAGAAAACGGAGCAAGCATAGAAAAAAATCACCTAGGGCCGAAGTCTACCACTCAGACGATGACCGCAGCCGTTCTCGAGACTTAGACGATGATTTTGAGAGTTCTAAACAAGTCAGACGTCGTACTATGAGATCTATGCGCAATTCTAAAATTGGAAATAAACTTTCGGTAGCTCTTGGAAAAATCTGTGATGATAGCATTGATTCTGATGATGATTCTAATCCACAGCACAAGCCCATAGCCGGCAGAAAAGATTCCAATGCAAGAAGTGGATATATAAAATCTGGTGCTGAACGGAGTTCTGAAGCAAGAAAAAAAGGCGCTGGAACGTCTAAAGGAGGCAAAGAATTGAATAAAAAAATAACATCCAGCGAAGATGAAACTTCTGACCTTGGGGAAACCCAAATCACCCGTAAAAAACCTATTAATTCTAAAATTGACAATGCATTTGCCGAGTTGGAATCCAAATCCACAAAGCAACAGAATAATCGAAGTTCAAGCCATTCCCTCAAACAGTCCCAGAAGACAGGGAATCTCTCACAAAAGCATCTTCAAAGATCAAAATCACCAGAAAATTTGAAAAACCAAACAACTGATTCTGATCCTGAATCCAGTAATGAATCTGCAAATGACTTTGTCAAATCTAAAAAAAAGAAGAATTTGAAGACACGGAATGAGCAATCAAATAGAAAATATTCGACATTTCAGAAAAAGAAATCAAATGACACTGAGAGCACAAATTTGAAAGTAGATCTGAAACGTTCGAATACAAAATTGGGAAAGGTAGTGACAAGAAGCAAAATACTCGGATCATCTTTGGAGTCAAAACGTACGAACGACCAGAGTACCATTGAGCCTGTTGAGGAGTCTAGTACAAATATGATAACAAAAGGAAACTTAACAGGTAAAATGAATACCATAGAAACTGACAAAGAAAGTGATTGCTCAGATGAACGCGCAATTGTAATTAAGGAGAGTGCACTTCATATGAGCAAAGAACATAAACGGTATAGTAAATCTGAAGATGAAGAAAATGACGGAGACAAAGATCCAAAAAATTATGCCAAAGTTTCAACATCATTAACAGTGGACAAAAAGTTGCGCCAAGCGACGAAAACTAAGAGATTGTCGACCAAACCACTCTATCCAATATCAGAAGCATCACAGGCATCATCCTCGCTTGTTACCGTTGATGGGCTTTTGGATAGAAAAAAAGCCTCGATCAAACGTTCTTATGCAAAAATTTTGTCTACCAAAGATCGAAGTCTCACTAAGGACGAAGAAATAATAATGTACGATCATTTAGGCAATTTAATAAAGGAAATAAAATTGTTTAGCAAAAGCCTCTGCACTGGCGCCAATGTAATTGGCGCAAAATACTTGACAAATAAGACAACTAGCGTCCGAGATCTTTCAAAAAGTGTCTTAAAATGTGCATTATTAATGATTCGCTCTAAGAAAAGTTTAAACATTATTGAGAATGAATTCATAGAATCATACGGGGAATGGTGTCAAAGTGCCAAAGTTATGAGTATTTTTTCAGACGAAGAAAATAGTGAGAACACCACAGGCCAAGAAGTGAGACATATTAACGATGAAGAAACTTCTGTTGAAGGTAGTGAAAGAGATGTGATCAGACAGAATTTGAAAAGACAAAAGACCAAAAATAATTTTGCTGAATGTTCCAATGCTTCCAATGACGATGAAAATTCTAATGTTTCTGATTCAGTGCCTGAAACAAGCAATTCCGATTCTGATACCAAACAAAAATCTGTAGAAACTAGCAAAGAGTTAGGCAATTCCAAGAGCCCAATAGAAATTGAGAAAAATATACAAAATCCCGTCACCAGACATAGCGACGCAGACTCCAAAAATTCAATACATGATCCAATGTCAGACTGTGATAGCAAAGAAATATTTTCAGAGGATGAAAGCAGAGGGCAAGTCAACCAAGCCGATGAATCTGCGACTGAACAATCTTTTACGCAATCTCCTCCAAAAGCATCGAAGAAACGATCAATCGAATCTGATTCTGATGAGCATGAGACAGTTGAAGCAGAAAATTTGGACAATATAACGGAAAAATCTTCGCATTTTGATAACGTAATTGGAAAGTCAAAGGATGTAGCAGAGGAACAGAAACACGATAATCGGGAAGAAGTTACCGAATGCCCAGTCGAGAAGAATACTGAAGAACCATCACCAGTTGACAGATGTATTGATGATACTGGTCAACCGGACTCATATTTAGAGGAGACTATTCATGAAGATACGAATTTAAATTCGAATGAAGATTCGAAGCATTCGGATGATAGCGATCAATCTGTTACAAAATATTCGGAAACCACAGAGAATCTATTTTTACGTGAAAAATCAACCTTATCCGACATTAAAAATAGTACTAATAAAGATATACAAATGGCTGATGATGATGAAACGTTAGATTTTTGGGACAGAGAGACCTCGGAAAATAACCGAAAGTCAAGGCGTACTTCAAAGCAGGATAACAAACAAAAAACTTTGATTAATCATTCATCACCAAAAGCAAATGAAAGTGAAAAAGATCTATCAGACTGCGACGCATCGATCTTCACTCAATTGCCGTCTGACGATATGATAACTAATTCTAATGAAAACGGTATTGCGAAAGACCCTGTGGAAAATTCAGGTGAACCTGAAGATACGTGTACGTCTAATTCAGAAGTGTTGAGCGATACAGAGATACAATCACAAAATAACAACAATTCGAATGATAATACAGTTAGTTTGGCAAAGGAAACATTTCAATCATCAGAAACGATTGCCAAAAAACACGAAGAAGACAATAAAAAATCTGAAGATGTATCTAAGCGTTTGAAAACCCGCAAAAAAAGCGAGGAGAGTGAGAATGTTGTTCAGGATAATGGCACTGCTCTGGTATCTGAAAACGAAGGAGACAATGGGAAAAATGGTACTGCTGCAGTACAAGAAAATGAAACAGGTGAATGTAAGAAGGTAGAGGCAACCACTGCTGATAAAGATTCGGAAGATGCAATTAAGAAAAAGATTTTAGAATCTGATGATTCTGAATCGTCTGATGAGAGTACACCGACATCTCATAGATCAAACAGTTTTGAGTTGAAAGTAAACTCAGATTCAGATGAATACCGCAAGGAATTGATCGCTGCAGATACTACCGAAACCATAGTCACCTCTGAGAAGACGAATGTTGGCATAAAGTCAAAAGATTCCGAGATGAAAGAAGAAAAATCGGTAATTAATTCAGCCAGTTCTGGAACGAAAGGTATTGACGTTTCCGAACTAAACGATCTTGCCAAACATCGTCTATTGTCATCTTCTGATTCAAGTATCTCAGACGCTGATGATGTTTCTTTAACTTTACCTAAAAGTTTTGATAACTTGGATTCACATTCCACATCTTCTCGAGAGAATAGTGAAATCATTTCAAGTTCTGTCATCGAAAAGGAATCCATAATTTTCAGCCCCTGTAGAGCTAAGAGAAAGACATTTAACTTAGAGAAAAATTATTACTATATAACAGACAAAAAACTACAAATGAATTGCGAAGTTGTGGTCAGAAGACTCAACGAGACAGTTTTGGATCAATTTACACAATTGCTAGGCAAATCTAGGGAACGTCAAGAATTGGAGGATTTTGAAAGGTAGGCGAAAGTTACAAAAAGTAACTATAAATACTAATTCCAACTATTCAATGAACTTTCGGGAAGGACTGCTTGCAATTGATGGTGATCAATAGAAAGTATTTTGAAAGCTTGAATTTCTGGGTGCCACTGATTGGACGAACTCTTACAAAAGTCATTCACAGATAGCTTAAATTTATTCCTGGTGTTAGTCATTGTTAGTTAGTTAGTTTCAATCAACTAGTCATTCTCCTGCATGAATATTTGTAGTTATAAGAATTATTCCCTGTATGTGTTTCGTTCTGTGTTTGTAGATCAGAAATCTAATTCTTGCTCTCGAGGTGATCAACATACATGAGAGTCGAAAGCATAATTGAATCTTTTGAATTATCGTAGACATTGAAACAACCAATTAAAGTCTCCGAAGTGGACAGAAATTAAATTTGCTCATTGAAGAACTATTAGTTTCTTGGATAATTTCTCAAAATCCTCTTTACATGTTGAGCAAGTTTTTAAAAATCCGTAACTAGGTATAACTTATGTCTATTATTATATTGGTTATTGAATATCCTTCGAAACTTTCTCTCTTTCAGTCTGGTCGATTTGAATAACATAAAGAAACGCAAGAGGGGCAGAAAAGGGAGCAATCAAAGTGAAAGCTCAAGCGAATCGGCCTCGTCAAAGGGGACTATAAAGAAGCCAAGATCTAAACAAGTACAAGAAAAGGAAGAAACGCTACTGGACCATTTGGAGAAAATGAAAAATGGGGAAAACTACTGTAATCCTTCTGGCGATGAATCTGACGAAAACAATGACATCCTCAAAACAATCATGCCGGAAGCAGCTGACCAAGACGAGTTCCTAACAGAGGCTAACAAAATGGCTAAGGATCTTCTGATACAGAGTTCTGACTCTGAAAATGGTGAGTTGTTGCTATAAATAGTATTGTTTATACTTTAGTCAGAATTCAGATTGCTCTCAGCATTATGATCTATATGGAGTTAGAAAACCAGTTTCAATCATTTCGTCAACGATTATCGAAAAGCAAATATTCTAAAAGAGAAAACTAAAAAATCTGGAATAATACTCTTCAACAGAGACAAAAACCTCGACTGGAAACGCAGAAGAGCAGGAACAAGAGGAAGAAGAACCAAAACTTGAGACAAAAAAAAGGAAAGAGAAGAAAAAAGATGATCAAAATGGTGAGTATGAATGATGAAACTGTATAGCTTTTCTTCAAACAAATTCTTCTCATTGATTTAATACCAGTTCTGTTCCTAGTGCCAATCCGTAACAGTATTAGCTTTTATTCAACTATTCTGAGTGTAGATGAATGAGCAATGCCGTATGATATGTTGTCATTTGTGGTGGATTGTAGAGGAATCATTGGATTCAGAGAGCAATCATGAAAATGGGTCTAACACAGAGAAGGACAATGAGGAAACAACAAATGTTGAGGAAAATGTTGATTCGAAGGAAAACGAAGATACCGACAGCGATAGGACACGGGAACGTAAGGTAAGACAATATTTCAAACATTTTATACCCATATCGTTTACACTAAGTCTTGTACAGTTCTTGATGGTTGGAGAACTAAATAAGAGTGGTTATCAAACGATAGAAAATCAAGTTGTATTCAATATCTCTATCATTGTATTAAGTTTGTTAGTGATTTTTGCTTGATGCGATGACTTGGATATCGTATTTATCTTATTAAAGAAAAATTTCAATCTATGATTGCAGAAGATGAAGGATGGATTGGCTAAGCATAACTGGAGACTGACAGATTCTGACAGTAGCGACGAAGAGAAAAAATGGAACAAATCACAACTGACTAAGTCAGATGAAAAAAAGTAGGCGCCCATTGATATAAGTTATTACCATTGTGTGTAACATTTTGTACGATGTATAAAATATGGCATTTTTTTTTGTTCCTTCAAATACCATGTCTTTATACCTCGCAATATTTGCGATTGGTTTTGAATAAGATTTAATGTACCTCCTCAACAACCATAACTTTCTTCAGGACTGTAAAGCAGGAGGAGGGATCGAAAAATAAAAAAAAAGTGAAACGAAGGGTCTTGGGATCAGATTCCGACTCTGTAAAATTAACAGACCTTAGTGATGAAGATGATGAAGATGATTCAAACGAGATAAATGACGAAAAAAAAAATTCATCTTCCGATACCGAAGATTCAGTGGAATTATTCAACAATCTCAGAAAAAAAAGGAGGCGAAAACGAAATGCTGCCCAAAAAAGTGATTCTGATTCGGATTCTGACCAGGATGAAAAACCGTAAATGCAATTCCTACATTATAGTAATCGTAATTGAATTGGATGCGTCTTTAGCAATTTTTTTTTTCTTTTTTTATTATTTAAAATAATTTTTTGAAGAATTTTGAATTCCATGTCTTTCTTTGTATCCAAACTAAATCTAACTTACCTGAATTCTCCTCAGAGCAAAACAGAAAAGAAAACGTATAAAGAAAATGGAATCGGACAGTGATAGTGATCTTTTAACAAATTCGCAAGACACACCAGGAAAACTTCACCGAAAAAACATTCGTAAGGTTTTGAAAGACAAACAAGTAGCTGACGTGACAAAAATAGCTGGGAAAGAAGAAGAAGAAAGATTGAAGCGTATCGCCGAACGTCAAAAACTGGTAATTTATTTGAAAGTATTATTGTAATAGAGAAATAGCCATGAAATTATTAATGTTAAATTATTTCTACAACTTTTCTGTGTATTATCTTTTCAGTACAATGAAATGTACGAATTAAAGTTGGCGAACGAAGCCAGGGTGGATAAATTGATACTAGATTTTGATGAAGAAACCAAGAAAGTATTGGTCAGCGTACACGAGGATTTGGTAAAACGATTGAAACCGCATCAGGCCCAGGGCATTAAGTTCATGTGGGATGCGTGTTTTGAATCCCTCGAACGGACCAAGTCTACAACTGGTTCAGGCTGCATTGTCGCCCATTGCATGGGTTTGGGAAAAACTTTCCAAGTTGTGACCCTTGCTCACACGCTACTTACTCATGCTGAAACTGGAATCAAAACGATTATGGTCATCTGTCCGTTAAGCACAGTTCTAAATTGGGTAAACGAGTTCAAGAAATGGTTGGGCGACATAAACAATGACGAGGATGTCGAGGTATTCGAGATGACCAAGTGAGTATAAGTACAGATATACATGGGAATAATGCTCTGGTATTGGGCCCTCGGTTTAGTCCTTTTTCGTTACTTTGAAATGAACTATATTCAATATTCAGAATCCATTTCCTCTGCTAGATGCAACGGAATGAAAATTCTCGTTATCATTTTCCAGAATGAAGAAAAACTTCGAAAGAAAGTATCAACTTGAGAAGTGGAAGCGAGCTGGTGGCGTAATGGTACTTGGGTATGAAATGTTCAGACTTCTGAGCAACCAGACAGGGAAGAAAATGCGCAAGAGTTTGCACGAGGCAATTTTAAAGTGCTTAGTGGATCCTGGGCCGGATCTAATTGTTTGCGACGAGGGTCACTTACTGAAAAATGAAGACACTGCTCTGAGTAAGGCTATGAGGCGGGTAAAAACCCTGAGAAGAATAGTCCTCACAGGCACGCCATTACAGAACAATTTGGTCGAATGTAGGCATTGATCCCTATATTTCATACACAAGTCGAATGTTTATCGTATTTGTGAGCTTGGCGATAAAGCATCAAAATGTTATTTAATTCTATTTTGTTACAGACCATTGCATGGTCCAGTTCGTGAAACCAAACCTTCTTGGTACAAAGAAGGAATTCTTGAACAGATTTGTCAATCCAATAACAAACGGGCAATTTGATGATTCAACTGAATACGACGTTAAACTGATGAAAAAACGTGCTCATGTGTTGCACAAAATGTTGGAAGGAAGTGTTCAACGGTTCGATTACTCCGTACTTACACCATTTTTACCACCTAAGCAGGAGTATGTCATTACAGTCAGATTGGCAGATATACAGATCAAATTGTACCAGCACTATCTGGACCATTTCTCAAGGTAAGTTCCGTTTTTAACATTTTAATCACAGGCACTTTCGATTTCGCTCAACAAAAGTCAAATACTAATTCGATAAATTCATTTCAGAGCAAAGGTTGGTGCAGGGACTTCCTTGTTCGCTGACTTTCAGGCCCTGCAAAGAATCTGGACTCACCCTATAGTCTTGCGTATGAATGCGGAGAAGATGGAAAGACTAAATGAAAAAAAACGTATGGATACCAGCGATTCGGAAGGATCATTAGCCGATTTTCTTGATGACGGAAGCGAAGAGAAGACAACAACCACTGACGACAGCGACATACAGTCTGCTCATAGCTCAAGCGATGAAAAAACTGCGAAACCGGAAAAAACGAGGCGCGGAACTAGGGGCAATCCTATTGGTAAGATGAAGATTGTATAGAATATGAACTAGAAACGAGAATCTTTGTATAATTATGAAACAAATAAAGAATCGATGTAACATTTAGTCTAATCTATCGTGTTTTTCTCGTTTTTCTCAGATCCTGCTACAGTGAAACCAGAGGAAGAGGAACTGCCACAATCCGGCGAATGGTGGAGTCAATTTGTTGAGCCCGAACATTTTGAAGATATGAAGATATCTTCTAAATTGGTTCTATTATTTGCCATATTGAAAGAGTCTGAGCAAATTGGAGACAAAGTGTACGTATATTAGCTGAGGGAACTATTAGTTATAGTATGATTATAGAAACTTATAGTTCTATTTCTGCTGATGTATTCATGTGTTTTTCTCTGGGTTGGTTTTGCAGCCTTGTCTTCTCTCAGTCATTGTACGCACTATCCCTTATCGAAGAGTTCCTCAATAAAATTGACGATGAAACTCAAAGAGGAACATGTAGCGAATTGATCGACGGTCACAGTGGTAGCTGGTCTTTGGGATTGGACTATTTTAGACTCGATGGTCAGACAGCACCCGAGAATCGAAGTCATTATTGCAAGATTTTCAACAACCCTAAGAACAGTAGGGCCAGATTATTCTTGATATCGACTAGAGCCGGTGGCCTCGGAATAAATCTGACCGCTGCTAATAGGGTTATTATATTCGATGCCAGCTGGAATCCTTCACACGATGTACAGAGTATATTCAGAATATACAGGTGAGAATTAAAAAATTGCGGTGTGAGGCATTGTTACGAATCTTTAGTTTTGTCAATTCATTGAACATTCTCATTTGGAAACAGGTTCGGCCAGAAGAAGCCTTGCTACGTCTATCGATTCTTGGCTCAAGGTACAATGGAGGAGAAGATATATAATCGTCAGGTGACAAAGTTGTCACTCTCATGTCGCGTGGTAGATGAACAGCAAATTGAAAGACATTACAGCAACCACGACTTGGCCGAACTGTATCAATTTGAACCGAATACCAGCAAAGAAAAACCTACGTTAAATTTACCTAAAGACAGATTATTAGCGGAAATCTTTCGAAAATACGAAGATAGAATAGAAACTTTCCATGAGCATGATTCTCTGTTAGAAAATAAGGTAAGGTATCGCAAAATTATGTTTGGAACAAGGAGTTCCTTTTTTTTGCCAACGAATACTTCACTGTTATTGGATCAACTGATGTATAGAGAAATATCTTATTTTACAGGCAGAAGAAGAGTTGGATGAAGAGGAACGTAAGGAGGCATGGAAAGAGTATGAAGATGAACGTACAGGACGAAAGGTGGCTTTCAACAACTTCACACATCAAAACTTTGCCATGCAGCAGTACAACGATATGATAAATATGAACCAAGCCGACATTGCTAATCAAGCAACACTATCTGGAATCAATATCGAAACTCTGCAATCCCTGATTCGAAAAGATGTGAGTAGAGCTTTTCCGCTCGCAAATTCAAAATATGTATCCGTTGTATTCTAGTTCTGTGCAAGAATCATTATCAATAGTTTCCCGAATTTCATAGATTAAAATTTTTTACTAACCACTTTCTAGTATCCAAACTCAACTCCGGAGCAACAAACAATGATGACCCAACGTGCGATCATGGATATGTACACTTACATGGAAAATGAAGCTATTCGCCAGCAACAAATTGCAGCAGCAACTGCAAATGTAAGATTTTTTCTGACAACTTTATTAATAACTGGAATTATTCAAATTAATACTGTGAATTCTATACTTTCTATCGTTTCAGACCTTCACTTATCCGACTGTGAGTAATCTTGGCACAAGTGGTTTTATTGATAGCAATACTGTGGTGAGTATAAGAACGAAAGATAAAAGTCCCGTTAGTCCTGAGACTAATAATTCTATGTATCTCTTATTAGCAGACACCAGCGCAACGGCAGTACGCCATGCAGCAGCAACAGATGCATCAGATGATCGCGCAACGTGAACAACAAGCGAATTACGCCAAACGATTTGGAAACGTCAGAGGGCCTGCACTTTCAGCAACCGCAACAAGACCACCACCAGTTGTTAATTTGCAGGATGACAATGATATCATAGAGGTAATGTAGTTATTTTTATTCGGAGTATGCACATTTTTATTATTCCTTATCTCTTCGATCATTGACACTCACATAGTACACAGTGCTTATGATTATTTCCTGCTTTCACCATCTGCTCTTCGATAATTAGAATTCATAGGAAATCAAAATTACATCTAAACGTTCTTGTTTCAAGGTTCCTACAACACCCCCAGCAACAGCTGGACCTACACCGTCATCGTCCGTTCAAGCACCATCAGTTTCAACACCTGCTGTTGCCGAGAACAGTAAGAGGCAAGAGGAATGATGTGAAAACTAGAAGATCTTCTCAAAGTTTGAACTATAGGGGCTGGAATGATAAAAAAAAAAAAAAAAAAAAAAAAAAAAGAACTGTAAGGGAGCGTCGCATTTCTTAAATTTTAGCAAAACATTATTTTCTGGATAGGTGGTGAAATTCGCAAAAAAATGGATACACAAACCTATATCGCCATATCAGGCCGTACATTGTTCTTACAACAAAATTATGTTGTATGAAATTATTAATCTTTAATTTTCGACAAGTCGTTTTTCTGGCAAGCTGAACTAAACAGTTTATATTAAAATACTTCAACGATGCTTGACTATCGTAGGTACCTATATAAGTGTAGTAATTATAAAAAAAAAAAACTATGATATTAAGTGGATATATTTCATGGTAGCTCCTCTCATAATTTAAATACACAGCAAAAGACAAACCTTGATTTCTATGGGGAGGGGTTTTAATAATATACCCTGTATTCAAAATATCTATATCTCCGTTTTATTTATCGCAAGAAAGCTTACATCCCCTTCCAAGATTATTTGTTTACGCATCTTTCAATGCAACTTATTCCTTCCAACTTGATTTAACGAGTCCTAAAAAATTTCGGCAATCCTTCTCTCCAGCCAGATTTCAACTGGGCTTTCAATTCGATTTTTATCTCGAAATATTCTTCTCTAGTTGCTAAGTTGAAGCTTTCTTCCATGTCTAGTTTGTGATCGTACAATTCTTCGGCAATCGTGATACTCCAGTCTGCTGTCTCGCTGGTGTGATTAAACGGGAGCCATGCGGTATAACGATAATCTCTCGTTTTAATTGTATAACCCATAATAGTTATTTGATCCAGTCTTGGTTCGTCGCTGTTTGGAATTAGAGTCGGGACGATACCTGGCCTGGGGTATTGGCTGAAAACACCAGTTTTCCATGGTATACTCTGCAAAACAGATACCAAAAGTGTCACAACTATCATTTAGGAATTTGGCTCTTGTAACTCTACTTTTGTAAATGGCAATATAAAGATACTAATTGTCACATCAGTTATACCTTCCCAGACATTGTTGCATAGATAACAGGTAGAAAGCTGACACCTTCGCTGCAAGGATTTGGATGCTCTGAGACTTTGTTATTGTTAGACCAGTCGCCTCTTTCATCAAGACATATCGGTATAGGCAGTTTCACAATTTCCGCTATTGTTGGGAAAACGTCTACTAATTCAATCATAGAATCTGTATTAACGTAGTCCTTTTGTATTTTCGGATGCTTTGACCAGGAATGAAAGCGCCCAAGTGTTGGATTATACGTCACGCCCGGAATCGAGATAATAACAGGAACTCTGAGTGCTACTTCAAAATTACTGTACTTAGCCCATTCTTCATGTTCACCTAGCGACCAGCCTATCAATACAGAAAATCAGAATGATAATATTACTGGGATATGCGGTAGACTCATCCTTTGGTTAAATTAGTAAAGACTAGGTATATGCACAATGAGTACCATGATCTGATATAAGGATAACTGTAGTGCAACGTTGTAGATTATAAATGCTCAGCTGCTTCATCAGTAATCCGATTAACTCATCGATGTATGTTACTGCAGCATAGTAGGATTGGATAATCAATTTTGCGTAGTCCGCTGCAATATATTCATAAAGTTGAATACTTGTAAGTTCTGTGGAGATTATTATTATATCGCCACTGTTTTTGAAAGAAAACTGAAAGAAACGAACATGGTATTTTTTCATATGGAAATTTCAGATCCAGCTTTTGTATGTCTGTTCTTTTACGAAGATCCGTCCATGGGTTGTAAGCTACGTAACTGACGTTATCTGACCACTTGTAGTTATCAGGTACAGAGAACTTCTCCAATGGATGGTGCTCTGTGAATAAAACAATAACGAACAAACAGTATATTGCAAATATTTGAAAATCAAAAATTCACCTACTGAGATATCTTCTCGGATATTTCAGTGGGATGTGAGGTTTCTGAAAACCGACTGCCAAAAAGAATGGCTCCTTGTCTCTATGATGTTTGCCTATGAAAGATTTCGCTGCCATCAACGTCTCTATGTCTGGTAACGTCTTATTAGGCATATGAGAAACATACACAGGGCATACCTAGTTCCCCAAAAAATATATAAAATATCTAAAGCTTCAACAGTTGAAATTTTTTTGCAAGTTTAAAAATTACAGTAGATGCATTACAACGTTACGAGCAGGCTGTGAATTCGGAGTAGCTTCACACAGCGGAGCTTCTTTGTAACGGTCCGTAAATGGATGAAATGGTTTCTCAGACCAGGAATATGGATAATCGTCTGATCCGTTGGAGCTGAGCCCTGGATTGGATTGAAACTTGGATCAATATGAAAAATATCGAGAAATTGAAAGAGACACATAGACAAATCATTAGTTGATTCCAATTCCTCCGCAATTTTCCCAGCTATCCATTACCTGGATGAAATACTTTGCCTATGGACATGGTCGTATAGCCATTATCTTTCAAATGTTCTGGTAAAGTAGAAAAATTTCCCACTTTTTCTCTCCAATAGCTATAGAAGTCATAAAGCTTCAGCGTGTCTGGTCTTCTGCTGGTCAGAAACGAGTTCCTACTCGGAGCGCACAATGATTGCTCCAACAAATTATAAAATAGATTAAAAATTTGCTTCTGTAAGTTGTTGATCGACTACATATCTACTTCTCTAGATGCTGCAAAGCTTGTCTACCTGGGCATAGGCTCGAGTGAATAGTACGCTTCGCTTGGCCAAGAGATCAATATTTGGCGTATACGCTTTACTATCTCCGTAACAGCCCAGTGACGGTCGTAAATCATCAACAACTATTAATAAGATATTCTGTCTTCCGACTACCCTATGTATTATAATATTGATGAGAATTAAGAGAGTTATCATGATATTTATCGAGACGATAATATGCGGCTAACAGGGAATGGAAGCTAATTATGGTAAACTCCTTGCTTTGTAAGTGAAAGTTTTTATCCTAGACCGTGCGGAGTCATTATTCGTATTTTGTTGTTGAGAGTTCGCCTTGAAGTTACGAATCGTACCCCTGATTATGAATCAGCATTAATTTTTCTCGTTTAAAAGTCCGTACAATGTAAGTCGATGGATGCTTCGAATTCAAAATAGATTCCCGCCAAGTTCGCGAATCGAAAATATGACGTCACCTCCTGAAGGATGGCAATTAAAATATGACGTCACCTCCCTGAAGGAAGGCAATTTTTGGCGGTTGATTTTTCGTCGCGGTGAAGCGTGACGTAGCAGTGACGTCACAGTTCATAAATTCTTATTTGTCGTGTTTGAGCGTGTGTCAAAACCGTGGTCAAAACCAAACAAGTGCAAGAACGACAATCTATGAACCGTATGGTCCATGGTCGAATCAGCTGATTATTGTTTTCATTGTGCAAGAAAATTAATAGACACTCTACAGTCTAGATTCTTGGAACGAATTCCACCTCGCTCGTTAAGCTCAGTAATTATCAAGGGTAGTGAACGTGATAAGGGCTAGAATTGTTTTCATACGAATATCCTGATGGGAGGATAAGAGATCCCGTTAATATAACTCGGTTTTTATTTCCCCGTCGTTTTTGTATTGACACCAATGACTGCGGGCTGGGGAGCTGTCAGTCGTTGCAAAATGACGCAGTAGACCCTGGACGGGGCTAAACAGGGACAGACGGACTAACGATGCTGCGCTTCGCACGATGAAAGGAAACTTTCGATTGAATGTAAGTAAAATATTTACCAGTAATTTATACCCGCTTTATAATATCGCTTAAAGTTTCATACAGAATTTATATCGGATAAAGAACGGTCGAAAAAGCTCGACTTTAAAAATATCCTCTTTGTTTTGATGACTAGATCTATTTTCCGACCTCCTACGTAACAACGCTATACACAGTTGTTACACCTACGCGGAATAATTACGCTCTCGTTTAATAAAAACGTTATAAAGTACACGACTACGTTACATACTTTTCTTTCCTATTTTTCATTCCGATTTAATATATTTTATTTATTCGTATACGAATTTTTTTTTCTTCTATCTCCACCCTCCACCAATCCGATCTGACAAGCGTTTCTGAGACAAAGAAAATGAGATATGTAATTTAAAAATCGAGTGGCTACCTTGGGACTCCACTAACAGCTGTTCTATGTTGCGCAATTATTCTGAGACAAAATAGATATTTTACCCCCGCCACACTACAATACCTATAACAATGTTAAATAACGTTATGCATTCGAGTTGAAGCTATGCTAAAATAATTTCATAATGTTCTCTCGTTACTTGTATATCTTAATTTTTCCCTCCAATCAGTCTGACAAAGGAGAAGCTTTTGTTGATGACCAGTGTATTTTTGAACAAGTATATTGCTTAACTACTCTGAGTTTCATATGCACCTCATAATTATTTCGCAGCATTTAATTTTAATTCGATGTTAGATCCTTCATACTGACGTCATGTCCATAGATATTAAATCTTTAACAATTTCATTCTTCTCGAGATTAAAATAAACAAACTTTATATCCTGGTCTCTTTGTTGTTTTTTTTTTTTTTATTTATATATGGCTAAAATTGAAGAATAGTGGTAATATAACAGAAGGAACCAACCAACTGTAAATAATAATCTACAAAACTTATGCAGAAAAGTTTCTTCTCGCTACTTTTTGAAACAAAAACAAAAAAAAAAAAAAAGGATTGTACTTTTCAGAGCAAAGAAATAACTTCACCATAGTAAAATGTCGGCCGAATCTCCAAGACGAGGGATACACAAAGGGGCCCAGGTCATATCACCGCAACCTGTGAGCGATAGATCAATCATCGAGAGCGTAGCTGGGATCATAAACGACATAGTTCCTCAAGTTCGTATCTTAGATTTCCTCCGCTTTCTTCAATCTATGTCTTTTATACATCCTAAGGATCGTTTTAAACAGGCAAATTATTGAATCTTATTAGCTATTCAGTAGCTTGTATGATTCTACAGCTGTATTATACGTACAGCAATGATAGAAGCTTGTACTCGATGCACAAGACTTAAAAATAGTTTATCTAAAAATTAATCTGAGACTTGACACACTCATTTCTTGTCCAGGCTTATACCGGAACACCAAACCTGGACAACAAGGAATCAATAACATGGGCTAGATTTGAATATGCTGATGTAAATGATCCAGCTCTTTATCCAGACTATAATGAAGGTTCGAGCACACCTCCGTTGCTACTTGTGCTTGGGTACGGGACTGGTGTGCAGGTAAAACATGATTTTACAGAAAAAATTTTTGATACACTGAGAGTGCAGATATAATATTGTGGAACTTATGTCCAGTTAATCTTCCATTTTGCTTTGGATCTTGAACAATTGAATTCTTGTTTTTGTTCTATAAGGTATGGCTGGTGAGTGCTTCGGGTGAAGCCACCGAGGTTCTTTCATGGCGCCAAGGAGTGGTTCGCACTTTGAGATTCCTGCCAAATCCCAAGGCAGGAAATGACCAGATTGATATCTTCCAACTTAAACGACCAATGGTTGCTATCTGTGACTCATCTGGGCCAGGACCTCAATTTTGCAACATTGGATTCATCTCTCTCAAGACTGGCGAACAAGTGAAAAGCATCAAGTTCACTAATCCTGTTAGTGATGTACTTGCCAATAGGAGATCGGTCGTTGTTACTTTCTCAGAAAAGATTGCCGTCTTTGATGCCAAAAATTTGGAAGATGTCTTAACTGTTACAACCTGTTATCTCAGTCCTGGACCTAACTCTAATCCCGTAGCTTTAGGAACAAGATGGCTGGCGTACAGGTAAATTAGATTGAAATGTTCAATTATTTAGATCCACTCTCATTCATATTTGTATTTATTTGTCTCTGCATCTGTGTATGAAAGAAAACTATGTCCTTTGCCAAGTTTAGGACAACAATAGCGTCCAAGCAAATGCATGTGTTTATATTAACTCTATATTTGTAGTGAAAAAAAACTAATACCAGCACGAAGAAGTAGTGGAGGCAGCGAGGGAGAAGGTGCCCAAAGTTATACAGCAACTGTTTTGCACGCTGCCAAATCCCTTGGAAAAGGACTGAGGGGTCTAGGCGAGACCGTGGCGTCAACTTTGACTGGTAAGTCCTCAGATTTGATTACTACAATCAGAAAGATATATCCCAAAGTTCTGAAGTTCTTCAACGCTAATCTGCCGATTAATGTTCTTGTTGGTCATTTATTTGTCATTTATTTAATTTTAGGAAACTCGGTGGCTCCCCCAACTCCCAACAGCATTGGCTGCGATACAAACCAGCCTGGCGTTGTGACCATACTTGATCTCCAAGCTGCCAAAGAAGACAAAGAATCGGACGACGGAACTGTAGAAACTGTACTTGCACATTTTACAGCTCATAGCGATGCCATAGTAGCCATGACATTCGATCTCACGGGAGCTTTACTCATGACTGCTGATAGACGGGGTCATGATTTTCATATATTTCGGATACAACCGCATCCCGGTGGCCCAACACTCGCCGCCGTTCATCATCTCTATGTACTGCACAGGGGTGATACTACTGCCAAAGTTCAGGTATGTCGTATTCTTTCCCCGCTTACCAATCCAGAGTATTATGCATTGGACAATTGATGAAAGGCCATAGGGGATGAGCAGGGTAACAATGCCTTTTGCGAATATCTTAATGATATTTTATGGATAAGTAGGTACTATTGAAAAACTAAGATCCTGGAAGTATCAGGCCTCAATTTCAATTGGTTTATGAGAAACAGAAGGGAAACAAACAACTCAAGAAATATAAAATAATTTTTGTTCTTAAGATTGCCTTGATCGATTTGTTCGAAATTTCAATATTTTATTGAGGGAGTCAAGAGTTTTTATAGACACAATGGACAGATTTTCAGCTTAATAAATTCATGATGAAACAAAAAAATTATTTTCTTAAAAATTCTTGTTCTTCACTTTGATAATTTTCGAGATAAATTATGAAACTTTTTTTTACATTCATTGTAGATTCCCCAATAACTCCCCAGTTACAACTCCCCAGACCATAATTTTTTTCGTTACGAATGTATTAAGCAAAAAACTCTGTTCATTGTGTCTATAAAAGCTCTTGACTCCCTCAATAACATATTAAATTTTCAAACAAATCAGCCAAGGCAATCCTGAGAGCAAAAATTATTTTATATTTTCTTTTTTCTGTTTCTCAAAACCCAAATAAGATTAAGATCTGATACTTTCAGGATCTTAATATTTTAATAGTACCTACTTATCCATAAAATATCATTGAGATATTTGTAAACGGCATTTTTACCCTGCTTATCCCCCATAGGGCCTTTACCAACAACAGTAAAATCACCTTTTCTTTTACCCTCATTATCATTTCATCAGTTATACAGATGTGTCTGAAATTATTTAATTTTTTTTCATTTTTATTCAAGGACATGACTTTTTCGAGCGACGCCAGATGGGCGGCTGTGTCGACTGTTCGAGGTACAACACACGTCTTCCCTGTTGCTCCATATGGCGGCCCAGTTGGCATCAGAACTCATTCAACTCCGCATGTGGTCAACAGACTATCAAGATTTCATAGAAGTGCTGGGTTGACTGCAGATGGTACGAGATCCCATTCTCCAGTCGCGCATGCCGAGATCCCATTGTCGGTTTATCCTTACTCTAATCCCCGGCTACCACCGTATCCCCATCCAACTATACTCCACCCTCTTGCCCAGATAAGACAACCTTCAACTTTGAATCATGTCAATAACCAGCCGCAACCGAGGTAAGAATTGTTCGTTATTTGATCAATCATTATTAACTCTGTTCTTTCTTTCAATGGAAATATAATGCAACACGTTTAACAGACCGCAGCAGCGACAACGCCTTCAGTCCGAAGACAGCGGGAGTTTGCCATTGAAGATTTGCTCCTGTTTTGCACCCCAAAGAGCATGGCTCTACGCCCAAAGAGATACTGCAAACAAAGTGATCAAACGGCCTGTTGACTCTTTGTTCATAATGGCGTGTCATGGAAATATGATTCAGTATGATCTGGAACCGAAGCCAGCAGCAGGTGAGCAAAACTAATAATGGTCATTCGCGTTTGTTTTTGCTAGTTTATACTATGTACAATTCAATTGTCAATTCTGTAAATCTATGAGAACAAAAACTGCCTTTGCAGGAGTTCCGAAAGAAAAGGTATGCGACGATACTACCATCGAGCTGGAAGTGGAAGCCAAAGGGCAATGGCCGTTATTGAGATCTGCAAGTTCTCTTGAAATCTTGCCACCTCTACCAGCATCCAGTCCACTGCTCGGTATATCCATTACTCCGAAGAGCAAACCTGTTGCCGATTCAATTGAGGATCAATGGTTGAGCCAGGTTGAAATTGTAACTCATGCTGGACCGCACAGAAGATTGTGGATGGGACCGCAATTTATATTTAAAACTTACAACGCCCCTAGTGGGTAAGCCCATTTATCCATTAATTTATTTCACAAAATGAAGGCATTGAATTATTCGCGAAAGAAAGAAGATCAGATAGTTGACGAATTTTTTACTATTATCTTAAGAAATTCATTTGAATGATGTTCTTGCTCAGAGTTGCGGTGAACCTGGTCGAAGCAGAAGCTGTGGAAGTTGGTGTAACTGGTGCATCGCGACCCGCGAGATCTAATCCTGTAAACATGCCCCATGCTGCGACAAGACCATTGGTTCCAGTTGTGATCGACGGTTCAGGAAGTGAGCTCTATTACTTTTAAGATTCGACCTCTATATTTTCATAGAATATTGCAAGTTATTACCACAACTACACCCAAGGGCAAAATTAACGGCGCACTTGGTACTCAGCGAAAAAACGCCCATCTACAAAATGCTGTAACTGGGTTAAAAAACGGCTATCTCGAAAATCCTCTGCGAATTTTTGAACGTTCCACACAGAACTTCGAAAAACTTGGTTTTTTTGTGTGTTCCGCAATCTGCGCTCGAACATATGCTATAAGGTCAGAAATGACTGTAGAAAAAATTAAGAAAAAACACAACTTGAAAATGAAATTTCAATCTTCCAAATGCTTTTTGAAGTGATTCATTGTCGATTTTTTTTCATCAAGTTACAGGATTTCGAAGATGAGCATTCTTTGCAGAGTATCAAGTGCGTCGTTAATTTTGCCCTCGAGTGTAGTTTGCTCAATTTATTCCTGTATTTGTTCAGAGTTTTTTATGAACATGATAATACCCCACAATACATAATCAATTATACTCTATTACAGGTAGCTACGAACAATCTCCCAGATTCCTCGAGGCGTATGGTGATTCGTTGGAAAATGAAAGCATAGTAGTTGGTGGTGGAGAAAATCAACTAAGAGAAGACCTGGCTGAAGCGATGCTAGAAACAGCTGCTGCCCCACATCGTGTTGCAGGTAAACTTTTTCCCAATATTAAAATAACAGAATTACAGAGGTCAATGCAATTGAGATACGCGTTTAATTACGCGGGGTGTAAACACTTCGTAAATTTAATCTATCCGAACAGCTTTGCCTCTAATTATTCTCGTTATCTGAAAACACCCAATACCCTGTTATGTGCAACTCTTTAGATTTTCTCATTTGATGTGGCTGATCACTCACACGTTTTGTTTATTGTTTAATATCCCTAATACAAGGCTGCATTGAGGCACAATCCTTTAACAATATCAAAGGCCACATGCTATGGCTTGCAATGCTGATACCTAAGAGTCATGATCTTTGCCGAAATTAATATCATGCGAGATGGAGTCCTGAACCGTTTGTTGTTGGATAAGGAGATTTATTATTTCTACAGAAATAAGAACTCCCAGGCACGATAGATCCTTATTGACTACCTACACTTTCTAATTCAGACGAGTAATATACAGTAACCAATGTTATTTCAGGAATATGTGTACTTTTGTCAACTGCTAATCACCAATTGGCAAGTAATTGGTTAGCAAGTACATACACACAACTAATAGCTCGATCGTTTGTCACTCGTTTATCGTTTACGGACGGCTATACATACTTTATAGACATCTAACTCTGCATGTAGCACATAATTATTCCTAGTATTGTAAGTTTTGAAGAATATATACAGAACTGGCCAGTGGCAGGTATCTCAGTCATTTCCGTGTTCTATACTTTATGAATTTAAATCCGTCACTAACAAACATTGTTTAAATTCGATACGCCCATCCCGATGGCTCGGCTTGTTGAAAACCACTTTAATGCTTTTCTAAGATATTTTGAACAGATCGCACCGAATATTTTTCCCAACCATTGCACTTGGAGTAACACAATGTACATACATCAGATGTTATTCTGTGACACAGAAATTTTAACCCAAACAGATATCAATGGAAATTTACAACCACCTTTGGAATACTCTGATATTTTCTTGCTCTAGTCGTTGCTTTAATATTGAATAAAAGAATTCACGCTCCACGATGATTATAAAATAATACAGCCTGTTCGAAACGTTTATGTAAAAGTATCCACAAAATCCACGGTTCAATTATCGAATCGTATCTTTTGTGATGTTATTAATTGGCCTTTTGCGCATAATGTGCAGTACATTTTTATTTTGCAAGTTATAAACTTCCATAATTTCTGGAAGAAAAATGAAAACCTGATTGCTTATTGCTGAAATTATATTCATTAAATCGTACCTGTACATAAGATACTCGTACCTACATACACTGACGAGCAGCTACTTGCGCTAATCATATCACCCAAGTAATTATCTATTCAAGACTCTTTCGGTATGCATGCGATCATCTGGATTCCTTGAAGAATTCACTCCGTTTAACCTTACTGTGTTAGTAGATTTGCGAAATCGTTTTTAGATTCATTTCTTAATTGGCGGATAATTCCTTTCATTTGACTTCCTGCTCTCTTATGCTTCGTGCAACGTTCAGTTTACTTGTTAGAACGCTTCGATTGATACCTGCCAATGGCTTTTTCTGTTACTAGGGAGGCGAGTGGTAGTTGAAAGAATGGGACAGCCCGTGGCTAAAGTTGTCAACCCTCTGGGCACCGTTATAACTATCTCTGCAGACGAGGAAGACATTGTTTCCAGCGATAGCTATGAAACAGACAACAGCCTGGAACCTCTGAGAAGTCTCTGTGCACAAGAAGGTCCGGCCTCACTGGATGATTTCAAACAGGACTCACAGCCAGTTAAAAATCTAACTGAAATATGTGCAGAAATGCGTACAGCCGGTGATTCAGGCATCGACTCTCTCGCCAACCAAGACATTAAAGAAGTTGTTGAGAAAAAGGCACTTTACGCCGAACCTGCAAGGCTAAAATCAAAAGGTACAGTCGACTTTGACGAAGCAGAGGCTTTCACTGACGTTCAAATGACTCTAAATTTATGCGCGGAAGCTGGTAAAATACCAACCAGCCCCATGACTCAAGCTAAAGAAAATCCTTGGAATCAACGGACAACTTTGGCTGAGCGAAAACTTCAAGAAGCTAAAATTGCTAGGGCTAAGTATGTCGTTAATTATGATGAAGAGACGGTCGTTTTTACCGACAATAAGACATCCAAAAATGAAAGAACTAAGACAAACGTTGATGAAATTCCACACGACAGTTCTATGAGCAATGAAAATGTTAACTGTGCAGTTGATAGTGATGCTTGTCAACGACCAAAGCAACTCATCTCTAAGAACCCTACGTACCGCAAGAAAAATGCTAAGGCTATTGACAGTCGTACATCAGATGGAGAGATTTTGTCTTCTGAACCAATTCGAAATAACATACAGGATGGATGGAAACAGAAGAAATTGAATGAGAGCAATGTAGGAGAGAGCGAAGCGTGTGAGGCATTGCAAGTAGACCAAGAAGTAGAGGCGATTGTGGTACCTCCTCGTGCAACTAAAGATATTAGGGAATCATCGCCGATAAAAGAAAAAACTGGCAAGAAGAAAACAAGGAACAAATGTAAGGATGTTGAAAGGTTCGAATCGACTTTTGAAACTATTAAAGATTCGGAAATACATGCCATATCATCGCAAGACTTAGGTTCTAAGTATGTTAAGAAGAGTGATAGCCATGTCGGTAGTAAGCTTGATAGGTCAAAGACTGATGCAGTAACATCGAACCAATCCAAGATCAAATCATCGTTTGTACAGTCACTGCATATTGACGACGTTGTTAGTGAATATTCGATTCTGGAGAAAAATGAGTCTTTTGACAGACACAGCGTATCTTCTAATCATTCGGACGAGGATTTAGAGCATATTCATACTTCTGAAGTGACACCAGTGCAGAAGTTAACAGATGTAATTAACGACCTTGAAGGAGGCTGTGATTCGGATGGGGCGCCTACTGCCAAACATAATGATCGAATCTTGCAACCCAAGAGAAAATCGAGCAAAGCCACTTCGTCAGATGACGATATGGAACACATACAATCTTCTGAAATACCGGAAGAATATTCGCGAGGCGTTGATCTCTCCAATGCTCAGCCAAATGCAGGAGCAGCAAAGTCGGCGATAGAGGGTAACGGACGTATGAACGTATCTAAAACTGTCATTAACTTGGAAGATGGTAAGTGCCCCCTGAGAAGTACTGGCTCGATAATTGATGTATGCGAAGTATATGGAGATACCAATGCACCGAAAACAGTGGGGCGACAAACGGTGGTAATTGACGAAGCTAGATGCCCAGCTATTAACAGAATCTCTAGTCAGGGAGATTGCAAGACTCCAGAAGTAAATGCGAAAGCTTCAGGGACTGACAAAGTAGTTGAATCTACCCTGGATGTAATTAAGGGAAAACAGAAAATCAAGGCCAGCAAAACTAGGAAGAAGAAAGATGATGTTCTTGTTGTTGTTGTTTCTGGTGACACAGAAGAAAAGGAAGCAACTTTAGTCAGAGGTACGGAAGATAGTCATGTCTGGAACAAACGGAATAAAACATCGGAGATTGATTTAACTGAGGAAATTGACAAATGCGTAGAGCCAGCAGTGGGAGAATCGGCATTATCTCGCCGATTTATACATAGAGAAAGCAAAGGTGTATCCAACGAACCAACATCTTTGGATAATATTGAAATTATTGATATTGATGCCCTCCGGAGAGCTGAAGCTGAATTTGAAAATGATCCAAGTCTTGCACATGCCGGGGAACGTAGAGTCTTAGAATTAAGGCCAGAAGTCTTGCTAGCTAGACCCAAAAAATCGAAAAAATCAAAAAAAATATTTCACAGTGATGTAAGCGATGATACATTGCGTAATTCTAGTCCTTTGAGTTTGTCAAAACTGAAATTGCTAGAAACAGAAATTGCTCAAAGAGATAACAATGCTCGTTCTACTTCTGATACAAATCAAAGTGAAACACAGACACCTACAAGTTCTTGGAGCTCTATTGTTAAGAAAAGTAAAGATCAATGTAGCTCGGAGAGTTGCGAGAGGGCTATGGCCAGTATAAAAGAGTTTGAACTTGAAGCGGAGGTGGTACAACCTCTGAAAGAATCATCAATAAATCTTCCAAAGTTGGGAGAAGAGGGGTCCGAAAACGTTGAAGACATGATTGCGAATTTAACAAACGAAGAGAATTGTGAGAACGCTGAATATTTCGAGGCGATTATCACTACTGGTAAATACAAGAAGTTTAAATCTAATTGCAAGTCTGAAGAATTTTTCCAACTTCCTGGTACATGTTCTAATTACATTTCAGAATCTCAAGTCAACGAAAATTCAGATGCAGGCGGGAAATCCCTGGCTGAAGGGGATTACACCTTCCCAAATAGTAAGGATATTAGAATTCACAGCGATAATAAAGACAAAGTTGTAGATGACATTGACGATAATTTTATGGAGAAGTTGGAGGCCTTTCCTTCTCCCTTCTATTCTTCTACACACGAAAATGATATCTTAGAAACCGACTTTGCAGCACAACGTTCAAATATCGAGGAGAATCCTGAAGAAGAGAATTTGGCTCAGCAAAAATCTGATTCGATTGAATTTGAAAGAGAGGAAATCCCACACATAATTGAAAATAGTGAGACTGGTGAGAAGGTGTCAGGAACTGGGGAACTGTCCTCTGTCTCTTCCCGTTCTTCAAAAGAACCGTCTCCTGAAGTCGAATCATTACCCTCAAAAGAAACCGATTTTGAAGAAGGAGCTGCCGGCGCAGAGCCATCAAACTTTTTTGAGGATCCGAATGCAAACGCTAACGTAATGGATACCGAAGAAGATAACTCGTCTAAAGAAAATGTTGAGAAAACTCTTGGGAATGGTAGTTCAAGTACTAAGAAGGGGAGATCGAAAAAGAAACGCCGTAGATGAGTAAAGGAATGCGTAGACGTGCAAAAGGCCAGCCTTGCCTTGTACTTACTATTCATGCATGTCACCGGGGTTGATTAGTTGAATTATATTTATAATTTAAACACTTGACTGCCTTTAAGCAGATAAAATCTACATTAGCATAATAGGAAGTGAGATATAGCATTAATATCCGTTATAGCCGAATTTTAAGATAGTTTTAAATTTAACTTATTGTGTTCAAACAAAAAATTGTGTGCCCAATTCGACGTCTCTTAATCGCAAATAATCTATCTAATATAAAACAAAAATCTAGCTAACTATTCAGCAGCAGGATTAGAAATAAATTGTATATTTTAATGTTTTACTTATATAAACGACAACACGGGCAGCCTAGATATTAGACACTCGTACTAAATAAATATGTTGTATCAAGCTCACTACTATAGGTATACGTATCATAGTAAGCTGTGAGCAAACTAAGAGCACCGTACTCTACCAGTTGCTAGTACTATAAAGTATTAACGTTAGCAAGAGAATACCATTATCTTTTTCATGGTATAAATTGCAACAATGTGTAGAACACTGCTGCACAAAAGCAATAATTATCATCCAGGTCACGCCATGGTACCAAGCAATGTACGGCATTCAGACGATTCATTAGATTTTACCACCTTCATTGACGTGGTATTGCAAACAATTCTGATTAGTTGTTTTATTTTAAAATGATTGACTGACGTTGATTGACCGCTAGGTGTTCAACAGAGATGAAAGAAGTGAAAAAAATAAATAAATAAATAAATAAATAAATGGATGCGTTATAAAAAAAAGGAAATAATAACCCAAGCTTATGCAACTTATCTGAATGGTAGTTAACCGTAGGTATTAGGTATAGGTATAACGTTAAGAAACAGAAAAAAAAGTAAAAACAAACATAACGAATACTATTTATTTATTTTTATTTTTCTCTCCAAGAATCGTGACCTTATTATTTGATTCCAAGTACTGTATTCAACATTTATCGGAATCAAGAGTAAATCAAAAGTTTTCTATGTGGTCGGTTTTTCTAGATATTCGCCGCTCTTGTCCTCATGAATATGGCATGTATTATTGGATTTAACAAAGCAGTCTCCAAAATATTGCTTTATCATTATTCCATCACCCGCTTCTATAAGTTAAAATCGTTCGAGGTAAAAACACGCTGTACATAACAGAGATATTTTGTTTATCAAAAAATGATACAAAAAATATATTTTGAGATACCAAATAACAAAAGCTGTAATATAATATCTGGTTATGGGTACAAGACAAAAAATAAAAAAATAAAAAAAATATTAAAAGTGCCGAGAAATGAAACAATACAATTTTAATGATATTCTAAAAACTATAAAATATTAATATATAACGAAGAAATAGCAAATCTGATTTCTTTCATCCAACGACGGAGACTGTTGAATTTATTCATAACAGATTTTCCTTTAATCACAATACTCTTATGGTCGTATTATATAGTGATGTGAATTTCTTCATTCAATCTATTTATGATAATCGACAGTAACTAGAACTGTTGCTAGTTTATAGTAAATGAAATGTGTTCTTGAAAATTTGATATTGGGTATTATCACCAATTATTGAGAAGATCTTAAATTAAATGCATATGTAGTAAGTTGTTGATCAATGATAAACCTACTAGAATCACATGCGTAAGTTCTGCACAAAGTGAAACTAACAGAATAATATATAATATATATGTTTTGGGCATTATATTCTCACACCCGCTATTTTCACCATTGAATTAAGAATTACCGACGTGTAAATGCTCTCGAATTAAATCGAACAGTATACCTAGGCTAATCTTCATAGCTAGTGTTAAGAATTCATGTATACCACCAATTGGCGGTGAGATGATTAATTGTGTGTATAAATTATTGCAGGAAGATTAATACAGACGCTATTAAAATCGAACACTTTCAATAATAGATACGCTAGTAGTAGCACATTGTATTGTGTCATATCGTAATCTTCGCACAGATCTTGCATAAGTTAATAAAATTAGTCAAATGCTTACACGGCTGTGTAACTGTGCCGATAATCAGCTGGTACTACTCACTACGGCAGCTTGATTATTATGTGAATGGTTTATTAGTTGAGAAAGATGCTCTTGTGAAAGTGATCAAACATGCAGGCATGTACCTATTTAACTTACATATTTATTTGTGAATTACTATTTATTGTGCCAGCGTGTGGGTGTATGTATATTTGTCTGTGCAGCACTATAAGCACATAGAGTGATTAATTAATAATGAATATTGGATATTGCATACAGAGAGAATGTTTAGTATTAGCACCCTGGCGATTGTAGTCCTGTCAAGGGTGGGCAGTCAGCTATTCTCTTTCAATAATCAACCATTGAAACAAATAGAATAACATTATGGCTGAAAATAGTATCGGTAATTCAGCGAACAACGTACCTGGAGCTCTCTAGCTGTCCAATTATTACCCTGTACGAATCCATGCTTGTGGCGTAGATATAGATCTACATACGCATATACCTATAGTATAAGATGTTACATGCTATAATATAGCTACTGTGCAGACTCCAAAGATATTACAAAATATGTGAAAAAATCAGACGACCATATCTAATAGATTTTGCTTAGTTTATATGTGGAAATTGTTTTCATCTGGACAATTAACAGTTAGGGAATATATTATGAAGAAAATTTCAAATATTATACAATGGTATAAATTGGCCCTTATGAATATCTGTTCTGTAGTAATGCAATAGTCTAGTAAGCTCACAACCCCACCCAAGTTTTCAATTTAAGTTTTCATAAAGAAAATTAGATTACATTAGAATTGTATTACAGTAATAGTATTTATTGACACTTTGACTGAGCGGCAGCAGTCTTTATGCCCCTGCGCTCGAAGGCTATTACTCAACAAGCTTGGTGGTGATCACGTTTAAGATGATTCATTCTGGTTATAATTTATAATTTGATATGTTTTCACATCGCATAATAACATTGTTGACCTGTACCAGTCAAAGGGTTCGATGTATAGCTATTTAAGTTTGTAAAAATTATAATAATATAGCGAGTAGCTACTGAATGTTCACAGTTTTACCTTGAGCCAGCGCAATAAAATTGTAAAAAAAAAAAATATTTCGTTCTTGAATAAATTGTCAATTATGTGTTTCCATGTAAGAATTTCATTGGATCGGTACGCGAAATAAGAGAATAAATTCATTTAAAAGTAAAAAAAAATAAATGAAAAGGAAAAAAAATAAACCGTTGAAACGTCAATACTATCTTTGTTATTCTTTTAAACAATGCCCTGTACCATAAATCTCTGCATTGCACCCTCTTCTTAAGTATTTCACATCTGTTAGTCCTTATTTTGTGTCTGAGAATCTTCATAAAATGTCATGCTCTTACTAATTCACTAATCCCGTTTCTTTTGTCACCGTGCTATATCTTAAAAAGTTTATTTCATGGTATAACAATTTCGTGCAGATTCGGCAAAAGTGCCTATCAATAAATAGATTCTTTGTTTCAGGAGGTAGCCAATCGGTAGCGAGCTATGAAGACTTGAGCTCCAGTAGCTTTAGTTCGGCAAGCCGAGCGTCCCTCGATGCACGAAGTTCACCGACACCATCCTACGGAGCTGAAAATATGATGGTGTTTCCGGGGGATAGCAGTGGATCTATTTGAGATTATCTGAGGTGCACAGCCATATTACCCAATTGGCTGCGCTGCCTCAGATAGAGACGGGCATTAATTGCAATTAAAACATTAGCCCATATATATAATACATATAGTATATGTAGAAATATGAACACGCATATTATGTGTACACCTTGTGTTCCGTTGCGAGGGGTCTGGGAAAATTATCTGGGAAACCATATCAACTAACAAAAAAATCATCGATTCAGAGTTGTACGATTTTACTGGAGGACTTGATACAGTCTAAAAAAAATTTCTTCAGCACGTGCCTCTTTAGACAAGGTAGATATCAAAGTTAGCTGTGTTCCTTTAATCGGGCCTTGTATCTTTGTTATGTATAATTAAATTCAATCATCCCTGATCGATCAATTTTTCAGTGAACCAATTCCATCATATTGAACCCTGAAGCCTTCACATCATTCTTTTCTACCTTCTATATTTCCCCAGATAATCGGTCTGAGCCCCACAAATGAGCGTACGGTATATCAGTAACGTTAACAACCCACTACACAATATAACATGTGTATATCAAGTATAATTAATCTACAACTAATCGCGATTTTCATAGCATGGTGACTGCGAATGAATTTTTGCTCTAGACTCGGAAACGCTGAAGAGAGTTCGGAGCAAATGATTCCGTTTAGCACACGTAATGAATATGCGAATTTGCCCGCGCCCTAAGCGACAAATTTTATAACATTATAATAATCCAACGGCGAACTTTGGCAAATGTAAAATCCACCGTAAAATCCACCGTACCACCAAAATTTGTATGTGAGAGAAAAATACGACACAATCAACATAATTAAAAATAACAAAAAAAAAATGAGCAAATGAAATTATAAAAGAAATAGTTTGGGTCGAATAAGTAACAAGCATTTATTTTGCATATAAAATATTTTTTTATCATCTCAATTGTTATTTTTATATAATACTGGTAGTTTTAAAGATTTCCAAATAGTCTATAAGTCTTTATTCAGATAAGATTTTTCAAATTCTTGTTCAATATACCTAGAACTGTATCTGATGCTATGTAGTCTGGTCTCGTTGCTTTTTGAAGTTTATTATTAAATATACTACACATACAACACTTCCTGACAAATGACACGCAATACAATTAGTAACTTTTCTAGTTTAACTTCATATAAAAAATACTACACAGATAATCTATACTTATGTCCATTGAGAGATACTATTGTATGTATGTATGTATGAACGTTGAATTTTTTTCCAACTAACTTTCACAAGAGACTGGATCCGAACATTACGCACGAGCTTATTTATGCAATTCTTTGTGAGCGTTGCCATTAAATCTTATTTAACTCATTGCAAAAGAATATACATAAATAATTTATATTATGTACATGTATATCATTTTTGAATGTGGACTCAACACAGTGAGTTGTGCTGGAATAAAATAATGCAGCACATTCCATATTATTTGTTACAAAATTTAACAGTTATATAATTATACACATGAACAATATACAATATACATAATCGGACTTTTTCACTTGAAATGGTTTCACTGTAAATACATGGATTATTTTCTCTGTAAATTATATGATTCCATTGGTGATTTGAACACTTATTAAGCTGTGATTAAGTATGAATAATCGGTATGATACTAATTATAATCATGACGATGTAAGAAGAAGGGAAATAGTAGTAACAATGACAGTAATATGAAAATAAGTTGGAATAATCATTGATATTATAATGATACTTAATTATTTAAGCTTTTCTATAATACTACACGGACATGATAAGATGTACCTATAATACCTACACATAGCAACTATAGTGGACTGTTGATACTTGCGTCAGGATTCATGCAAGTGCTACGGGATGTGATAAAAATTTTCAACTGGGTTTTATTGCGTTATTTTGCACTTAATTTCAACCTGTATATGTATACTTCAACTTACTATAACATCGTTTGAACCTGCATCACCGTTATACTTATCATTGTAATATAAAACTTTTATACATTCAAATGTCACGTTTTAAACTTTCATCAATTATTTCGTATATTTGAGACATGCGGAACTATCATATCAAATTAATTGCGTCTTACTTCCCATATCAAGAAACAATTATTCATTTATTGGGTCGGGGAGTTTATGATTAAAGCGTACATTACATAGTTGAACATACACATGGATACATTTCCTTCTACACTCATTCTTTCCATACAATCCAAGGCCCAAAAGTTTCATCATTGCATCTAAATTTGTTATTCATCGTTAATGTTGGATCTGTGCGATTTCTTCTAGTATTCATCAATAAATTAGTAGGATATGATTTAGGTATCTTTCGGAGGGATAAATTAATGCATTTTCAGATACAATATCTAACAACGGGAGTTTGGAAATAGTACGCGTTGAAAATTGAGTATTAAGTGTGCTTACTCACTTTCCGTAACTTAAAAACTAATTGCCATTTTACTCAGACAGCTGGTTCCATGAATTCTCTAAGTTGAAATGAATAAACCGAATTCTCATGCTACAGAAAGATAGGTGAAGAAAATCTCTATAGGTTTGTAGAATTGGTTTTTATTGCTGAATTGATTGACAATTATTTTAGTTTAGATGAGGAGGCGGTGGTGGAATTTGCATTCCAGCTAATAATGCTGGGGGTGGTGGTACTGGATTAAACATTGGAGGTCTAGGAGGTGGCGGTACAGGCATCATTGGTGGTCCCATTCCGGGTCGTATCAGGGGCACGGGAGGAGGTGGTACTTTTCCTATCGATGGTTTTTCGTTTTTGAACGCGAACTGAAGGAAAAATTGCTTTGTGTCCTTGTTCCAATGCGTCCAGAATTTACCCTCTGCTTTTTCCACTTCTCTACTGGGCACCTTGGAACATATTGCAAAATGATTAGAGTTGAAAAGAGATTAAGTAAATATAATAAGCATTGTTTGTCCCTCTAAACAAATTACCTTGAAGGCAATAGTCTCGTAAGGTTCAGCAGCAAAAAGAAGATACTGCCATTTACGATCTGGTGGTTCAACTCGTTGTTCATATGCGGACATAAATCTGTGTCTTGGAATTACATTGTCCGCAACTTCAGGGTAGTCTACTTGAAATAGTAAACTCTGTTGACCAGATTCTGGATCCCTTTGTTTAGTTACTCTGTAACCGGGACGACCAATCTTGACGAACTTTTTTGGTTCAACTCTTGGTTTTTCAGGTGCTAAAGTTTGCGGGGCTTCCTTGGCCTCCTTTGCAGCTCTTCTTGCTAAATTAGCCTGATGCTTCTTTCCTTGAGTATGTGCCAGGTAGCTACCTTCATTGTTGTGCAAGGTCAGACACAGTTTACATTCGTAAGAGCCCAAGTGATTTTTCATGAAATATGGATCCTTATTTAGATCGATAGTCTCTAAGGCAAGCTGTCGTAAACGCTCTCTACGGTCGCGGTTACTTTCTGACCAGGAGGCAACCCCACCGCCACCAGTTTTGCCACCAGGTCTGTTTTGAAAATCCATTGTTTCCAAATAGTCTGGAACTGAATATTTTTTGAAACGTTATTAAAACAGCTGTAACTTAGGAGATTTGAAACTACTAGTAAAGGAAATGAGCGTAAAAATGTTGTTAGAGGATGATTCAGATTAAATAACGTCAGCGAGAAGAATTAGTTCTGCTGTTTAAGGTTAGGCCGACGTTCCAACTTCCGAGTAATTTACAAATTTCTATCAAAATATCGATATGAAACTACAAAATTCATACGTATAATATGATGTGAAGATTAACAGTATTAATAATGTTAAATTTATAGCTCCAGTATCAACGTTTCACGACGTCTTTCGACAGAGCAGACAGAGTCACGTCCGAAGCCACCCGAAAACAAATGTAAACAATCACGGAACGTACAGCTGTCTAGTCTGATACGAGTGTGTGTTTTTTGTCCAGCAGAAAGCGGACTGCTAAAGATTCTCCGAGAACCGAGCGGACTGCTCGGTTCTACGGAAGCCGGGTGAGGTCGCCACTTCTAGACTGTGTTCGGTGTTCCCAACCCACTCAAGCCGATATACACTGTCGGCGTGACGTCACTTCTCCGCATATGCCGATACACACTGTCGGCAAAGTCCACGGCCAACTTTGGCGATACCATTTCAGAACCCGTTGGTGGGGAGAGCAACGATCTTGAACTTGAGTAGCTGCACCTGCAGTCGCGGGGTCAGTGGCCCTCGGGGCGTCAAAGAGTTCACAGGGGGGTTGCGCTTACGCTCATTCAATATGAATACTCCGAACAAATATAGAATTTGGAAATTTTAAGTCGAAAAATTGCTCCTGGTATATACCTATAGGTATATCTAGACAACAGCATGCCTGCTTGCATGCACGCTGTCGGTGTTTCCCGCCAAAAATTTCAGCACACCTCCTCAGGTCAGATGTTCTCCTGATACCAGGAGCAATTTTTCGACTAAAAATTTCAGAAATTTCTTATTTCGTAAGCGAATGAGACTTGCACAGAGAGAGAGCGAGAGACACATCTATACGAATGCATGCTTGCTTAGACATACACTCAGGGGGTTTTCCCGCCAAAAATTTCAGCACACCTCCTCGGGTCAGATGTTCTCCTGATACCAGGAGCAATTTTTCGACTTAAAATTTCAGAAATTCCTTTTTTTGTAAGCGAATGAGACATGCAGAGAGACATGCAGAGAGACTCATCTATACGAATGCATGCTTGCTCAGACATACACTCAGGGGGTTTTCCCGACAAAAATTTCAGCACACCTCCTCGGGTCAGATGTTCTCCTGATACCAGGAGCCATTTTTCGACGTAAATTTCGAAAATCCTAAATAACTTGAGCATATACAGACTCGTATAGAGACATACATCTGTGCAACCACATGCATGCAAGCATTAGGACTGGGCGAGTTAGAAAAGTGCAATCGATTGGGACTGGGGAAAATTTGTAGAAAGGCAACTTATAATTATTTCTTAAAAATAAATTTGTAGCCATTGCATTTGATCGAATCTCTTTATTTTCTTTTTGAGGTTCATCCTAATATATAAATCAGATTTGCATTACATACTACAATAATATACTACCTAATGCAACTATTTTAAAAATGTATATGAAATTTCATCACCCTACATGTATATGCAAGTGAATAAAGATTATTATCATTATCATTACCATTATCATTATTATTATTATACGAAAAATATCAAAATTATAATCTACAAATTAACTATCCAAAATTATATTAAAAAAATCGATGTGTAATAACGATGCCATTAAAACACCGCAAAGTAATATTTTTTTTAATTTGTATTTGTTTAGTTTAGTATTAAGTAGCCGGACTGCGTACAGATGCTGTGCATCTCTGCAGAATACATTATTATATTGTACTGTTACCATGTAACCTGGTTTGAATAAAAAAATACGTAAATAAATAAATATCTGTTCGGAGTATTCATATTGAATGAGCGTAAGCGCAACCCCCCTGTGAACTCTTTGACGCCCCGAGGGCCACTGACCCCGCGACTGCAGGTGCAGCTACTCAAGTTCAAGGTCGTTGCTCTCCCCACCAACGGGTTCTGAAATGGTATCGCCAAAGTTGGCCGTGGACTTTGCCGACAGTGTGTATCGGCATATGCGGAGAAGTGACGTCACGCCGATAGTGTATATTGGCTTGAGTTGGTTCGGGAAGACCAAGTGGCGACCTCACCCGGCTTCCTCACATATTGCCACAGGTTGTATACAGATTGTATACCTGTCAGTCACTGACAGTCAGTGTGAGTCAGACCAAGTCAGACGAGTCAGTTGGCTACTTTCCGCAAGGATATAAGCCTTTGGAGAAACAACATCAGACGAGTCAGACCGTGGCATACTTTTATGAATAGTTGCAGACAACAATTAGCAAATCGTAGGTGAATTATATCGCATAAAAGTAATATTATTGCGTGGTTGTTTCCTTTAATAAAAAGTATCCCGGATTCCGGTATACGAAGTAATCAATTCAATACAATAACAATGCCGAATTTATATTGAGTATAACTAGGCACGTGCATTCGCAGCTGTAGCAATGTGACACTTGTATTTCACGAGTGATAATTGACCAAACAGAAATTACAATTTACAGGAAATGGCATCATCTAATAAATCCAAGCATCAGAATAAGGTTGCTGAAGAGAACATTGTCGTAAGTCAGGCTCAATTAACTTAATTGAATGAAAAGAAATGTGCTTAAAATCTTGCTGATCCCTTTTATAATCAAAGAATGTTTATGGTTGATGCATAGTACTAAACCTATGACAATAGACTGAGTTTAATTTTTTTTGTTAAATTCCTTCTAGCTTGCGGATAACGATACATCAGATTTAGAGCCCCGATTTGAATGCCCTATTTGTTTAACCTGGCTCAGGGATCCTGTCCTCACCTCTTGTGGCCATAAATTTTGTTCCCAGTGCATTAATATGTGGTTAAAGTAAGCATTGTTGGATTTTGAAAAGATTTAATGCTTGTTAAACATGCTGAATAATTAGTTGGATGGATGAATTAAAAAAAAAAAAAAGAAAAAAAAAACCTATTTAATCTCTGTTGTGGTTGTATCTATTTATTGTAGGAAAGAAGGTGCTTGCTGTCCGCTAGACAGTCAACCGTTACAATCTGAGAGTGATTTGTTCAGAGATCTGTTCACTGAAAGAGAAATATCTCAGCAAAGAGCATATTGTCCTTATCAACAGTTTGGCTGCACAGTTGAGCTGTCTCCTATCGATATAAACAGCCATGTACACAACTGTGAATTCAAAAGAAGTGTATCTGAACACATTTTATGCCCCTTCAAAACCTTGGGATGTTCTGATGTTGTACTTTCGGAGCAAACATTGAAAACACATTTGGAAAGCTCAATGAGTTCGCATCTTACTGTGAGAAAATTGACTTAACTTTGGACTAAGTTTTTCTTGTATCATTAAAGGAATGAATTGATCTATAAATATTACATTTTACAGCTGCTAGCCAAGGCCATACCAAAACTGACTTCGTTGGAACAATCTGGGTCTAACGCCAGAGCTGTGGAATCTGAATGGTGGGATCCTCCACCGAAAAAAGGTTCTGACTTTGAATCGGCCCAGGATGAGCCACACCCAGATTGGCAGGAATTAGTAAAGTAAATTGGGTCTTGAACTACATAAGCACACTTCTGTATCAAAAGAAAACCAAAATGATTGCTCCATTTGTAACTGTTTGTGTTACAGAACTCTCTACGAAAGAATAGTAGTTTTGGAGCAACAGAACCGAGAGCTTACCATAAGCGTATCCAATCAACAAAATCAATTATCAACTCTCCACACTACTCTGCGTTATAACGACGACGAAATGATTCTACGATACTGCAACGGTCTCTATATTTGGAAGCTTGGTACCTTCAAGGAGAAGCTTGTCACAATGACGACTGATTATCTGAAAATGTTCTACAGTCCTGGCTTTTACACATCTCCGAATGGCTACAAGATCTGCGCCAGAATAAACGTGTCTTCTAAAGATCCTCTTTACATATCTCTCTTGATTCATATGATGCATTCTGATAACGACGACGCGTTGGACTGGCCTTTCAACGGTACAATTAGTTTTGTACTCGTTCATCCAACCAATTCAGAGAGAAATATTAGAGAAATTACTTCGTCTAAGCCGGAGTTGGAGGCCTTTAGAAAACCAACTTGTGAACTAAACAAGAGAAGCTTTGGGTATACGGAATTCGTTTTAATCAGAGATTTAGCGGAATTTTTAAGGGAAGATACGTTGATTCTTAGAGTAGAAGTTAGACCAGTGTAGATCGTTTTCATTGCATTCCATTAGGATATTAAGTGCACTTCAAACCATTTCATGCCTTTGTCTAGGATGTAATGGTACTGTCCTGCCTGGGCATTTTGTATTGTATAGAGTTTATTAGGTAATAAAACAAGGATCCTATTCTGTCAATCTCGGGGGATGTAAGCTTAACTCTTTTTCAAAAGAAACAGCTGTAAAAATAGTATATTATAAAAGTTAGATAAATGAGATCCTTTCTGATGATCTTGAAATTCTCACTATTCAATCGACGCAATAAATTAATTTTACCCAAAATTTGGACTTGTTAAAATTCACCACGTTCATTCAACATGAATATTTTTCCATCAACAAGTTAGTGTGATATTAACGTTAAATAAATAACTATATCTTACGGTTTTCTAATTAATTTATTACATAATCATATTGCAAGCGTTGTTAGAATAAATAATTGATCCAAATTTGTAAGCAATAGTCTTCTTACCTTTTACGACTAATAAATACTATCAAATTTTTTTTTTTTGTTTCATCATTAATATAATATGACTTAATTACGATGCATTCTATTCTTACTTTGAATTGCTGACTTGCGATTTTTACAAAAAGTAATATTGTTCAACAATTTCAAGTCTTTCTCAGAGCACAATAGTATTATAAAGTAATAATTAACATTTCTCCGAAACCACAAGCAAATGTGTTACATTTCAAGTGTAAATGATTTAAACATTGCCAATTCTTACAAAATAACGAAACTGCTAAATCAGTATTTTATTTTCGTATTTTCCGTATTTTCCTTTTTTTTTTTTTTTTATTTATCCCTTGCAAAATGGAATAAAATCATAATTTTAGTGAATATTATTACGCGAATGAAAAATTCGTAGTGTTTAAATATCCCTAAGAATAAAAAACACTACTTACACTTGTACTTATAATATGTATGTATAATTTTGCCTAGCTCAAGATCATTTTCTTGTTTTGTTGTATCTAAAACGTATATGTTATCATTGTAGCGTTATGCAATACCATAAATATTCTACATACATAAAAAGAAAACTGAATTTTAAAGAGTAGAGTTCATAGTAAATATCCAGAAAATAGGACAAGGTAATATTCATAATGGTCGAAAATACAACATAGTATGAAAATGTCTGTAAGCTAGATGCTCGTAAGTCTTATGCCGCCAACTACACTAGGTGCTGAAACCAAGATTCACTAAACACCATTTTGCAATGTAGCTAGATACTCATTATATTTTTTCTCCTGAGCCTGTTGAAGCTTTTGGAGTTTCTTTATCTGCCCCTTACTAATTTCTTTTCCATCAATGTCGTGAGTAGGTAGTCCCTGAAACATAAGATCACATTTATATGCGAGTTTTCACAACAGAAGAGACCTAAGCATTCATTTTGCTTCACTTTAATATATTACCTTGTCGTCAAACTGAGAATACTTGTTCTTCTCCAGCCTAAACAATTCATTAGGTGGAATTTTTTTTTGAGCATCTTTCGCCGCTGCCAGAGCCGCAGCCTCCGCTTTCTTTCTTTCCTTTTCTGCAGCTTTTTCAGCTTCCAATAGTCTTTTAGCCTCCTTTTCTTTCAGTAGAGTCTCTTTGTTCACCAATTTCACAATACTGCCTTCACCTTCGTGATCTTCCAGTCTCACACCAACGTTTGGTAACACATCATCGCGCAGCCTATCACACTCTAAAAGAATATCACTGGCTTTCGAAGTTCTCGCCTGAGTTCGCACATTTTCCCGGAAATCCGCAAGAATCTCCAAGTATGGCATTACTAGATCCTCAACCTGAATGGCGAGATAATTGAGTTAAAAATATTGCAAAGACGTTGAAACAGTTCTGAAGATAAGTTTCATTGTTTGCAGATTGATCTTCCTATCACATACTTACATTACCAGAATCTTTAGAGTCGCAAGCAATGGGAAACCCAATCGTATCCTGAGAACCACCAATAGCACCAAATATGGAGAGTATCTTTGTGATATACATAGCAATATCACGAAGCAATAAATTATTCGGAAATTTAATATCCCTCAAGTATATGTTACCGTGTGCAACAATATCCCTCAAAGCGTCTAACGCCGATCTTGTATCAATATTGTCTGTAAGATGTGGTAAAGTTTAGTAACTTAATGTTGCACATTAGTCAAATTATTACAATCAACTTACCACATAGAGCAGCATGAACAGAATCCTTGGTAGCACAAAATTTATTATAAAGTTCTAACTCAGCCTTGTTCCACTTACTAAAAGTATTCAAAGTCGTATTATTGCTCGTTTGCCTAATCTTATGCTTAACATTGAGAAAGAATTCCTAAAAAAAAAAAAGAAAAAGAGGAGGCAATATGAAACAATGTCTAAAGAAATATCATTATAGAAGAAGCTACAAACGTTATGTAGAATTACTTACATTTAAAAACTTCTCGTATTGGACGGCCATTTCCATAGTATTATCACTATAATCTAACGTATCTTTCCAAGAATGGAGAAGAAATGCTAGTCTCAGTTGCCTTGCTGTATGTTTTCTCAGGGCTTCTTGTATGGTGACAAAATTCTTTAGGGACTTGGACATCTTGCATCCTGCTATTGTTAAATGACCCGAGTGCAAGAAGTATCTGACCCAATGAGAATTATCAAAATATGCTTCTGCTTGAGCCAATTCATTGTCGTGGTGCGGAAATTTCAGATCCACACCACCTGTGTGGATGTCTAGGCTTTCACCACAAATTTCAGATGCCATAACAGAGCATTCTATGTGCCAACCCGGCCGACCTTTACCCCAAGGGCTATTCCACCAAGGCTCACCGGCCTTTGAGCATTTCCAAAGGGCGAAGTCTGTTGGCGAACGTTTCTCCGAAAGACGATCTTCAGAAATGCATAAGTCTCCTGTTAATTTAAAAATATAAATTGATTGGGTAAAACTTTAAAGTCCACAGGTATAGTCGATAATCATTTTTTTCCTACGTCTATTTGGAAGCTCAATAAAACGTGGGTAAATAAAAAACTAATAGCAGTTAAGAATCTATCTCAAAACTGTTCTAAAAAAGTTTTATAGATTTGTATTCATCATCTCATAGGGGACTAATTATTTAAGATCATTAGACCGGCATTAAAATAAATTGTGAAGAAATATTTGATTATGTTGCATCATACGACATACTTATATTATCATTTGGATACCAAGAATAGATTGACTTAAGAAAATCAGATTTCCAAACGTTAATTTGAGCTGATCAAACACTATAACAGAGATTAGTCGAGATTTTATCTATTACTTGTGAAAATATTTTCAAATTTGCATCATTTATAAACTTTCAGTACGTCATATTAACTGTGAATGAAAAAAGATAAAGTAACTGAAAATAACTGAAATAATTCAGCTTCCTGAATTTAGATTTGAGGAAATAAATAAATCCTCGCACCTTCTCCCTCTTCCAAACTGTTCGCATCTCCGTAAGCTTCGGGGACGAGTTTAGCGTAATGGTGATTATCCCGTTTATCAAAACTACTAACGTCAAAATAAACGGAGCCATTACTTTCGTACGCAAGATTATTGCCTATGATTTTTTCTATGTAATTTATTATTTCAGGTATGTATTCGCTAACTCTCGTTAACACATTTGGCCGCAATACCTGAAAATAAAAATAAAAATTGCGTGAAAGGCCTAACTTACATCCTGCTGAAATAATCAAAAATAAAACCAATGAATTCTCACGTTCAAAGAATCCATATCTTTGTGATACTCGGTCTCCCAATACTGTGGCAACTTGCTGAATATAGAATTTTCTGTAACAGTAGATCCTTTCTCTTTGTCAAGCCATTCTGCAAGAGGATCTCTCGCCTCCCTGAGTAGAGCCTGAAAAGTATTTATCACATGACCATTGCATGTTCATTACTTGATGCAGGTTTTGCTGAGTCTGCTTAAACATGAACTGTGCACTTACGGTTCATAAAAGAAATGAAATAGATAACAGTTATTCCTTACATTCTGGGATTCTCGTAACTTGATTTCATCGTTCTGTTTGACAGCCTTTTCAAGGTCTTCAACAGCCGCTGTTACTTTGTTCAACATTTTTTGCATCATACATTTTTTGTCCGGATCAGAAGTGGATCTCACAGTATCCTCGAACGCTGCCATCACACTCTTAGCATCGTCTAATACTTTGTCAAGATTATGATTTTCCTTTATATATTCTTCATACAAATGGTTCTGCCTAGCTCTCTTTATAATTTTATCATCTATGTCGGTGATATTCATAACGTACAAGACGTCATATCCAAAATAGTCAGATAGTACACGACGAAGAATATCAAAAGATATATAAGACCTTGAGTGAATGAAGTAAAACACGTTATTTACAAATTTGAACAACACAACATAATTGCCATTAAATTTCCTTATCTAATACGATGATGTATATATATAGGTATATATATATATACATATATATATATATGTATATAATTTATTTGTTTGCAAGAGAAGTTATTTTTTCTCTCTCTTCGAAAATTTGATAACGCAATCTGCTCTGAATAACGAATACTTGAAATTATATTTCTTATGGAAATATTGGACAAGTCTAACATATGGAAGTAATGAAACACTTGATTATGACTCATTAGAAGACAATGAAAATAAGATGATGTTATTTGAAGAAATAAAATAAGGTCTTTTCTAATTCACCTGGCATGGCCCATGTGAGATGCGTCGTATACCGTAGGACCACAACTGTACCAATAAACTCTGTTTCCACTTTGAGGTACGAATTCCTCTTTTTGACGAGTCAAACTATTGTAGAGACGTAGTGTGAGTCGAGACTTAGAATCTGGTGGATTCCAAGAGGGTTGAGAACGCTTATTGTTGGACATCTCAAAAACTGTGAGAAAGACATAAATAAAAGAAGTCCAATATAAAAAATAGAATGAATAAATTCTTGTACATCGTTGCGCGGGATTTCCCAGAGGCAGGAAGTTATAAATTAAATGATCAAAGTAGAACGAATCATAAGGTAATAAGTAGATAAATAAAAAGGAAATAAAACAAAAGAATTTGTACTAACCCAGATGAAAATTCGATAAGTGAAATGGAATCTGATGAAAAATTGATGAAATTTTTTACAGAGTTAAACGACGAGACGGAATCGGCTTATTATCGGATATTAAAACGTCATTTATAAAACAGGTGTAATTCCGAGCAAACATGCGGCGTGTTCAACATTTCCTTCCTCTCCCACCTGATTTTTTTCTCAACTACATGAATATAGACTCGAGTTAAATATCCGCTAACCAGATTAACCGCTCTGAACTTAACCACATGGATGTGACAGCTGTCAAAATTTTATCATCAACTTCCATATGCCAATTAATAACGTAATTAAATCGATTCCAGTGAGGATCTTAGCTACGGATATATAATCATCTTCTATGTCTCTACTCACAGACTCAATAAATACTCCGAAAACTATGCATTTTGCTCTTTATTACCTGAATTGATTTTTGCTCAATTATTACCATCAAGTTTCCCAGCCTGTACTAGCACTGCCAACGAGCAAAAGCAGGCAAGCAGCCCTTTTGGAAGTGTCGCTGCGAGGAAACGTGTTTCCTATTACTTCAAGATGCAGGTTCCCGCAGTATTTATGGATCTGCCCTTAGAGGATCAGGTAAAAGACTTTAGAATAAATTCGACGAACATTTCGCAACCGTAATTTCAATGTTGCAAATTCTTAAGATGCAACAATCGCTTCGGTACGTGGTCTGCTGACAAAGTTTTAGGTTAGGTTAGGTTAAGTCACTCTCGAATTATTGCTTATGTGTAGAGTTAATTGCAGGGTGTATTATAAATCTGTTGAAAATAAATTGACGCTAGATATGATCTGTATTAAAATATTTCTTTTCAGGCCCAAGAGTTGCGAGTATATTTCAAAAGTTTGGGCGCAGAAATAAGCGAGGACAAATCGCCGAGAGGAATCGAAGATGATTTACATAAAATCATTGGGGTTTGTGACGCCTGCTTTAAGGAAGGGAACGAAACGGAAATTGAAACAATCCTTAACGACATAGTTTCCATCATGGTTTTAGTACGTTGTATTGTTTATACTAAATTTACTATGTACAACATTTAAATGACTTAAACTTTTCGTATAAGTTTCCATTTCTCATTCACAGATTCCTATCGAACGTGCAGAAAATTTAATCTTAGCTTTCTGCGAAAAGCTGACCAAAGCTCCGGGCCAGAAACTCGGACTTGTTTGTCTCAAGGCGTAAGCATAATTCAAACACAAGCTGAAAGTTTCTCCATTCAGTTCAAATGGGAGTCGTCAATTTCCTGGATCCTGTTATAAAATCAAAATTCACTCAAAGAAACACTGTTCTGATATAATAATCAGGATTAATTTGAATAAGCATCAAAAGTAATTCACGTGGTAAAAGAAATGATGAATCTTTGTACCCCTGAGTCGTAGAACTGAATAGACTAACTCCAATTGCTTATAAAATGGCAGTTAATTTTAGTCTTCAAATATTATCTACAGATTGTGGCTCCTGTTCCAATCTTTGGATGAGAAATCGCCCATGAGATATCACGTTTATTATCACTTGGTTCAAATTGCACGCAACGTGGATCAAGTAAAAGCCGTTTATGGTGGAGTAGATCAACTGAAAGCACAATTCGCCCCGTGCCCACCGTCTAATGAGCAAATGCAGAAGCTGCTTCGCTTATTGCATGAAGTTTTGCTTAGTTGTAAACAAAGGTAAAACATGCTGGAGGATTTTTGCGATTGGGAAAATGAATTTCTCTACTTTTTGTGATTCAATTTATTCCGTTGCTTCATTCCGTGGTAATAATTTTCAGCGAACAAGCAGCGGCAGTTATGGTCGCCTTACTTGGCACATACACAGCTGAAAGTGCATCTGCTCCTAGAGAAGATGCCCAACGTTGTATTCTGGCTGCTTTAGCTGACCCGAATACTTTTCTCCTAGATCCACTGCTGGCTTTGAAGCCTGTGAGATTTTTGGAAGGGGAATTGATCCACGATTTACTTCTAGTTTTTGTTCAAGAAAAACTTCCTGCTTATCTTCAATTCTACAAAAATCATAAAGAATTTGTCGAACATACGCTAGGTGCGTTAAATGACAAAGTTATAATATATTGCATTACATCTTTTAGAAGTCCACTCAAATTATTTAATTAAGCCGTTTTGATCCACAAAAAAATTTTAATCCACAGGATTAAACCATGAACAAAACATCAAAAAGATGCGACTACTAACGTTTATGCAGCTTGCTGAAACAAATCCTGAAATGTCATTTGATACCATTCAAGCTGAACTACAGATTGAAGAAAATGAAGTCGAAAGCTTCATTATTGATGGTAGGGATAAATTTTTATCAGAATTATCCAAAAGATTTTCCTTATTTGTATTGTGCCCGTGGCTTATTATGCGCGAGTATTTACGAAATAGGAAATATTAAACGAACCAGTACTGGCTCAGCAGAATTTTAATTGCTGCTGAGTTATCGAAGAGTTCAACAACAAAAAAAAAAAATCAATTTTTAAAATAATTTCTGCAGCAAACTTGTCTTGAGTTTTTTATTTCTGTGCATCTAGTGAATTGAACTTGTGGTTCTTACAGTTTTAAAAACGAAACTGGTCCGAGCTCGCATGGATCAGGCTGGCCGAAAAGTGTTAGTTTCTAGCACGATGCACAGGACTTTTGGTCGCGCTCAATGGACACAACTAAGGGATCTCCTTGCTGCTTGGAAAACTAATCTTTCCGCAGTTCAGGAAGGGATGAAAACCGTCGCAGCTGCACAAGTCGAACTTGCTGCTAAGACTAAGTGATTCAAATTACAAAAACAACAATTCTTTTAATTACATCCCAAGACGTCACAATTGAACTGGATTACTTTTCTTTTTAGACAGCTTGTATAAGATAATATACGCCGCATTAGATTTTTTAAGAATTTGAATTATTTTTTATAAATCATTACTGGATATTTCAGTTTTCATCAACAGCAACCAGTTATCCAGACCTAATTGATTCAGTCCAATTTTCCTCGTCATTGTAGATAAGTTTTGATTATTCCATAATATTAATGTAATACAATGATATAATTTTTTTGAGTTTTAGGTAACAAAATTGTTTAATAAAAAGCAAATTTTCATCCTGGTAAAAAACAGCGTAGTTTCTTATTGATGAAAACATGATTGAGGAATAACTGAGAAGAGTATAATTTAATATTCTTATATTCTCTTTATTTCAATAGATCCTTCGTACGATACGTGATATAAGATTATTCATTGTACATTCATTAGCCGTCTCTTATTACCAGAGTGAGCAATACTCATCCAAGGCATTCTTTTATAATCGTTCATAATACAATTCTTTCAACACAATGACAAAAGCTCAACTGTAGATACATGTTTCTTAATGAATTACTTATTAGCTGTCTTTCAGGCTTATTTCTAGAGCACAATAATAAATGGACATTCTTGAAACTTACTTAATAGAAAAAGAACAAAAAAAAAAAACTTATAAGTAAAAAAAAAAAAAAAAAAAATATCTATAAAGTGTAACTAGTAATAAATGTTTGTCATAATCAAAAATTCGAGACAATGTCTGCAAGAAAGAACAGTAGATTGATTTTTTTTTTTCCAATAAAAATGTTTACAAACAGATTACAAGGTAACATCCTTTGATGATCACGTTTTGATATTATACATAAAATTCAAAATGAATTATACTGTATCTTTATTATTCTTCATTTTTTTGAAAATCTTTTCTATTCATATTAGAGTCAATCATTTGCAGACATTCAACGAAAAGATAAAAACTAAAATCTAGAACACAAAGTACAGGTGGGTACGTATTACAATTCGAGAAAAATAATAATAATAATTATAATAATATAATTCGTGACGGACGCGTGCCAAGTAGTAACGCATGTGTGTTGGAAAAACTTGCCTGGCATTAAATCACACCCACTGCAATGGTTTTTTTTTATTCTCAAGAAAGAAGTTGCCGTGCTAAGTCTATGCCATACGATCGTAATAACAAAGTATCGACACAGTATGTCTTCATAACTATTGAATAAACTGTTGATTGTTCACTTAGAAAAATACATTAATCGTTCACTTAGCTTAACGCTATTAAAATTAACATAATATATTCTCTATAAGGCCAAATCAGGTCAGTAATTCTATACTCTTAATCAATGGTAATATAAAACATTTTCATAGCGTGGATAAAGTTGTTGTTTTTGTTTTTTTTTCGTATCCCAATAATTTAGCCACAGAAGTACGATATCATTAATGGAATAGGAACAATGACTGAGATTTTATTTGAAAAATTTAAGATTTTGGTTTTCAATATTTATGTGGTAATCTACTGGAATATAATAGTAAAAATATTGTAATTTTGATATGTTGAGAATTACAGTGAGAAAAACATCAGCATCGCATAATCACGAAAACGTAAATACATAACACTATTTTAAATAAAGCAGCGACTCTATTAAGGATTTTAATTAAATGTATGTACGTGGAAATATGAGAGCTATCAAGCAGTGTAATGCAATGCATATTTAACACGCTATTAAAACCTTTCATCGACCTTGTCTTTTGGCATCGGAAACAAATGAAAAATAATTATATATGTATAAAAAAAGCAACAATTTGAGCACATACATTACGGAAAAGAAAATCATCAATATTTCAAGATCAATTAATCAATCTTAAAAAGTCACGTTTAGTACAGACCTCGTACATAATACATATATATCATACCGAATTTTAATTGAAAATAATTTGTACACATCTTGAAATAATTTCAAGGGAACTTAATCAATAGTCCGAATTATATATTGGCATGCCATTATTATTTAATCAGTTCCGATGGCTTGCTAACTACTCTTTAAACATAGGTATACAATTTTTATTTTATTTTATTTTTTTTTTAAATTGATTCTGAGGTTTTTTTTCATATATTTCATTGGTTTTATTTTAATTTTTTTTGTATTTTATATAGTTTTTTTTTTAATTTTTTCTTTTTTTTTTATACACCTATACAAAACTAAGATCTGAAATTAAGCATAATCTTATTATCATTTACTACAAATATGCAAAAATATCCCAAAAATTATACGCTTGATGGGATTTTTTTTTTTTTTATTATTATTTCAACTCACTTTTACCTTGGCAAATGGATCATTGACGGTTCTATCGTCAAACAATTGTTCGCAGATGATTTGTGCTGAATAACAGGTCAAAGCGTCAATTGGGATCCAGTACGGATTTGTACAAATACCAGGTCAGATCTGAGTGGAAAATCGTGGGCGTGGCAAATCGCCAAAGACTGTATCTCCGTGAACACTCTTTGCCAAAGCCTTCATTGATGCACGAATATTGTGTGGATCGTGGGGGTCCCTTGAAAGCTGAAAAACAAATTTCACGTCACAATTCACATTTCATCATACATCATATTATAATATCAACAAATTAAATCAGCTATCAAAAGCATCAAACATACCTGATCGTCGTCTTGATCATGTTGAATCTGGCGAACAAACGAAGGGAATACGGGAACACTAACAGGCAATGATTTGGCAAGGGTCGGATGTCCGCCTCTCTGTCCTCTTGGGATATGGATGCCTTCGTCGTGGCCAGAATCTAAAATTATAAAACATTTCATAAGATATATTGATCATATTTTTATTTTTTTATTTTTGCACTTTTATATATGTATACAACTATGTGTTATTAACAATAGTGAGTAGTTGAATAATTGACGAAATAAATTTAGAAAACTATTTTCTTACCAGATGTAAAGTTATTAGCTATTATTTCTCCCTGCTTACCATCGGTATCAGACTCTTCGTCGGATTGTTGAGTCTGTTCCAAAGGTAAAGAGTCGTCCATGCCTTCTAAGGTAAACAACGCTTCGGCGTCAAAACTACTTGGCTCTTTGGAATACAGTCTGAGCGAAGCCTTTCTATCGATTCCACTTTTCTATTGGAATAAGATCAATTCATTTTACAAATAAAATACATGTAATCGCGGCAATTGAATCAAAAAATCTTTACAAAATATGTAGATGAAATGAAATGATCTAGACTTACTGAGTGAAAATTGGCAGGGTGCTTCGTTGCTGCCTGATGCCTTATGTTACTTCCAGTAACAATCTTAGTGTCGCTGGCTACCGTGTATTGCCGAGGACTTACTGCATTGGACATTGGTTGAGCTATATTTGGTAGAATAGTCTCAGAAGTTTGAGACGTTTCTAAATTTGAAGACTTTCCAGTTTCTTTCCTAGTGCAGATCAAGCTGGAACAATATTTCATTTAGGATTGAAGCCAAATGAATAGAGAAAAAATGTTTATTAGTATAGATGAATTAAACTCACCTAGCAAGCAGCCTGTGCTCTGTATGCGCCCGCTCTCTGTACTGTTCCAATAGCTGATACTGCTCGGTGGAAAAAGCTCTAATCCTTTCTTCAGTCGCAGCAACTTCTCTCTGAACAGCTGCCTCGAGTTGTTGTTGCAAACCAGCAAGAGCTAATTGTAGATTACCGGATAGTTGAGACACTGAATAACAAACGTGTCAAAAATAGAGTTGAGTTTTTTTTTTCAAAGATGGGATTGATATTACGCATTTAATCTTTATACAGCTGAACAAGACTCAATACTGACACAATTATGGTATAAAAATGGTTACAGCTATCTCGACCATGATTACAATGGGATAGAAATAAACCATTGCAAGAGGGTAAACATTTTATCATTGTTTTCAACACTATTCTGTTAAATAATATTAGCAAGGCTTGGCTGTTATCAAACAACATGCGTTGGATAAATTCACCAGACTACTCCAATTTCAGAACGTATATTGATTGGACAGTTACAACGATATTGATTCGATAAGAAATATACCTGAAAATTTAGTCGGTGGTTGCAGAAAATCTACGGTATCTACATTATTGTTATCGATCAATATCCTGAAGATAGAACTGTAGTTGGGGCTTGTTGTCAACCTGGCTATTTCATCAGCTGATGTCTGAAACAATATTCAATTCATTATCTAAATAGCCTCTTTATATTGTTATAAATTTTTTTACTTTGAATGAACCTCATTTCTTTATAATTCTTATCAAAATTTTTGTTTCTCGTGTCTGATTTCCATCTCCGAATATTGTGTAAATTGTTTTTTAAATTATGTGATGTGAACTGTTTTCAAAGAATTTAAATTGAGTTTTAATGCTTTTCAACGTGCAGAAAAATTAAATACAGAATCTTAGCCCAGTTTATCTTTAGTAATAAATCACGAGTTAAAAGGCAATTCGTTGGTGTAATTGGCATAATTTGTTGTTTTTTTCTCTTCTTCAATTTGAGGAGCAGCATGTCTCATTTTATTTAATTTTTTTTTTAAACTTAATCAGCATCATGCTATCAGCTCTATCTCATACAGTATTATATATCCTGAGATAACAAAATGTTAATATGAGCCGAGTATGTATCTCAGTTTGTATTTAAGAATATGCTCCCTTGATTCTATATTTAATAACAAGATTTATCTGATTTAATCTAAACGATATATAAATAGCCGTTGCTTTACTGCATAAATACCTATTGTCGATTGATAAGTGGGAAGAAAGAATCAAAAATTTTTTCTTCATTACTGATTTCTAACAAACATTTACAATCTATTAATCAAACTTATTATCATCTATATTATCAACATCGCGTAACGTCTGCTTTCCTAAATCTTATTATCCCCCATTAATCTGACTGATGATTATCCGGTCTAATTGATTTTGCTCATTATCTAATTAGAATTTGAAGAAGAATAAAAACTCTATATTACAAGCTAAATCTTTTCTAAAATAAAGTTAACAATTCATTTCAAGTCAAATTTCGAATTCTGTAACAGATTTACCGAATATTCATGTAGATGTGAATTAGGAAAATTGACGAGCAGTCAGCTAATATAAAGTGAAGAAAATAAAATTCAATTTATAACAGTCAAACAAGTCAACGAACTTTGTAAATTCCTCATCAATCATGAATAATAACTGATATGAACCCAAGGTTCAAGATAGGATACTTACAAGGACTCTAGAATTTATCAAAACTAATGCTGCGCCTCGTTCCCTGTGGACCGCATGGGTATTTGTTGAACAATTAAGACATCGATGTATCACCCAAGCTCCAACATTCCTGACTTCTACTAAGCCAGGCAATTCCTTTGTAATACCTTCCAGTTCCGTGATAGTGGCAACATTCTGTCAGAATATATTAAAATTGCGATATATATATATCTGAGTTGTTTTTCTGTTTTCTCGAGAAAAAGGAAAAGTTCTCTTATTGTGTATCGCATGAACAAGTGCGAGGTGGGTATAATTATTCATAAACAATAAAAATATCGAATGTAAATATGAATGTAAGAATAAAAAAATAAAAAAACAATATTTTGGAAAGATTAATTACAGCAATAATTGGGATAGTAATTGTTAAACAACAATCAACAATATTATTTCGTTCTATAAATTTCACAGCTGAGCAATCCTCGACGAAAGAATATACCTTTAAACGGTAGGTATTATGTCCGCTCTCATCCCTTTGTTCATTTCGCGGTGTATTGCGAAGGGTAGGTATTTTTAGTTTATTTACAAACATATTTGACAGCGAATAACTGAAAGTATATGATATGACGCGCGAGGGAAGTAGTGCAGCGATTTTAATGAATTTCTCTAATGTTGTAAGGTGGTTTTAATATATGTGGAAAAATCTACTTACCTCTTGGAAGAAAGGGTCAGCAAGTTCGGTAGCAGTTAGTTCGCAATCTTCTATGTTAACCCTCTGGAGTTCGTTGCCTCTCGACTTAATTGATACATTTAGACATTTGCAAGCGACGTGCATGTTGAGAAATTATTCAAAATTAAGTGAAGACAGTTTAATAGATGATTAAACACACGAGCGGTGAAATAAAGAGACGGGTGAAACTGCGGCTCCGTGGTTCACACACACACGGGGCTCCTTTACACCGAATATATTTCTCTACTTATTATTCTATTCTCTTTACCTGAAACCACTTTTCGACTTTATTAGGCTTATAATTCGGTATATAACTATAATGACATTTCACGAGAATAAGCCGGAACGATTATTACGTTTACCGAACGATTGTATAATAATGTTACACGCTAAAGATCAGCGTATATTTACAAATATACTTGAAATCTTCGGGACGTGCGCTCACTAAAAATAAACACGATTTATGGACGTCTACGTGATCCTACCAAAGACAAAAACATACTCTCTAGTCATGTTTCAAACTCTGACGTTCGACGACCTCCAAAATGCCGATACTATGAATATGATAGGATTCTCTTATAATGTGTTTGAAAAGTATCTCTAAATAATAATATAGTTCAAATGTATCCGTAATTTTTATTATTAACGCATGTCACGGGGATTAAAAAAATAATTTCAGTCCTAGTCTTGACTCGCGTAGATACTTGAGCGCTCAATTTGCCTGGAGGGTACTTTGAATGTGATAAACACACCGACACTGCGTTGTTCTATAGTTTTTTGTCGAATTTTAATAATAAATCACAGGCTCTACACGTAGTATATTTACAGGCGTAGAAAACTACGTGAGAAATCACACGTTTTTAGCACAACTATCCGCAATTTATTCATTTCTTAATTGTGACCTATTTATACATAAACAGACATTAAGAAACAATACTTCGTACTGGTAAACTTCTTGCGTAATAATCGCGGATTTCTCTATTTACGCGAGAAATCACAATTTTATTATGAAATGAGTTATATTAGAAGAATAATTTCTCTCCCAACAATATCATATGTAATGGAACTTTATGTAGGGACTATAGATAATAATAAGAATTTATCTACCAGAAAATTCATAAAAGCGATATTTATTTCATTTAAACTATTTTATGAAATCAAAACCAACAATCCATGTAAATAATAATAATAATAATAATAATAATAATAATAATAATAATATCAAATATATTATCAACAATTCTATAAGAATTAAGATTAAACATAATTGAGTACATGTAGCTTTAAGTTTTTTTCTTTTTTACTGTATAAGGTAAAAGAATATTGCAATAATTGGTCAGAGACCAATAAAATTAAGTGACGAAAAATGAACATCAGTTTCTTTGAATAATAATTAATATTGTTCAAAGTTTAGAAATGTTTTAAAGCCATTTCTTTGAATTCCTGAGTGAACGATTGGTCCTTTAGCTTGAAACATTCGTTAAATCTTATCGCAGCGTACCTGAAAGTATAATAATCGATTATTTCAAATAGTTGATTATATTAGATAAAATGGTACTTGAGAAAGAAATAGCAAAAAATTTTGTAGGAAAATCTATAAAGTATAATCTTTATTGAAATACGTAGATTGTTAGAAGTCGCGTTTTACACTCACTCTAAGAAATCAAAATTAATGAGCGAGTGTTCGCTTTGAATTAACGCCCAACAGCCCCAAAAAAAGTGGGACAAATGCACAAATTTATTCACTTCTATATATAGCTTTGTTATTTCATTCTCCGTTACACCAAGAGAACTATTGTATTCCTGTAGATAAAGTCGAAGCCAATCTCTTTGGAAATTTTCGTCTGGGTATAACGAATAATCCATGACATCCAGGCCTGCAGATAAAATACACAAATCCTTATTAGTTATTTTCAAAGTTACCCGTTTCATTACATCAGAACAAAAGCAGATGCTCTAATAACAATTTCATATTTTTTTAGAATAAATTTTAGTGCAATTTTCATGCCTAAATTGTCACAGTTTCAAATAATTAATTAGAAAAATAATGCTCACCGACAAATTCAGCAAAATGATTCGCTATGTCAAAGGCTTGATAATTGTAAGCAGAATATTCATAGTCTATAAAAGTGACGCTATTTTTTGTCTTGTCGTAGAGTACATTTCCTAGCAAGAGATCGTTATGCGCAAATACAACAGGATTATCAAGTCTAGACAATTGGTTTTTCAATAATATATATTCCTTTTCCAGTTCTGCGTAGGATGGTATTAATCTCTGGAATCTGTAAATGTTGAAATTAAATTTTAGCATTTTTGTTCTTATTTGATCCTCCAAAATCGATGAGAGGCAATAGCTCACTTTGCTTGTTTCTCAGCATCAGTAAATGACTTTGGCATAATAGCCATAAAATTTTCAGTTTTATCCCAAATGAATGCTTCCTTGTTTATATCAGGATGGATAGGATTGAGTTTATGCATTTCGGCCAATCTTTTAGTCACCAATTTGTATATGCTTGGATCCCGGACACTTTCCACAGTGAGAACATCCCCTGTAAGGAATTGATAGGCAAGTCCATTGTTGAACGTTGCATACAAACAATGAGTGTATCCCACTTCATGCAGCAGCTGAAATAGGCATCCAACATTCGATCTTTTTTAATAGCATACTAAATGAAAAGCTATCCAATCTTTCACACATGAGAAATATCTTCAGGAATCGCAGTAACGTAAAAATAAATGCAATGCATTAGACATCACATAATTTCCTACCCGAATATTTCTAGTTTCAGCTGCCCGATCTATCAACAGATCAGATTTATGCCCATAGACTCGTACCAGGACCATCTCTTCATAGTGACCTTCGTACCAGACACCCACAAGCTTATTAGATAAGCCATTAGTGAAGAGCTGAAACATATGTGCCCATTTTATATAGGTATGTTTGATCAGCTGTCTGTTTCTTTAGATGAATCTGACGGTTTATAGATTTATAGTTGAGCTTATAAACGAGATAAGATGTTCATTGCTATCTCAATAGTGTGTTTTTATTGGGCAAGATGTGTTTACACAGGAAAATAATATGAAATTAATTGCTGATCCAATCTTATCAGCTGCAGCAATATGGGATCAGATATTATTGAAAAGTACTAAATTACTCTAGGAATTACGTATCTGCAGTTTATCTACAGATAAAACCGTGCATCTCTAAACTATGACGCATACTTATTATACATATCTGAAAAAAACATATTACAGCAGATCTTTGAAACAGCAATTGCGTAACAAATAATTATTATACATACTACGTTTTAGCGATTCATTATCCAAATATTGAGAAGGACCATTTAATTATATTAATATTAAAAATGGAAGATTATGGAAGTGACGTGGTTTGTTTTCTTTTTCTATAAAAGCTATGAATAATATTTAGGCATCATTTATTAATATTGCTATTATTACCACGCAGAATGATAATTCAATATACTTACTTAGACATTACCTTGAATTGATATTTGTCAAGTGGCCAAGCAGGTCTGATACGTTTGACGATATCTGCAGCTCCTTTGTTAACATCATTTTCATCGATGGTGACGTCAAAGTGAGGTTCCTTGTGTATTCTTGCCATGTTTATTAGTTAAAGTTCATTGACGCTATCTAAAATAATATTTCCGATACGAATCTTGTTTTTACAACACGAGCGATAAATTTTTGATACTTTATATTAAATTGGTGAAGCGATATTTTATCATTGACAAGAAACTGCAACGACCAAGTCCATTCAACCTCTAGTTCAAACTGATAAGTATGAAACATAACATATGCGAGCCATAGTATCAGCAGCTTATATCGTGGTAGAATTATAATGTGGCCTTCAAATATTTATTAGCGTCTATACTGAGGGCTTGAATAAAAGGTGGATAGAACTACATAACTAGAATTACAGCTTTATACCGCAGTATTAGAAAGGTGTTGGATAGTTATGTCACATACGTACACGATTATTGATTATTTATTTTAAACGGTATTACGGGATTTCTCTCCTCCTTTCTATATTCATTAGTCGTTTAAGTTCGTCAAACTCTTATGTGTTCAATAATATTGTTGTATGCATATCAACTATTGCCTCACATCGTCGGACTAGGAATTTGACATAAAGAGCTTGGCACTTGCGCGTTCTTTTTAAATTTCGCACCTCAAGTTTAGCCGCGTACTGTTCCTGTGAGAACTACGGTACTAGTTGCTTCAAGGTTCTAATAAACAACTAAACGAGAATAAAACATGAGCGATGTTTTATAATTTTAATTATTTTTGTATTCTATTTACACAGAAGAAAAATACGTAAGTATATCGCTTCAGCAATTTACACCTGCTGCACTTGCAGAACAGCGTCGGACAGTCAGCTGATTCGAGGAAGCTCCAGGAATGAAACGCTGTTTTCAATACAATTTCACCTACATACCGTATACGCATGTGAATTTTTTGTTAATCAGAAATGAATGATCATCAATCGAATGTTTCACACAAAGTTTCCAAAAATGATCCAGTTTCGTTGAAAAGCTACGTAAATAAATTCGTATCGATTAAAACCAGAGACGGTCGTGTTTACAATGGTGTTGTATATACGGTAGACCCGGTGTCAGAGAGGTTAGGGGTTATCAACATACTTTCATGGTTTTCTCAATTGGTTATTCATTCTAGTACTCAAAAATTAGATAATAATTCGAAATAAAGCGAGAAAATATTATAGCTAAATATTTTAGGTCAAAGTATTTTTTTTTTTTTTCATATTTTTTCAAAAATCGACCAAATGAACGATGTGTTTGAGGCCGTTATTTTTCAGTATCATTCTAATAAATCCGACGAACGAGGAGCTGAAAATGAAGATAATAATGGGCCACGCAATTGAGGGTATGGAGATATCAGCAGAATCCGAAACTAGCATATTGCCAGAATTGTTTCTATCATCTGGAAGGGATTTACCGGGATCTGCAATTTTAAGGAGAAAAAATGCGGTCAAGGAATTATTGCTAGAAAATCGTTTTCCTGTTACTGAAAATAACGATATATTGGATATTCAAGGAATAGTTTCGATAGAACCACCCTACGATCAGGAACATTGTCTGAGCAACAACGAAATAGTTTTGTTCAAAATCCAGCAGCTTATTTCTAGCATAGTTAGTTAATTTCTTAGGAAAGAAAGAACTGCGATAAATATCATCTCTCTTTTGCAGGAATGAAACTTATTTTTAATGTGTAAGAATAAAAACATTATTCTACTCATACTAATACTCGCAAAATAATTTATACGTAGTTTTACGTGTACGTAAATTGATTAAGCAAGTAAATAAATTATGAAAATATCCATGTATCAGCAAGCGGTATAACAACATTAGCATTTATTCAAATAATTACAATCAAATGTTTTAAAAATCACTGAAAATATGATTATTTCAAGGCATTTTTGTATAAATATTTTACCTATTATTATTATACACACTTATTATTCGCTATGACTATTATAATACATTAGTTTGCAGCATATCTTCTTCTTGAAAAATGTTTGTTTTATTTTTTCTATATATTTATTTATTTTTTGTTTTTTCATTCCTTGTTACCCCCCTTTTTTTTATATTTCTGCACTCCCTAGAAAATTTTACACTCCATAGTTTCATACATAGTATACACATATCTGACAATTTTATTACTTCGTAAATGCATCGCAAGGCTTGTATCAATATCAAACTTAATCATTATACTGAATTGAATTTTTTAAATCCCGTTTCAATCAACGAGTAGTAGCTAAACAATAATCAATCAATAATGACAACAATTTAAATAAATACCTATCATTTCTTCAACAAATTTTGGGACTTTACAACAAATACTCGTGACATTGTAACAGTATGTCATTATCGGAATTATTATTTATTTATTTATTTTCTTTTTTTTATCAAACAATTAAAAAATACTATCGCACTGATGTAATTAAATATTTATGTATACCTATACTCAATGATAATTGATGAAAAATTAAAGTTCCGCATATAAATTCGAATAGACATTCTTAAAAATTCTATTCAATTATTATTACATTGTGAAACATCTCGACTGGTTTCATCAATTTTGGTCAAGTCAACCATTTCAGAATTTCCGTTGATCACTTTAGGAATGTATCCACTATGAGACTACGCTATGCATCGATGCAATAAAGTCACGTTTCAATCACCTTCATCACATGTGCATTACCTTCGGCGTGCTTAAATAGAAAATAAATCACTCTGTTAGTTACATAGAAAATATTAATTATTCACAAACAGGATTAATCAATAAAGTTCTGTTAATGATTAAGTACATGGAACATTACAGTTGCAAGACTAATCTCACCTTTTCCCCCAGAGCCAATTCATCAGAACGCTCGACTGGCTCTGAACGTCTCGAGCTGTAAAAACAAAACAAAAACAAACGGAAATAATTATTGACATGATTTTTGTATAGTTTGCCGTGTGTCAGTCTCCAGTCTCAATCTGTGACTTGGCTCGTAATTATTCTTGACAAATTGTTTTTCTTTAATACATACAAAGAGTGTAGTTGGCGTTCACTAATCTGGCAGCAGCTTCAGGGGGTAAGGAACTCAGCATATCCCTACGGGCAACAAATGACATTTGCTGCGTGTGTCTTGATTCTCGTTCGTCGCACAATGTCACATCCCGTCTTTGGTGCACAGTGTGTAACTGTGATAGCCTATCGGAAAAACTAGCTTACTTTGGGTTTTGGGAGCTGTTATATATGTGTGGCGATAAACAATGGGTAATAAAATAACAATTACACTCTCAACAAAAATTCTACTGGCACAAGAATTAGTAGATTGCTAACAGCTGGAGGTTTTACCAAAGGGTTTACAGAGCATTAAAGTTAGTCAAATTCGAAATTATCTATGTATGTATGAGCAGCTAGGATGTAGGCTCTCTATGTCGCACAAATTTAATGATAAAAAAGTATCAATGGGCTGAAATTTTTCACAGATCACAGGATTGAAAAATGGACTTGATCAAACAACAATAAAATAAATTACTTCTCGGCAAGGACGTCTCTGTCTTCTCCAAGCGGAGAACTCTCGACGTGTAAGGCTTCTTTTGCAATTTCAACCGGGCCATCAGTTCTTGATGGAGATGGATGCTCGACTAATGGTTCGTCCATTGATGTTGAAGGTAAATCTTTCTTAGGACTTGAAGTCGAGGATTTTTGTCTTCGCAATTCTTCATTAACTCGAATCGCGTTGGATAATCTTAGTTGCAGAGTATCACGCTCCTCCAATAACTGTAAAGATAAATTAGACTATATTTTATTCAAAGTACATAATATGCATCACATACCCGTTTTGAAACGTAAAATACTGAACATGTTATCGGTATGAAATGGTGAAAAAAAAAATATTCAACTATGGTCTTACCTGCATTAGTTCCAATGTTAGTTCTTCGCATCTAACATCTCTTTGATGCAGCATATAAAGGGCAAGATCCAGCTCACCTTCGACGGACACAACGCCAGAACGTGGCAATAAATTCTCGGCTTCATCCGATTGACTTGCTACAGAAGGAGTAGTCTGTCCGGTTTCACTGTCAGCTGAAACTACATTGGTAGATCCTGCACTTGTACCTCTCTTTAATGCCATCTGAATAATTTCGTATTCCTGGACTGTGTCAGCCAAAAGAACTCTCAAATTATTTATCTCCCCTTCTTTAGATTCAATAATCTGCCGCAGCTCGTTTAATTGTTTTTCTTCTTCTTCTGTTAGTGCGGTCAATTCTTGGATGCGAATATCTTTGTCGTGAATTTGAACTTTGAGATTATGAATTTCAGTATCTTTGGTGATACTCATTTCTGATAATCGTTTCTCCATCTCAGTCAAGTCTGTTTTAAGAAGCAACAGTTCTTCTTCTTTATGATGCAAACTTTTATTGTAATCAGAACTTAATTGGTCCATTTGTATTCTCAGATTTTTTATGTCCGTATCTCTTAATTGTAAATTATCTAGTAGATCTTGATTTTCCTCCGCCAATCTTTGCTTGAATGTATCAATTTCTACTTCTTTTTCCGCCAGTCTAGATTGCAACAGTCTCTCAGCTTCTTCCTTCAGTAATTCCTTTTCTGACATCAACTTTGAGATTAGGGATTTATCTTCTTCCGACAGATTCTTTATCACCCTCAAATCTTCGATATCTTTCTCCTTTTCAATCAAAGTTGCCTTTAGGTGTTCAACTTCTTGTTGTTTGGCGTACAAATCACTGTTCAATCTTTGCAGAGTCTCCTGAATTTCGAATTCATCAAACTGTGGAGCAGAATTAGCTTGAAGAGATATTTGCGAATCTTTTTCAGCAATGACATACCGTAGTTCATTTATTTCTTGTTCTTTAGTATGCAATTCATTCTGTAATCTCCCTATAGCTTCCTGATCAAACATCAACGGTCTTTCTGTAGCAATTGATTCAAAAGCTTCCCTTGTAACGACTTCTTGTTTTTGTACCTCTACTTGTTGCCTAAGATTTCCAATTTCTGTTTGCTTTAAGTCCAACTCCTCATTTAGGGTTCGAATTCTCTTCTCCAAAGATTGTTCCGACTGATATTTATCATTGTGTAATTGACTGACGTTATCTTGCAGCTGCTGTATAATCTCTGGATATGTATTCTCGTTCAGCATACATTTCAAATGTTCAATCTCTTCCTCTTTATTTATTAGCACTGATTTTAGATGTTCAATGTCAGTTTCTAGCTTATAGTTGTCGCCGCTGGCCATTTTAAACCTTGGAAAACTATCTGCTAATGCAATTGCCTCCTGCTTCTGTAAATCTGATGTAGAATGACTGACGTTATCGATCTCTCTTTGTTTTTCATTTAGTTCTTGTCTAAGTCTTTCTGCAATAGTCTCTTTTTCGGCCAAAACTTTATTTAATTGTTCTAACGCTAGATTCTTTTCTTCCAATTGTTGTTTGAGCTGACTGACCTCCGCAGTGGCGCGATGTAATTCCTCAGACCATTGGCTCGTTTGGTTTGCAGGATCAGTTTCAGTCGTTGTAGTTTGATTACCTATGACATTATTCAATTCTTTTATAACTCTTTGATTCCTTTCTATTTCTTCCGAATATTTAGGCAGTTCGACTTTGTACCATTCTAAGTAGGATTCCTTTTCAGCTAATTCTTGGTATTTAATCGTCAGTTCAGCAGTGATTTTTTCTAAACTTGATTCCTTTTCTAGGAGAATTGTTTTTAGACTTTTGATTTCTTTCTCCAGTGATTCAAACCGCGATGCGTCTTCTTGTAATTCCAAGTTACATTTCTGTGCACCACTTTCTTTGTCAGCTAATTCATCTCTAAGCTTTCCTATTTCCTGATCTTTATTCACCAGCTCTACTTGTAAGCTGTGTATTTCTTGGCTTTGTTTTCGCGCGATTTCATTCTCCCCAATGGACAGTGACTGTCTCAAGTTTGATATTTCCTCATGTTTGTTACTTAATTCTTGAGAAAGTTCTTCTATGCTGCTGCGTAATTGATTTTCGGCTTCCGTTCTTTCAAGATATTGTTTCTGAAAGTTTTGCTTTAGGTCTGCAACTTCTTGGACTCTTGTGTTTAAAAGCTCTGTAACTTCAGCAAGAGATATTGATACAGAAGATAATTTATCCTCGGTAGATTTCAAAGTTTCAACTCTTTGCAACAATTCAGAATTTTCTATCTGAGCTTGTTGTAAGTTCTGTTGCAATTCGTTTGCTTTCAAAGTCCATTCTTCCATTTCCCTGACGAGTAGCTGTTTTTCGTTTTCAAAATCCCCGGACTTTGTCTCAAACTCTGACCTTAGCAAATCGTTATTTTGCCTCATTGCTGTTACTTGATCATTTGCATCCATCAGACTCTGTTCGTACTGTTTTCTGAGCAAACTGTATTCCTCTTGTACTTTATTCAAGCTGATTTGCAAATTCTTGATCTGTTCCATTAATCTTTCAACTTCATCAGTTCTTTCTATCCCAACTTTGGCCTCCGCAGATATGTTCTTCTTCTGTTCTTCCAACAAATGTTGTAGCTGTTCATTCTCCGAGGCGAGTGCTTCCATCTCCTCTTTCAAATCATCTATTTCTTCTTTATATTGTTTACATAATTCGTCGGCTTTCTCATGGCTTCCAGGAATTTGAACGCTAGATTGATTGGCTTCACTAAGAGCCAGACCGATCTGACTTTCTGTTTGTGACGATGGCATACTATATCCTTCCTGGTTAGTGTTAGAAGAGATTTCTTGAAGCTGCCACTCCAAAGACTGTATTTTATTCGTCAGTTCTTTATTTCGAATTTGCCATACCTCTATATCCATGTCTTGTCTCTCCTTCATTTCAACAAATCTTTCGTTAGCAGCCGTCAAGACTTCTAATCTTTTTTGTAAGTATTCTTTTTCAGAGACAGCTTTCTTCTGTTCCTGCGAGGCATCTTTTAAGCTCTTTTCCAATCTCTCAATTTGTGATTTCAATTCTTCTTCGATAGCCGAATCCAAATCAGAGAAACTTGACGATTGTTGCTGTTTAAGCTTTTGTTGTAACTGTTCATTCTGCACTTTGAATTCCTTGAGCTTCTTCACCAGCTTTACATTCTTCAGTTGCACAGCTTTACTCTCTTCATCAAAGATATTCTTTTTGGCCTCTAAATCTTTTAGTTGATCTTCAAGTTCGGCCACTCTAGTTTGTAACTGGATTTCCATGCTAGGAATCAAAGGTACTGTTGCCAATTGATGTTCTTCTTCCAACTGCGCCTCTTCTGCTCCCCAGCCCCATCCTTCCTCTTCGATATCCACTTTCTCAATCGATCCAGTGTCCCATTCAGAGCCAATTTCCAATTGCACGCTTTTTTCTATGGTTTCTTCAACTGGTCTTGTTTCTGTTATTGACTTTTCTACATTAACATCAACTCCGAGTTCAGACTGTTGATTCCTCAACTGATTTATAGTACTAGTCAAATCAGAGACTTGGTTTTCAAGTGATTGTTTTAGTGCCAATACTTCATCCAATTCTTTTCTCACTTCATTTATTGCACATTCTTGTATTTGTAATGATTCCTGCAATGCGTTTTTCTCCTGCGAAATTATTGCCAAGTGATTCTGTAGTTCCTGAACTAGTTCGTTATCTGTATTAGCAGTATTTTCAGTAATTTGCCTTTTCAATTCTATTATTTCGTTTGTGTAAGATTCTTGAGAGCGGAGAAGCTCGTCCTTTTCAAGTTTCAGATTTTCAAAGTCAGTTAAGAGCTCGTTAAAGGTTGATGTAATCGTATGAAGTCCTGTACTTTCTACGCTGCTCCTTTTGTCCGTGCTTTCATAAAACTTGTTCACTCTCTGTTCAGCAACTGATATTACTTGGCTAACAACTCTTTCAGCTTCTTGCTGGTGTAGCTTGCACTCATCTAACTGAGACTTGTGGACAGATGTTAATCTAGCAATTTCGGCCTCATAGCTACCTTGACGCTGCTTCTGAATCTCTAATTGAGCATGAAAATCACCATTCAATGCCTCGATTTGTTGATTTTTTTCAAATACAATCTCATTCACCCTGACCAATTCCTTCTGACATTGATTATACTCTGTTTGTAGATTCTGCAATTCTGTGACCAGCTGTACACTGGATTGTTCTTTTTCATTCAACAACTTTTGGTATTCAGTCTCAGATCTGAGTAGCTGCTGCTTCGAGTAGTCCAACTCTTGACATGCACTGGTATACTGTTGTTCTTTTTCAGACAAAAGATTAGTTAATTTTTGAGTTTCCTCACCAGGTATGGGTGCAGGGGATACAATTGTCGTATCAAATACATTGGATGCATCGAACGATTTGGGCGCATCAAATGCTGCCATTTGTAACTGCATGTTTCTTTTTTGATAATTTTCTATTTCGATTTCTTTTTCGGCAAGGATTGATTTCAATTTTTCAACATGTTCCGGTTCTTCTTTCAACGTTGAGACGGATTCTCTTTGGTTGTTAAGTTCGGCGAGTAACTGTCCGTTAACTTCTTTGTGTGTTTCAACCTCTGCTTCAAGTTCGGTTATTCTTTGTTGACAGAGGCTTACGCCATCCTTAAGAGACTCAATTTCTTGGATGAGATTTATCCTCAGGTCTTCCAGCTTTTCACACTTTTCAAGCAGGTGTTTCTTGTCCGAATCAAGTTGGTTTATTTGTGACGTTACTTCTCGCTCTGAACTATCAATATGCTGTTTAGCAGAGCGCAGTTCTTGCTGTGCTTTCCTCAACTCAGTTTCTTGTAGACTATGTTTTTGAATTAATTCGGAATACAAAACATCAACGTTCTGCAATTTCTCATTAGTTTCTCTTCCATATTTTAACTCTTCTTCAACTGCGTCTATCCTTTCTTGCAGGCTGATGTTCAATTCTTGAAGACTTTGAATCTTCTCAGTCAACTCGTTATTCTCATCCATTGTTTCATTAAGTCTTTCGTTAATAGCCTCATCTTTGGCCATCAGTGCCGCTAATCTCTGTTCTAACATGTCCTCGCTAAACGAAGCTTCTTCAGTTATTCTGAATGATTGCTCTAGTTCGGCACCCAACAATTCCGTTCTCTTCTCTAAGCTATGTCTCCTTTCTTCAACAGCGACCAAAGCTTCATCCAATTTGTTAATTCTCTCGTTTGATTTACCAAGCTCAATTTCTAATGACTCAATAACAGCGTCTCTCTCTTGCAATTTTGCTTCTAAGGCTTGAACAGAAGCTTGAGTTTGTTCTTGAGATGTTTTTGTCATGTTCTCGCCCAATTCATAATCCAAGCTCTGTGTTTTATATGCCTCAGCTCTTTCCATCACGTCTGACTTCTCTTTCTGGAGTTTTTCTAACAGATATTTTCGCTCCTCCGATTCCTTTTCAATATTTTCCAATCTCTCATTTATCTGGGTTTCTTTTGAAGATAACATCCCGTTTTCAGCCTTTAACTTTTGAATTAAACTCAACTGCTCGACGTATTCGCTTTCCATAACTTCCATTCGCACTCTAAGCTCTCTGGCACGTTCCGTAGCCTCTTCTAAATTGTGTTGTTGTTTTTCATAGTCAGCCTCCATCTTTGTCACGTAAGCTTGATACTCCGCTGTAACATTCTGTTTCATTGCCCTCTCCTCTTCCAATTCTGATGCCTTTGTATTGATTGCTGCCCTCAATGTTTCAATTTCTTCGCCCATTTCTGTGACCTGTTCTAACAGCGAATTTACCTTCTCCTTGGAGATATCTATTTCTTGCATCAAGTTTCCAACATCTTCTAAAGCCTTTGAAGCGTGGTCTCCAGTTTCCTCCACTCTTTTCTCCAGTTCTGATATTTTAGTATCTTTCTCACGAATGAGGGACTCATTTTCTTGTATACTTTTATTTATCGCTTCCTTTTCAAGTTTCTCGGAATTCCATTTTTCTTCAAGGTCAGACACTTTTGCTTCCAGGTCTTGGCACTGCGTTGTTTTCTTCTTCAAGTTTGCAGCATATTTCTTCATTTTATCCAACTGAGCTTTTCCCTTGGCTTCAGACTCTGCTAATTTCTCTTCAAGATCTGAAACTCTCAATTCCAAAGCCAACTTTATCTCTTCCGTTACATTTTGACCAAGAAGTTTTTGCTTTTCTTCTAATTCTGATTTCAAACCTTCGTTTTCTTGAGTCTTACTATTCAACTCTTCAATCAAATCCTCCAATCTTCTATTTTGCATTTCTATGTCCTCCACGTGTTGTGCTTTCACAAGTTCTAATTTTTTGTATGCACCGTTGAGTTCCTTACGGAGATCTTCGAGATAAATATTGTTCTGTTCCAATGTACTTTGCAAATGAGATATTTCCGTCGTCATTGATAGTTTAGCGGTTTTTGCCTGATCCAACTCCTCATGCAGATATCTATTGGCTTCTGTCAATTGAGCAATTTCTTTTTCTTTTTGAATCAGTTGTTCTTTTAGATTGTTAATATTTGAAGTAATATCTTCAATTTGGTTACGACTCGCTAAATTCTCATCAATTTGTTCGTCAATCTTGTTCTGCATCTGTATCATTATTTGTTGATTATCGTTCAAAGTCTTGACCAACTGGTTGAACTCCTCCAAACTTCTAGAGTTTCCTAATTCTGCATGTAATCTTTGAATTTCGGCCCTGGCAGTGGCAATTTCTTGATTGCTTGTTGTTGTAGTTGCATTCAATCTCTCGATTTCTCCAGTAAGTGATTCTATCGTATTTCTTTGATCTTGGAATTGCGTTTTATAATTATTAAGGTCTTCCTGCAAGGCGTCGATTGTTATCATCTCGTTCTGTAACTTTTGGTATTTATCATGAAGATCTGCGTCTGATTGTGCGATTACTTGTTTCAGGACTGAAATTTCTTCCTCTCTTGCAGACGCGAGTCGCAGTTCCTCGTTCAGTTTCAATTCGAACTGCGATATTGTGTCATCCAGTTCCTTCTTCAGTTCAGTCCTCTCAAGATCTTTCACTTCGGATTGTTTAACCAGATTCGCATTTTCGTCCTCAAGGATTCTCAAGCCTTCTTCAATGGATGCTTTTTCAGACTCTAAAACCTTCATTTTTTCTTCCATTTCTTTACACTTCAATTTCCATTCTTCAATAACGCTGAGAGTGTCTTTCAATTCTATCTGAACTTTGTCCAGATTCTCTCCTGCGGCTTGATATTCGGCTATTTTCTTACTCTGCAATTCCAATTCCTCCTGCTTTTCCGATAACTTAGATTTCATATCTTCGATCATTTCTTTCTGTTCGGAAATAAATTTTTTACAGTCTTCTATTTCGTTTTCCAACAAAGTTACCGCAACATTGTCTTGATAGCCAGCTGAATCTTCCACTCCGCCAACATCTGTAGTTTCAATTGTCTCTTCTGTAAGTTTGCGTAAAAGTTTTGTAATCTCTTCGCGAATTCCTTGAGCCGAAGTTTGATTCTTTTTATTCAATTCGTTTAACTTCTCTATCAGTTCCTTGGCAAAAGTATTGGTCGTCATTTGGTCAACCACACTCTTTAGTTCATCTCTTTCCTTTGTAACAAGATCCAAGTTAATCTTCAAATTTTCATTCTTCTCTTCCAGCTTTGTAACGTTTACAACTAAAGTGTTATTCTCATCAGCCAAAGCCTTGACTCTCTTTTCCACTTCGGCGTTGTTGCTTTCAGTTTGTTCTGTCACAGCCACAGTTTCTGAAAATTGATCACCCATCTTCTCTTGTAGTTTTGTTAACTGAATTACAAGATCATTATTTTCATAAGTCAAGATGTGAACTCTATTTTCTAAGTCAAGTAAGTCGCTGTCAGTCGATGGCTCGAACTTTGATCCACGATTTGGACTATCTTCGATTTGTGCCAGTTTCTCTTCAAGTTTAATTAGCTTTATAACAAGTTCATTATTCTCTTGCGTCAATACATCAAGCCTAGATAAATTGTCAATATGTTCGGGTATACGTTCAAATGATTCGGTAGATCCGCTCTCAGAAGAACTCTTCTCTTCCAATTTCGACAATTTTACAATCAAATTATTATTCTCTTGAGCCAATAGATCAATTTTCTTCAATAACTCATTTTTATTTGAATCATTTAAAGTATCGAAAGAGTCAGTCGATCCAGTCTTCTCTTCTAACTTTGTTAATCTTATGATCAGGTCATTATTCTCTCGAGTTAGAAGTTCAATCTTCTTCAAAAGTTCGTTTCGGTCCGTTTCGTGGAAAGTCTCAAACGATTCAGTAGAGCCTGCGTCGGATGTTCCCTTCTCTTCTAACTTAGCTAATTTAATGATTAAGTTATTGTTCTCCTGCGACAGAGATTCTATTCTATCCAAATATTGATTTTTCTCCAGTTCATTAGCCGAATCTGATTGTTTTGGTTCAATCGCCGACTTGTTTAACGCATCCAATTGTTCTTCTAGTTCGACAACCTTCATTTCAGCAGTAACTCTGAGGTTTTCTGATTCTGCATTTTCCGCTTCTAGTGCAGAGACTTCTTGTTTTACCGTATGCAGTTCTGATACAAAATGAAAATAGCGTATTAAAGTGAATGAAGCTCGACGCTTTTATATATTATCAAGTATGTGATAACATCGTGCGGAAATTTTTTTGTACCTTGCATAAGATCCAATTTTTGATTCTCCAAAGTAGCGATCGCCTGTACATGGGAGTCAATCTCGTTACTTTGAACTGAGATTTTGGTCTCAAGATCCGCGATGCGTTCTTGCCAATCACCTGCAGAAGCTGTGCATATTGTAAAATGAAGTTTTTGGGCAAATACATGTTTGAATCAACAGAGCTAAAGGAGCTTGTTATAAACCTATATCCCAACAACCCTAATAAATACAATTTTATCAAAGTATATAAAATTTTTCAATTTACAAATTTTGTTAAATACCCATGTATTTTCCTTATTTATTTATTTATTTATTTTTTGACTGTGCGCTCGATATTATTAGTTCGATGATTGAACGATCTTTGTTTGAGCTTTAACTCAGTGAAAGAATTATTAGTATCTCCCATAGTATCGCGTTATATTACAAGTTATTAAGACAAGCACCGTTAGCTTAATCAACAACTATACTATCTACAACTATCTAGTTCTACAAACAGAAAAGGATTCATTAAACATATACTTGCATCGTAGTTTCCAAGTGATTAATTGCGAATTTTTGTCTATAATTAATGTTAATTATTTTTTTTAACACACATTTACCTTTTACGTTTAAGAGAGTATTTATTTTATGAATCTTTTTTTTGTTTGTAAATTTATTAAATTAGAATAGAGCAAACTTTGACAAGTAATAAAGTAGGTACCATTTTATTTCGTTTTATTATAGATATGTAGAGTAATTGAAAATTCCTCTCTCAAAATATGATATGAATTCAGACAATGTACATTGCAAATGACTTAATTTCCGCCACCATAAATATTAAGAAGTATGATTATATTTCGCATCTATAATGATCCATACATAACAGCCAGTAATTACCTCAGGCAATTAAGTTCACAATATATTAAATAATGATCTATCCAATATAATACCAATTATGTATTAAATTTGGAAAAACTAAAATCAGCACTATGTACATTGTTTTATTTAATACTAAAAAACAAAAAAAATACCATCACTACCAACGATCATAATTTAGTATCGAGGAAACATGGAATTAATCCGTTAAACAAATATAGACTCGAAACTTGTACGATATGAAAAAGAAAATAACCAATAGAGTGAAGGTAATGGATAAGCACAGAGTGATAAAATTATACCTTGGTTCCTACCTTTAAGCTCGTCAAAGTCTACCAGACTGAGCTGTAGATTACCTTTCTCTTCCTCTAGCAGTGTCACTTGATTTCCCAGCTTCACCAACTCAGCATTCGCATCAGATACCTAGCATATTACGTACACAATAACACATATCCATCTCAAAGGGATTTGGTAACTTAAAAATATGCAAGACAATGAAGGACGTTATACCTTTTTGAAACTTTCGAGTTGTTTGTGCAGGCTTTTAACTTTGCTTTTATGTAGGGCCTTAAGTTTAATCGTGCTCTTGTTAAGCTCGTCCAGTTCTTTGGAGAGCTTGGCAACTTTGGCGTCTTCTTTGGACTCATCGCTATCCTCCGGTATTCTCTTGATCAATTCGTTCTTCTCTGTTTCAAGATTGTGGACAAGTTTCTCCAGATCATTAAGTTTGTTTGAATATTCCTCGTTCTTAGAACTCAATTCAACAATTTGATCCTGTAATTCCGTTTTTGATTCTTCCAACAACAATTGATTAGATTTTCTCAATTCTTCAATCAAATTCTCTAGCTCTGCTATCCGATTATCCTTCTCAACTATCAATCCGTTACTCACTGGTGGCTCGTTTGAAATCACCTTGTCTTGTAGATCGGCAATTGATTTTTGCAATTCGTACTTTTCATCCTGTAGCTGTCGATTACGCTGTTCTACAGTTTCCAATCTAGACTGTAGCTCTCGTACGTCGGGAGGGGTGACTATACCCGCGCCAGATTCCAGTTTGAATATTCTTTCTTCAGCTTCAGCGAGCTTGATCTCACGCTCTTGCAATTGAACGAGAAGATTATCGTTTTTAGATTTTAGCGACGATTCTATGAGGATAAAGTTTTCCTGCATTGATTTCATGGCATCTTTTGTTTCAGCCAAGGTGTCTAAGGTTGAACGGGAAAAGTCTGCTGTTGCAGTGTCGGTTATTTTTCGTTTTTCAAGATCTTCTTTAAGGCTGGGAAGCGGAGAAAAAATACTTTTAGCATAACTTGGCAATACGATGAAATGTTAAATTCAATACCGAATCTCACCCTTTTACTGCGTCTTCGAATTCCGCGATTTGACCATCCCTTCCTTGTAGTTGCTCCAATAAACTATCAACTTTAAGTTTCAGGGATTTTTCAATGAGCACAAAGTTGGCCTGCATCGTTCGCATTTCATCTTTCGTGTCTTCGAGGGTGTCTAAGGTGGATTTACTTTTCTTCGATAGATCAGCTGACATTAACGTAATAGCTTTGGTCTTTGAATCTATAACAGAGTCTTTTTCTTTCAAATTTTCTTCCAAGTCAAGGACAGTTGCTTCCAACTGTAGTACTTTATTACTCAGTTCAGCTATTCTGTTGTCCTTATCCTGAACATTGAAATGCTGCAAGACGGGACTGGCGACCTGCATAAAAAATATAAAATTCCGTCAATGGCAGAATTTATTCGGTACGGAAAAAATCTTAAATTAAAAAAAATGCATCACCTGTGTTGTTATGAGAACTGGTTGAACGGGTACAACGTTTGATAATTCTTTTTGCATTTCTAATATGGTAGTATCACTTTCGTCTAGTTGCTGTCTAATAGCCTCTACTTTTTCTTCAACTGCACGTTTGTTCTCAGTCATTTCTCTGCTACGTTGTTCAAAAATTTTTCTGTTCTCCGCAAGTTTCTTCTGTAGAAAGGAAGACTTTGCTTTTGGGGTTTTGGCTTGACTAATATCGTCTACTACGTCGTCGAAGTTCTCTACCACAGGAGTTGAAATTCGTGATTTAACTCCTGCCTCTGGTGTTCCCTCGACAGACGATGAAGCGTCTCTACTACGTCTAGCCAGCTTGGCCCTAGATTTAATTTTTGATAATTTTCTAGCATATTCCTGTAACGTAAATGGTCAATAAGAATTCTTAATAATCATCAATTCCAAACTAATCAGATCAATTAATATTCACCTGAACTTCCTCCTCTTTTTTCTTCAAACTCTGTTTATTACGCAACATAATCTCCTTCAGTGTTTCCAACTGATTTTTATTTTGCTCGCAGGCATCCTTCGCATCAAAAGCTGCGCCTTCTGCTGCTCCAGGCGGTTGATCTGAGCCTGGAGGCCGGTCCGCTCCTCCGCTGGGACCCGACATGATAAACTGTGCAATGAATAATAAGGTAAGCCACTTTATCATATTTTGTTATAAAACTTGATACCATAATATAAATTGAACAAAAGTTTCTTATTTTTTTTTTTCCTAGCTACTATTTTACTAGCAGCGATAGATTCTGGTTATGTTAACTCTGCAGAGGTGGAATCACCTACTGCTCCCATTTCTCAATAGCTTAATAGGATAGGAATGCGACTGGGGTAAAGTAATTCCATTAGCATGCGCGCAGGCTGGATATTTATAAATTCTTAAGTGAAGGGGTGGCTTATTTTCTTTACATATGCTGAAAACTCAATTCATTCCAAACAATGTATACCTTATATAAAATCACACCAATACACAGATGGCCTGTGAATAATTGAATTTGGAGAAAAAACACGCTACATTTCTTTGCACAATATTTACTATGTATTAGGGACAAGTGGAACAAAGAGGTAATCGATAAAGAAATTGAGATTCTCAGAAAAATGAATCCAAACACACGACGGTACCGTCCTCGATATCCAAGGGCATAAGAAAAAATGTGAAAAATCTAACCTAAAATTAGCGAATGTTGTATAAACGAAGGTGCAATGCATGGTTGTAGGTTTTAATTGATCGGAGAAACAGATTGGTGATGTGGTCAAGTCGTTAATACCAAGTGTTAATGATGTAATCGCTCCCCATACGAATAGATTATAATGAAATAGTAAAAGAGGTTATGTCTGTTCGATGTAGTTTTGGTTATAGTTTCGATTAAGAAAGGTTCAAAAAAATCATTTATAACGTTATTATTTAATGATATACAATACCGATTTGTGTATAAGATATTTACGTTTATTTACGTTCCTCCAAGACGTCAAGATGGGAACAACACGTCACTGAATTTATTTGTGCACATATTATTTAAACTCTGTGTGCCACTTTTTAGATTTTCTTTACATTACCAGCGAGCTTGTTAATTCTTAATCTACATCGATTCAAAGTAAGTTGCTTGTCAAATACCCGGGATAATTTAACCCTTCGTTAAAGTTAAATATAAAAAATTATATCAAATACTCAACAAGCAACGTAATCCACAGTAAAACCTTTCGCCCGGAAATTGTTGGACAGATTTCTTAAGATAATTAGCGCTACTACGCGGTGATATTTTGAACTAAAAATTGCGGATCGTTCATCAGTCGGTAAGTCAGATATCTGCATTGCCGAAAAGATTCGATGCATACTTCAATTTCGTTATAACGTAACAAAGAAACATCGGAAAAATTGCTACGAAATAAACTGTTTATGCTCTCGTATGTATATTCAAATGTCATTTTTCTCAACACGCGCAATATTTATCTTGATAATTATGCAGCTTTGCGGTCAGTGAATATTTGTATATCATAGTGTGATATCAAGTAAAAGTGCAATATAAGCGTAATATCATACGATCATATTCTGACATAGCACCCAGTAACTACGGCGCATTTTCCAACAATTTCCCACTGTCTTGACCGTCGTCTGCCTCTATCGACGTATGTATGTATGTAGTAGTGCCAGGCTAAATGTCAGTTGTTGACTTTTTGTGAAAACTATTAAACTCCGAAATAGTGATTGTCGTATAATGGACGTGCAAATGCAGTACAAAGGTAAGGTCATTTTAAGTAGGAAAAATCACATTTCGATCAACATCTCCGTTCGTGAATTATTATAACTGCTTTTCTTTATACCATGCAAATCGCATTGTTTTGACGCTTATTCGTTCGATGGATATGTGAATTATTTATTTATCTGCCCTTTGTTATATGTTTTCATCTATTCATATTTATCATTACAATATACATTCAATTAATACCTAGAGTATATCTATATGTATGTATAGCAGAAAACAATAATAACAACATATATACTATATTTCAATGACTAATTATGTTTTCTACGTATTTTAAAATCAAGCCAGACTATAGTAGATCACATACAATTATACACAGCTATACATGTATATCTAGGCATGCTTAATCACTCTAGTCCGGGAGGGTCAGCGTAGCCTAAGGAATAGCTATAGGATATAATAATTTTCTGTCTTTTTTTCTCATCAGAGCCAAGCCATTAACTTTATTAACTTCAACTTTACTCGTTACTATTTTTACGGGTTATGATTATGTCGATAACGGATATACAACACATAGCTACCATCAGCGCGGGGTTGGTACTTTCATTATTCGAATTACGAACTACTTAGATATACATCGAACGATCGCTTATCATGTCGCGTTCATTATTAATTGTGTAATTAGTAATCGCGCATGTATGACGCGAGGAAGAAAGAACACAACAACATAATTATAAACATTGAAGCGGAATCGCTGGAAATGTTATTACTATAGGTGAATTGTAATCGATTATTATCAGTTGGGATTCATTTATCATGCATATGATCGACCAATTAAATTAAGTATCTGATCCTCGTCTGAAAGAACGAGAAAGGGAAAGAGACAAAGAGGGGGATGGAGGTACCGCGGGAAACGCGTAGTGGGAGTGAGAAAGGTAGACAAACAGGGGGGTCTCAGAGAAGAGAGGGAAGATATCCCGTCGACACAAGGGTTTTCATTGCGCGTTCTGAAACGGCGCGTGTTTCGACGTTATACGAAATTCGGGGCGCGCGTTTTTAACAATTACTATTATGAATAGTTTCTATAGACAATAATTCGCTGCAGTATCCATGATATACACATATAATTGTGATTTAATATTGTGAAGATAATTATTACCAGAGAAATAGTAACATATGTACATGATAATGAATCGAAAAAAAAGCGCGAAGAAAACCTCGGCGAAAAGTCCGGTACAAAGTTTGGCTGTGAAACGTAAGTTTTACTCACTTCTTATTGTCCGACTGTGTCTATGTATATATTCATCCTTCGTCCTAATCATTGTTTAAATATTTGTACATCCATCGGGTAAAGTGCGATGAGTTACGAAGACAGAAAAACCACATAATCATGTGAATGATCAAGGAATTTCCGGGCTTGTTATAATAGTGTTATTCGACGCGTTCAGTTCTTTCTGGGGTAGAGCGATTCAAGGTTTGAAAAGTTTCTCTCATCGATCAAAGTTCACTCTTGGAAAATCAACATTGTAATCTCATTAATAATAACTGAAGTAATGAATACCGGGATCTAATGCACAATGTCTTATTGCAGCAGATCATTTGAATGGAGATATAGTTATAGTGATACGATATTTATATATACGTATATCTAGAGCAATTACGTGAGATAGCGTTAAATCGTTCCGGTTCCTCGGTCTCAAAACAATCCTGAAGGGTCGTTGACCTCGATGAAAAGATTTCTCAATCTTAGTCCTCCTTATTCTTATTCTTATTCTTCTTCTTCGTTAAATTCGCCTCCGCGATAAACATATAATGTATAGTATAACTCATAATCGAATAATCTCCTATATATGGTGTATAATATCTATACACATGTCATGTTTGCAGATCCTATATATTTATGTGTACGTTGATAATTCGCATTCGCACCACCAACTCCTTACTCGGTCTGTTATAATATACCTATAACTTAGAATTGAAAATCTCTTCACGTCTATCTTTTTATTTACGTCACACAACTCGCACGCTGATAGATTTTTTATTATTATTATTTTTTTTCTCTAACGAATATACAGCAGCTGCGCTACGAATAGTCGATGTTATATTATATACTTTATGTCGAATACCTATATAATACGATGTGTGACGCTACGTAATCGTATCCTGGTCATATCGTCGTATGACAGATAACATTTACCTACCTTGGTATATATATCATTATTTTTTATATTTACGACTTGACAGACGTGAGAAATAGGGAATAATGACGAGCAGTAGCTCAGATATAAATAAAAAGCAAACATTTTGAGGTGATAATTTATATATTCTGTAGACGGTTCAATCGGACGCATATACATGTAGGATATACCTATGTAGGTATATAGCTATATACC
>OX451206.1:50964005-51069028 GCA_949628255.1 Macrophya alboannulata | reverse complement strand
AAATGTAGGTAGACTTATTTATGCCCGCACAATAACGGTATAATCTACTTGACTGAAAGGACCCCGCGACATCGCATGGCTGACCCAAAACAACATTATCTACTATTTTACATTCATCTCGCGGAAGTTCGGTGACTTCTGCAGCCGTATATGTATACTGACACTACTACTGCTACCACCACTATAGTTACTACTATACATTCTTCCGGTGCTGATCTATAATTATTTATAGTGATGTACTATATTGTAGTTTAACTTCCTAGTTGTGATGTATGTATGTATGTATTGTACATGTATTTTGTGAAACGTTCATACAAGTGTTTGCGCAGCACTTAGGTTTATATCTGTTGCGGGCATACGAGTACAATATACCTGTATATAGGTATAGATATATATACTATTATAGCTATATATATATATAATACCTGCAAAGCAGCGCGGCAGAGAATAAGATGATACCTATATAATATTAAAGATGATCTGATTTACCTCGTGCTCAACTTTTTAAAGCTCTGCAAACCTGCAGCAGGCGAGGTCAGTGACTACTTATTTTATTGCCGTTTCTGAATCGGGTTACCGCTCAACTTTATTCTTTGCTTTTAGTTTAGATGCTTTAAAAGTCAAATTGTTAAATTGTTACCGCCGCGCCGTCGATACCTACTGACGCACTTATATTATACTTACAAATGACTGGACTCTGACCCCAGAAAATGCGAAGATGCAATTAAATGTTAACAAAGAGGTGAAAAAATTAGGCAAAAGAAAAATCGATATTGTACAAGGTGGCAACATAATTTTTTCTATTTTAACTTGTAGAGAAAAAAGCTTCAGACAAAAGTTGAAGGGTTTTAAAGGGGTAATAAAATGATATGACTGTGATGACCTTGGAAGATCATTTTTAAGATCTTTTGAAGGTTTTCAAGGTTTCTTCTTTACATTTTTATTCTACGGCAGAAAATACAAAACTCTTATCTGAAATTTTTTTATTTAGAAAACGTTAATTTTTTACGATATTTAGCAATAACTTGACAGAAATTTCTGCAGGAATTTCAATAAATTTTTACTCGAAAACTAATAAGGGTTTAAAAAAAAAAAATTTTTTTTTTAAAAATGAAAAAACGATGCACGCAATCTAGCCTCATGCTATATGACGACCAGTAGTTATATACCTCCTCTTATATCGAATACTAGGGGCTTATATATTGAAAATTGTTACGGGCATCAATTGGATGTCACCTTGGGGTGGCTCAGTCTGGTCATGGTCTAAGCTTTGACTAACGGGATATGCGTAAATTTACATGCCTATAAATATACACACACCAATTTGAATAATCATGTATGTATGTGCATATAATGAATAAATAAATGAATATACAAATGAATGACCATAAATAAGTCTTAAATACGCATAAATTAAATCATTATCTTTTTCACCTGTACAATATAATTTTCCCTGTTTTTATGATACTTCTTAATAAATCGCTAACTTAATTGCAATGCTTATCCCAGTTTTAAATTGAAAATTTGGCAAAAAAAATAAAGAAAGATAAATTAATTAATTATTTCTTTCTTTCAGGTACTACAACTCCTGTGGGAGATGCAGCCAAGAACCAGACACCGCCAACTCTCCTTTCAAGTTTGAGAAGTGTCCTCTTTGTCATTGGAACCGTCCTTATAGGCTTTGCAGCTGTTTGTAATTCGCTCACATGGTGAGGATCGCATTATAACAATAGACAATAAGCTTACTAATGGATAACCAAGTACCCGCTAATCAATAATCAATGAATGTATAGAATTCCTTCTATTCGATACAATTGAATTGTTTGTTAAACCATTAAGATTGAACTACATTTATACAGTTCAATATGGAATAGACTCATTGTTATAATCTGACCAATCGATCAATTATTCAAACATATCATAATGAAAAATAAGACCTCTATTACGTTTGAATTTTATGCCCGAGTGATAAAATTCTCTCTTTCTTTTCCACGATGAATTGATTTATGTGTATTGAAATTTCTTAAATTCGTTATACATTTTTCTGTTCATCAGGCATTTGCAAAGGTTTTGGGGAGCTTCGGGCGACTTCTGGCAAGCTCAATGGGACAAAATCTTAGATACAATCGGAGAAGATCCCGTAAACTTATGGGTTTACGGTGAGAAAACTAAATTCGAAAATAGAATAAATTCATCGATACAACAATTTATCTAATTGAATTCAAATTTATATCGATTGAATTTTCTACCCGCTCCAAATTTACTGATAGCCCTGATGTTTTGAATTTCAAGGATCTATGGGACTGACTTTGGCTGTGTACTGGGTATTCGGTGGAATCTACACCCTCTTAGATATCACCAATCGCCCAGCTGCCTTAAGACGTTACAAAATTCAACCGGGCACAAACGAACCAGTTGACAGTCGAGAACTCTGCAAAGTCATAGCTCAGGTTTTGTTCAATCAAATCGTAGTCGGACTGCCTTTTGCCTATTTAAGCTTCAAATTGACAGAATGGCGGGGATATCCAACGATGAGAGAACTTCCCACCTTTCATTGGGTGTTGGCTGAAATCGCTATACACATTTTGTGCGAAGAAATTGGCTTTTATTATTCCCATAGGTAAATAATATTCACGTATCGAATAGCTTCGACTTCTGGCTATAACCATTCTTTATACATTAAAATGCGTGATTTGTTTTACAGATTACTTCACAGTCGTTACCTTTACAAACATATTCACAAGCAGCATCACCAATGGACAGCACCTATAGCAGTAACAGCGCTGTATTGTCATCCGCTAGAGCATATCGGGTCTAATCTGATTCCTCCATTCCTTGGAGTTTTTATCGTCGGATCGCACGTCGCTACTGCCTGGCTCTGGTTTTCTCTAGCTATTTTGTCAACTCTAAATGCCCACTCTGGATACCATCTACCTTTTTTTCCGTCGCCCGAGGCTCACGATTTTCATCACTTGAAGTGAGAGCAGTAATTTTTGTAATGTTTCATGAATTCTATTGGTATAACTGATTACTAATTATATTTTCCTGTCTCATAGATTCAATCAATGCTTCGGTGTACTTGGAGTATTGGATCGTTTGCATGGTACAGACACACAGTTTCGGAATTCTAGAGCTTATGCTCGTCACATAATGATGCTTAGTCTAATCCCACCAAGAGAGGCCTTTCCCGATCAAGCAAAGTACAAATCCAAGTGAGGTGTACCGTGTATTATGAAAGATTTCAGTTATGGCAGTAACGATTATTTCTCTAGTTACTGTCACAGTGCTGTATTTTATCAGTTAAGATTCGCCCATATAGTATTTCGTCGAATACATACAGCGATAGTTTGCAATTTGTCAGGCAATTGGAGAATGTTAAGATTTTAGTTTTTGTTTTATGAGCAATCTTTAATCAGATCTTAGCTCCGTTTTACTTTGAAAATGTGTAAGCAACTATTATTGTCGGAAACCTACAATTTTACCAATTCACACGAGTGGGGGATAGTTTATTCAAACAGGGATGAATATTGGTGGTAGTTTAAAGATGAGTCATTTTAGACATTGCGGCCATGGGTTATATATACTATTTCATAAAATAACATACATTATTTATGCATTACAATTTACAAGCAAAATAAGAAAAAAAAAATGAAAAAAAAAAACACAAAAAAAAACCGCATATATTAATCCAAAAATATGTTTCTATAAGAGAATGTGAAGCACATGTGATATACCTATATACTTGATAATCTTAATTTTACTTTAATGTCTCAGGGTGGTGGGGCGAATTTATAGAAATTTTCAATTTATGTATTAGTTTTTAACGCGTTTTTATTAATCAATTATATTATGGGTATGAAAATTCTACGAATTACACACCACTACGAGACTTATACGAAAAAAAAAAAACTTAAAATAATGATAATGCACAAGAACATGTTATTATATTAGCTGTTGTCATAAGTTTTACGTTTCAATATGTTGTATATTTATACGTTTGATTATCATTGAAAGAAAAAGAATTGGAAAACATTTTCATAAATTTTACTGTAAAAATGTTTTCGTTCTGACAATTAGCAATACAGAGTATGGACGGATCGTGAAACAATAAGACTATCTATTATAGTTTAAAGATTATTGTCAATTTTGTTGCTACATTAGTCAATTTCGGTTTTTTCAAACTACGCGATACAAATCAATTTCAAAGTTTCAAAGCTAAAACTGTGCATTTGATTCCCAGCTAACATATGAAGTGTATTAATTTTGCTTTTGATAATCAATAGAAGAGGATTAATTCACCACTGAAACATAAGAGTTGAAGTGACGATAATATTACACACACTATTTTTATATTCATATATTTCTTTTATAGCAAAAATCACAATTTAAGTAGACTATATCCTAGCCATAAGTGTAAATCTATTTAAGAAAATAGACCTTAGATTTTTGAGAAAGTAGAAATTTTAATTCCATGTTTTTGTGTAAAATGCCTAAGGGGATTAGGTAAATCAACTCCATTTATCAATTCTAAAGTGCTCCAGGTCCACCTTGATATAAAAATATGAATGAAAGTTTAATAATTACTCAATAGAGATTATGACTGCCTTATAGTATGTATACCATCTGAGACTATGCCATGAGGTTTCGTTTTACGTTTCATGAAGCAGAAATTTACGTCGGTGAAAGTTGGGGAAACCTTGTGGTCTAATTGTGAAACCTTGAGATCGAGTTTGGTAGTTAGTTGGAGTTGATGGCTTTTCCTTTTTAAGTATTCATACAAGCTAAATGAAACTATAGTATTATCAAAATGAGACAGAATAAATGATATCAGTCAGTCGTAAATATATTTATTTACTTTATACTTTAAGAAACTGTAGTAAATTTAAACAAACGAAAATGTATATACATTATATGTATACATATAAAACGACGCTCTCATTCTATGTCACAAAAGTGGAGAAAATATAATTAGTATCATTGTAGAGGAAAAAAAAATATATATATAGCGCTCTTGAATCATATTGTAAAAAATAAAAAGTTGTTAAGAAGCCAGCAGTAATTAGATAATAGATGCGCGTATGACAACACTGATTAAAATTTATAATTATTGACTGATGCATACTTTACATGCGGAGAAATCTCTGCTATACTTCTTATAAATACACTCTTATGGAAAAATCGAAAGTGTCAGGGACCTGTTATTCGGGTTTTAACAATTTATAAATGCAGTTAGGTATTCCTGCATTTCGTTTTCCAATAGGTATTAGAGTCTGGTAATAAGAATTATTATTATTTATCTGAACAGTATCAAAGTTTTGTGATTCACCGGTCTCATCGATGTCATTGTGTTTATGTACCCGTCTGAAACGCTTATGAATAAAATTCTTAAAAATATCATGTTGATTTTTATTTTATGTCTTTCGAAAGTTTAGGAAAGCTTTGAACAAATGTATAATAATAAGTGTAAAGAAGTATCAGTATAATTATCTATATTTAGTAACAAGTTTAATTCTTTACATGAGTATATAAAAATAATTCCTACTATATTGCTTAATGATACTTTATTATTCGATAAGATATATATTTACTCCAAGAAATCAAAATGCAAGAAAAATAAAATAAAAATAAAGTTTCTTACAATTTCTTACAAATAACAATTTTCATAATCATCAAATTCAGCATTTACCAATTTCACAAAGGCACCATCGAACAGTGAGTATCACATAACAAAAATATAAACGATATACTAGGAGAATATTTTATTTACAAATTTATTGATCATACTTTATCGAACAGTTGTTACTTTCAGAATACGTTATAGCTGTTGTGAAATTGGACGAGGCTGTTAATCTCTGTAAATCAAAAACATTATTGCACCGAATAAAATATTTCTTTGGTTCTACATAGTCATAGCTACCGATAATGTTCAACTAACGTATAATTCTTACTCAAGATAATCTCCGATCAGATTATCAAAACTGTTCAAAATTTCTCAAAGAAAAATACCAGTTTAAAAAAGAAATAAAAATGATTAATATTAGTGATATAAAATCGTTGCAAAATACTTTCTATATACACATGTATACATGTCCATTCGAATCTCTCTCTATCTCTCCCTATGTTTCCCATTTTTTTTTCGTCTTTTTATCGTACATCTAGACGTAGGCAGCCTAAATGTCTGCTGCAAAGTATCCTTGCAGATTATATATACAGGGTGAGTCACGAGAAACTCCGAGAATGGGAGGAGCTTGTCGATGAATTAGGCCCTGCAGTTCGATACCCCGTGCTCGTAATTTAAATTTTCAAACAGCATTCTTTGGCTTATGAAATCTACTACAACTTTTGCCTCTTGTTAATTTCTGTGAAATGATTTTTCATCGAGCTGCAGGGCTTAATTCATCGGCCAAGCTCCTCACATTTTCGGAGTTACTCGTGACTCACTCTGTATATATATATATATATTAGCAGGGTAAATGTTATTGTCCATTACTGCATTATAACTAATGTTGCGTAAGCTAAACTAGCGAATTATTTTCATATTTAAAGCTTTAAACAACATTCAAAAATGCAATTGGGTTTTCGAAACTCATAGCTCTTTTTCTTATTTTATCATGCATAAAATACTTGTATATCTATGGCTGGTGTATTTATCGAACCCTCTAAACTTTTGTCAATCGAGCCCCCAATAACACTACATAAATGCATGAATGTTATGCGTACATAGTACTAAATGCACAAATAATTGATTAAAAGTTTTACTAATATCCCAATGAAAATCTACCAGTCTACCAAAAGTGAACATTCACAAGTTATTTGAATTATTAAACACGAATGTACAAAAATTTTCTGCTTTCAAACTCCCAGGTACTCAATCAGTTTGCTGAAATTAACTATAAAATGTTTATATAGTCATCCCCATATTGCTAGTCATTATACATCCCATCGACAAGGAAATCCATTCTACTGTAGTGCCGTTTATCCCAACAATCCCTACCTCTAGTGTACAAAATATATGCAGCAATACCGAGTACCGGAGTAGCCATAATAGTGATCACAAGTGGTATAATGTAGTCTACTTTTCTCGGTATTCCAATCTCACTTTGAGTAGGCGAAGACGGCATTCCTCCGTCATCATCACCATTACCAGTGGTGTACGTTGGTTTACGCTTATTAGGCGTAGTTCCATTTGAAGGAGGTATCACTAATACTCGAAGTATGGCCTTGTTATCACTATTTATGTCTGGTTTTTTGACTGGATTGATATCTTTCGGGCTACTTTTTTCCTCGGTCTTATCAACCAAACTTGATAAACTTGGCTTAATTTCAACAGGCATTTCTGTTGACGATATTACTGTAGTTGGCAGCTCTTTAGCTGGTATTGTTTCTTCCGTTGTTGATATTGAATAAGATCCAACGCCTTTTTTACCAACCGTCTTTCCTTTCATCTCTCCATTACCAACTCCTTTTCTCCCATGTATCGATGACTCTTTAGGCTTTATATGGTCAGTATCCGTGTCAGAAGATCTTGGGGATATTCTAGGAGAAGAGTCATCATTATTTATAAAATCCGGATTTGTGGAAGACTTGATTTCTACTCCAGCGACTCCCGCCAGTGGGCCACCTTCGGACAGTATTGATTTGGTTTCTACGGGTTCGGCTACCTAAAAATAAGAATTATAATTATTATTAGAATGTAAACAATGACGCGAATTGTTCTGCCTTCGTTCAAATCGGAAAAAAAAAGATAAGACAACGTAGTCGCTACAAACAGGGATTTTCCGCATCAAGAAGCTTATCATTTGGAAGAAAAGATTGCGACATCAAAAAATATGGATACTCGTCCGGAATGACATTCGCTATATAACTACGTGTGTAAACCTAATTTGGACAACTTACGGTATCAGAATCATCGTGATTGACTGATCTGGTGCCTGATAATAACGTAGGATTGTTAGTTGCGATTCGGGGCGACCCGAACAGGTTTTCCAACGCTGAAGAAGGTTGATTACGGTCGTTTTTTGAAGTCTCGTTGACAGTTGAGGTTAAAACAGATGTCACGTATATTAACAGTGTAACAAGTTGAAATATCGACATTTTTCTTTACTCGATAGATTCAATTCGTTGAATGATTGGCTTAACTCAGCTTTGCGCACTCGTTAAGTTATGAAAATATTTTTAAAATATAGAAAAACTAAAAAATAAGTGGCCCGTACCACCGATCAACTTCTTAAGCCATATTTTAACCGCGATATTTTTTTTTCATACCTCTTCCACACAACCACGAACAATGACATACTCAAGATCGACAAACAATACATATCCAGTTCGTGAATCTGGTCGGTAAAACAGATCCCAAATCTTAATATAAGTCGAGTTCCCGTTCTACTAAGCAACTAATCAGCTGTGACTCTGATTGACGTATGAAAACGCTGTCATATCACACGAGAAATGTAAGTTAAAAATTTCTTTTTAACTAAATTAGTATGGTATTTAACTTCGCAATTGTGAGTCGAAAATTTTGCTAAATACTACTAAAAATAAGAATTATCATTTCTTAAAATGACAAATATAAAAATATGGGTCTGGGGCGAAACCGACGTGCATACTTAATTCTCATATCACGTATGTATTACATACATACACAACACAACGCGAGATGAGTCATTGACAACATTACTTCACACGTATAACAGTAATCTTTAGATTCAATAGTCCGAATATTTGCCTCAATTTAAACATCAGAATGTTTTAATTCGTATTTCGCAGTAAACATGGAGTGGCTCTTTGGAAAACGTGTCACTCCCGAGGAGATGCTGCGTAAAAATCAAAGGGCTTTGAATAAAGCGATGCGGGATTTGGACAGAGAAAAAATGCGTATGGAACAACAGGAAAAAAAGATCATTGCAGACATTAAAAAGCTCGCTAAAGACGGGCAAATGGTAATTATAAGGAAACCCTATGAATCAAATATTAAAAAACAATTTATTTACGCGGTTCCGCTTCACCCTACAGGAAGCAGTTAAAATTATGGCTAAAGATCTTGTCAGGACGAGACGATACGTCAAGAAATTTATGCTTATGAAGGCTAATATTCAAGCAGTTTCTCTAAAAATCCAAACACTACGTTCTCAAAATACTATGGCTGAGGCAATGAAGGGTGTTACCAAAGCTATGCAGAGTATGAATAAGTGAGTTTTCTTTAATTTACTTTTCTAAAATTCATAAATTTGTTTTAGTAGAAAAAAAAAAAACCGTTCTTGTAGTAGGAATGCCCTATACATTGACAAACAACAATTTTATACAGTGCATTTCATTCCAATTCGGTCTGGGTATATTTACAATTTTTGTTCGTCATTGGCCAGAAATGCCCTATATTTTTTTGTCATTTGGCAAGGAACGCCCGATATATAAACTATATATTGTAACTCGTGGCGCTTGAAAATTTTGGATACCTTCCCGTAAAAAGTTTCACTTCGAGAAAACTGGTAGAATTCTGTTCACTATTATCACAATAATGCTATCTTCTTAATCTTCCAGACAACTGAATCTACCCCAAATACAAAAAATTTTACAAGAATTTGAAAAACAATCTGAAATAATGGACATGAAGGAAGAGATTATGAACGACGCGATTGACGATGCTATGGAGGATGAAGGAGACGAAGAAGAGAGGTAATTTATGAGATTTAAGAAGATGCTTATAGGACTTTTTCACCCCTATTCATAAATGTTCGTTATATTTTTTATTACTTTGTCCAGTGACGCCGTGGTTTCGCAAGTATTGGATGAATTGGGTCTGCAATTAACGGATCAATTGTCAGGACTACCGCAAGCTTCCGGATCTTTGAGTGTAGCGGGAAGTAAACAGCCTGTTGCAACGGCAGCTGGTGCGGCGGGTGGTACTGGTGGTGGTGGTGGAGGCGCGACAGACGGAGGTGGTAATGTAAATGATGCGGATGCGGACTTGCAAGCAAGACTTGAGAATTTACGCCGTGAATAAGGCGGTTGATGAACCGATAATTATGTATAAATATATAATAGTGTACAGAAATTGCTTTACATATTGTGATAATTCTAAAAGCTAGTTGTTGTTTCGATCAACAACTTCATACATCATCCAATGCAAACAATTTATTGGGATTTTTAGACTTGGTTACTTGATTTTTTTTTTTTAGTTCAACATGAATTAATTATCAGCGCAGCTTTACAGTCTCGCGATTTCGTCAAATTTTTAAATTCCGTATTCTACTTTATATTGACTATATTAACGAAACATAGAATAATGCCTGGTCTAATTCAGACGTAATTTCGAATGGTCATACGTCAAAAATATCTGATATAAGAAGGAAAACAAAAAAAAAACGAAGAAAATAAATCTCGGCGCCTTTATTTTCGTATTTTTCTAAAGCCAGCGGAAACGTAAGTTTAGAATAAGCCTCCAATAGTATCACCCTTATTTATAATATAGAAAAACATTAAAAACAAGCCTTAATTTTTTACGATGGTGTTATTATCTTTGTCGAGATTATACTTAATGAAAACGTTTATATGCATAATGTGTTCAAATATCTATCCAGTCCATTTGAATTGTAATTATTATATTGTCTGAACAGTCGAATCAAACATCTATACATCTGTTAATAAAAGAACTCAACATCGACCCCTACTATCTGGGCACTTATTAATCTACAAATATAGTTGTTTATTACCACAATTGAATTTTCAATCCAATAGAGAATTTATTATAGAATTATTATAGCGATAGGAATTATTCAAAGGCAGACAGATAAACAGGACTATGAAACATTTTTCATCTGAAATGTAGTAGTTCTGTGTGTCTTCTCCGCAAGTTTATATTCCATATACCTATAGGTATGTATAATAATAAGGATCAAAGCAGGTGAAAAAAATCTGAATGAAAGATGATCAGTTATACAAGTTTTTGCATTATTGTGAAGTCACTGATAGTACAGAGAATTAATTATGAAAATTTCTCACACATAGGTATAATCATGTTATTTGGTTTATTTATTTATTATTTTTTTTCTTTATTGTTTTCTTGTGAGATCTAAATTCTTGAATACGAGAATCTGTGACGTGTTAAGAACAGTAGCAACGTTATCATTTTATTATCGATATTTGTGACCTCTTGTAAATTTCATGGAGTTTTGTATTATGTATATCTATTTAGACAATTGCTAGATGGATGCTTACGTAAAACAACACTAATAGAATAATCTCACAAACTGTCTAAGTTCTTGAACAGGGAATCTTTATTTACAATGTGAAACGTTTCTTCCGTCTTTTTCTTTTTTTTTTTCTTTTATGATTTATTATTCTTAATTAGTTCAGAGCTCTTCAAAAAATAAGAGTCAACAACTTAGTGCAGAATATAAGACCCCTATCATCCTTGTAACGTTATCTAGGCGTTCGTTAACTTCCGCTTACAGTACGCTGTTACAACGAGACTAAAGTCTTACATACCGCAGAAAACTATACCACAGAAATGTCGAAACGATAATTAAACTCCTGTCCCAAGCTGAAGTTGAAGTTGAATTGCTTATGATCAGCAAGAGGAAAAGACAAAGAGTCAAAAATTATTATTCACCATTGAACCTCTGATATGCTTGTTGTAAAGTGATATATTGAAATCAGATTTTCAATATTTTAGATATTTTGAATTATCGAGAAGGGTGTGATCAGCGTTTCGACATTTATTTAATTAACATATGATGTATGTATACCATAGAAAAACAATTGTCAACGTTTGGTCAAGCATTCAGATAATATAAATATCTATTAACTAAGAGTGTAGTTTAAACTAATAAATCATCTACCATCCTGTGCGCTTAGGTCAGAAACATTGTATTTTACATATTTACAAGCCATTGTAATAGGTAATAATTATTATGAGAAGGACAGCTTAAAAAAGCAAGAAAATATATAAAATTGATAGTTTGATATTGGCAATTTGCCGTGAGTCATATAGTCCAAACTTGCACTTTTTCTGCGACTATGCACCAGCTTGCGTGGTCGTAATAGGATGAAATAATATGTAAATTCTCAACGTATTTATTAATTAGTTGGTCCAGCTCTCCTTCTCTGAAAACATGGTAGTACTGGTGATAAGTTATAGCCCCTCCGCCGTGGTCAGAGGGCAATGACTCTTGCGAAGAAGAGCCAGTTAGAGTTCCGTTGCTAGTCGCCGATACTAAGCATTCAGAATTAATGGATGCCTGTTGCCTTACCATGGGCGGACGAGAAGTAATCTCTTCCGAGGCCGAACGTATTTGAGAGTGAAGTTTGCTCTTGGCTTTTCTGTTCTTATACTCAGTATTACAAGATCCGAGAGAAGCTAAACTACCGTTATGAGTTTTTTCCGTCGCTACAGACTCTTGAAATGATTCAGTTTGACTAAAGTCGCTAAAGCTTGTAGTATTTTCTATAGAATCACCAATGTCGCTTGACTCTATCGAATTCCCAAACCTTAAGTAAGGTTTTTCAACAACGTCGTCAGTAAAGCCTGTGACTTCGCACTGGGAATTTATATCAGTCGAACGATGTCCCTTGTAGCTATCTTTTGATTCATTTTTAACATCACTGGTAAATTCTCCCGTATTTGAAACCAAAACAAAGTCCATGATATCCTCGGAACTGCTTCTCTCCATTAGTACGTTATGAATTACAGTTTTACTACTTATATCTGCATTTGAGCATTCTAGCCCAAGCAAAGTTTCGCTTGGCTTATTGTCAGTTTTTGAATTCTCATTATCGTTTATCGATTTGTTTAACCAGGCATTGGTGTCTACTAGTTCCCTATATTTACAATTTTCTAATTTTTCATTGCCTGGTAGCTGATCGTAACGAGGTACGGAGGAATCGATTATAAACGAATTAACAACTTTAGGTTCCCGACACAGATCCGTATCGATACGTTTCTCCTTCATATCTTCGTTGAATTCTAGTTCTGTTTTTTGGCAATACTGGTCAATATCATGGATAAGATTTTCGCTCAATTTTTCTGTAAAGTCAATTAGGTGACGTCTGCATTCTTCGTCCCAATTCTTTTCATCAGGCGATATTGAACTCGCCCTAGAATCTTCCAATAGTTCTTGCAGCTCTGAAGGAGAGGCGTTACTATTTCTCCAAGAATTTGTGAATCTGTATGACTCGTCAATTGTTGTATATTTTTGTGCTTTTGTTGAGTACAAGTTACTGTGCGGTTTCAATTGGATTGCAGTTTCAACGGCGTCCTCTAAAGAGCTCGCGACGTTTGCTGCTGCTTCCAAAAGTCTAATTGACTGCGACGATGCTAATGATATTTCAGTCGAAGATCCACTCAGACTTCTTGGTGTCAGTAATTCGTATGCGCTGTTGTTATCTAAATGACTAAATTCAGAGTGCTTCAATCCCGAGGAAGCAGCCTTTTCATTAGCGGTTCTAGATGTCTCTTGCCCGTTCTCATCCGACTTGTTAGTATCTGAAAAGTAGCCAAACCATTAGACACATGTATCTGAATGAAAGATAATACCTAAGTTCAGGAATTCAAGACGTTTCACCGTACCTTTATTTGCTGTAAAACGATCGTCCGATATCACACTGATTACAGAGCCGACAGATTCTGGAGAAGAAACTCCACTTGAGTCGCTATCCAAGTCGTCAGTTTCAGGATTAAACAGTTCTAGAGACAAGAGTCTGGGTAGTGGTCTAGTAACTGTTTCTAAACGTCCAGGAGTAGCTGCTGAGGCACGTCTGACCAATGGAAAAGAGGGCTTGGCACATCTAGTTGCAAATCCGGGCTTTTGTTTAAGAAGTTCCTTTATTTGGTTCAATCTTGCTTTACGACTGTCTTCCTCGTTGATCGAAGATTCCGGAATAGATTTCTCCAAAGGTTTTTCATGCGGAATTGACACCTCCTCGAGTACCGGGACGAGCGAAATTTCTTCAATAGATACAATCTTCTCGATATTTACTGTTGATTCGCTCTCAGCTTTAACGGGTGATTCCGGTTTTGTAGGACTCTGCTCTTTGAGGGTAACATTTTCGCAAGTACTAGCTGGATCTGGGAGATCAGGACTCTGCGGTTCGGTGATCTGAGCCTGGACAATGGAACAGGAGTCGGGTTCTTCGGCAGAGATCAATTTATCGAATATAGAAGTTTGTTGGCTGTTAGAAAAAGCACTAAAAAATGGTCTAGGCGGTATGGAATTTAGAGTACGAGGAGACAGTCCCGGCGGGCTTGTTGGCGGCAGGGATTTGCTTGTGGCAGGAAATTGTTTGAGAAGCGGAGATATGGGAATAAGTTTTAATCTTGGTCCCATTAAATCGGGAGGGTGTTTTATCCGGGGTGATGGCGGAGCTGACATTGCGGTCAATTGATAGCCAGGAGGTGCTGATATAGCATCAATAATAGAGGACAAATCTTGTTTTGGCACGTATATAACGGAGGCGAAACTATCTTCCGAATCGACGCTAGTATCGCTTTGCAAACTACTATCTTTTGATGAATCAGATCCATCTTCTCTAGACAATCGTCTTTCCACTGATTCCGCGTCTTTTTTTATTGACGGAGTTACTTTATCCGCAGGTTTTTGCTTCGGTGATAATGGCTCGCACTGTACAGCAGTAGAATTCTGATCGTCATCTTCGTTCTCCGCCGATGTCCAGCCTTGAAGCATCTTGACAAACCCATTTTTAATTGACATTCCGGATACCTTTTCTATATTTGTAGTTGACTGTTTTATTCTACTTGTAAGGCCACTTTTCAAAAGTTGGAATCGTTTTGTAGCATTCCCAGAGTAAAGTGAATCCTTGAATGCTTCGAATGCTTTCCTCTTGCATATTATTTCTTCGTTTAACGAAGCCTGCTTCATTATATTTCTCCTAACTTTTTCTTTCTCTTTTAAACGATCTATAGACATGAGTTCTTCGTTTAGAGAGCTTTGTTTCTGTACGTTACCACGTTTTACAGGCAATCTTTGTACATTCTGTAAAAATAAAAAATAAGAAGATTGATTCACACATTGCTCTAGCTTTTCGTGAAAAAAAAAAAACAAAACTGAAAGGCATTGATGAAATTATAGATTCCAATGAAGCATAGAATTACCTGGAAATCCGGCAGATCCTTGATAAGTTCTTGAATGGCAGTGTTTTCCGAAATTTCTAAACAAATATCTTCGATGAAATGTGACTTTTGCTTAACGAGCTTAGGCTTGGAGTTGCAAAGGGGTGGTGTGTCGACAGTTTCATTTAAAAATGAGTCAGAAGTGAGGGTAGAGCATAGTCCCGGAATACTAGATCTTGATCTGACAAGATTGAGTCGTTGTATTTCCAGAATATCACCAAGACTTTTTGATTTGACGCTCAGCGTGTCGGGAAACTTGTTGAGCGTTACGTTAATATCTTCAAGTCTCCTTAATTCTATTGGCAAATCATCCACATCTCCGCTATCGTCGTGTTGGATATGTCGTCTTTCTTTCCCTACGTTCTGGCTCCATGTCTCCAAAAACCATGGGCGACTTCCAGGACCACCTCGCTTTCCTCCTGCCAATTTCTAGACAATAAACGTCAACAATTACTCTCTATAAATAAAACTCCGGCCCAATTTTACCAAATTGAGGATTAAATCATCAAGAAAATTACCTGCAAAGCTCGTCTAACAAAACTGTAACATGTTTCATTCGGACTAGAAAGACTGCTGGTCGAGGGAGATGGGCTCAGCACTGGATCTATCCAATAACTTTTTGTTCCGTACTTTTTCCGACTGTTTCTGCAATCGTATTACGTTTATTAATACAAGTATTAGTGTATGATTTATCGAGAAACTAAAAGGTTTGTGTAAATACCTTTTAGATGTTAATAAATCTTTTGAAGCAGCTTGATTCGATTGTATTTCATCGGCGTATGGAATCCCTGATGATTTTGCCCCGTTTGAAGACGAACTGAGACAATAGGCCTTGGGCCATGGAACCAACACATCCTGAGATTCGAACTGAAAAGGAAGACAATTATTTTTTTTAAACCAGTCGACGTGAATATATCGATCATATAAAAGTTTGACTATTCTTTTCTTCTCGGTGTTTTGATTACCGAAACAAAAAAAAAATGTCAATGACTAGGTAGTTACTATTTATTCAATAAAATCGAATCATCTTTTACATTTAAGAACTGGTATATGCCTACTTTACCTTTCTGTGTCGTTGTTCCATAGCCCAAACAGATATCACCAATCTTCCGCCGATTCGTAATACTCTAGCCAATTCCTTGAGCGCATGAACCCGCCTCTCAGTTGTAGCAAAATGATGGACAACAGCAATGGATAGAACTGCATCAAAGCTATCATCTCTGAAGGGTAACGACAAGTTGTCACAAATCAAGACCTGCAATTTAAGAAAAATGAAGTATGTGAAATGAACTGATATACAATTAATTGTTTCTCTCTATTACATACAAGTGAAGCTTCCCCATTTTATGGATACTTACCTCGTTTTCTTTTTCACGAGCGATGTCTGTCAGGTGTTTGCACCTGTCTGCTCCCACTTTGAATATACTCTGGTTTACGCTCAGATATTTCCCATTGCCGCAACCTGGGAGGAACGATGAAAAAATCTGAGTATCATAACTGTATAATTTCGCAGTGAGGAAAGACTAGGGGAAAATTTTTCATGGTTCATTTGCTCAAGGTGAATGGATAAGGAACAGTGTCTCGACTGATATTTAGTACGTAATGAATAATGGGGAAAGAATTGCAATTCAGGGGTTTAGTGTTACAAAAAATAGTGGGAGAGGTGGTTTTTTAACTCGATTCGACTGGACTCACCCACGTCACAGACGAGGGCCCCAGGCTCAAGCTCTTCAAGAAATTGATATATGCGAGGCCAATGCCGGCTCTGGGCAGTCTTCTCTGCACATTGTTCATATACTTCGTGAACGTAGGCTTGCTCCAAGGCCACCGACCTAGCTGTCTGTTCCCCGTCGCTCTCAGACATCCCTCTCGCTAAGATGATGGCTTCTTACCCACATCCACACTCGTGGTGACACACTACTGTAACAAAAGAAAATTTACTTTATTATGTGAATAATATTATCCCATTATCATCCAAATGTTGTGTTTGTCAAAAAAAAATGAAAAACAAAAAATAACAAAGAAGCTTGAAAAAGTTAAATATAAAAAAAATTGTTTCATTGTTATTTATGCAGATAAATCTTAAACATCTATCTATATTCACATTCTTCTGCGGTATATACATATGAAATTAAAAAGTGATTAAGGATGTGGTAGACATAGGTATCCATAAATATACTATTATAGGATAGTTAATGGTTTATAGATGAGCATGAGACTGGCTTTTCTGGACTATAACAATAATGAGTAATGAGTTGAATATTTATATCCTGAATCTTATCCTTCAATTTCTATACATAAGTATAACAGATTTCTAAATCTGCAAACTAGAGGTAAACAAAAATGAGAGTCAAATGTTTAACAATCAAGAATTATTGATAATCATTGAAGGTGTGGTTTTTATGTTATTATTTTTTTTTCTAATTTTATTCTTCCTCGATTCCCCCTTAGAAGCAGAAAATCTCTTCGAGTAGGTGAATATTATTGTGTAATTCCGTCGTTACTTTTCGTTTTAAGAATTATATTGTTTTTCGTATCTACAGCGGAACCGCGTAGCTTAAGTGCAGTGACGACGGTTACGGTATTTTCTTCTGTTAATAGTAGGTAGATGGTATGAACAAGGAAGGCGGTTTATAGTACACATACGTATAATAAGATGCAGAGACCCGGAAGCTGGAGATCTTATACAATAAGTGTAATATCTTATTAATAATAACATCCGCGACGATAATAATAATAATTATTATAATAATATTCTCCAGCTGCCAGGGTTTTGTATTCGAGAGATGATGACTTGAATCAAAAAATAAATAAAAATAATATATAGGAGCAAGAAAAAAAAGGGCATAAAAATGGAGTAGGAAATCGATGAGCTTTACATAAATAATAATACAGTCAAGTACGTTCGCAAGTGCGCTGACGTCACAGGATACGATTCCGCGATCGTACTAGGTATAATGTATATGTATGTAAATATGTGAACATACTAATAACAAAAGGCATATAGCTATAACGCGTAGGAATAATATATAATCACGTATAGTATAGATAATATGCTGAACTGCGAGGCGATCTGGATATATCCTTGCAGTTCGGACATTCAATTATTAACTTCATGTGCATTAATTGTTCTCTGGGAATGCATTTGCATTTGAATTCTATGGGGACTCCCAGGTATACGTAACAAGTATCGCTATGCTTATGTATGTGGGTGTATCTGTGTGCGTGTCGGAGGTTGGTTCCGAATATCTCGTCTCGGTGGTGTTGGGGGCGGATCAGCGGAGGAGTAAGAACGAAAGAATAAAGAAATAACAACTGGGGGTTGGGGTGGGGTGGGGGATGGTAAACTGATGCGAGATCAGTAAACACGCAACACGCGACACGGCACACGGGACAAAGTGTAACAGGCGTATAGTACAAGGTAGTAGCTGTATAGTTGCGTAAGCAAACGGTAAAGTAGCCGCGTCGTCTTTCTTTCTCCTTCATCTTCATCTTCTTCTTCTTCTTCTTCTTCTTCTACTTCTACTTCTTCTTCGTCTTGTTCACCTTCTTCGGGGGCTTTGGACAGGTTTTGCTCTAGGCAAATTAAAAAGTAAAGTTTCAACGCTGATGCACGCGAACGCTTCCAAGGCCCCGGTCACGGTCTGACCCAACGAATGTTGTTCACGTTACGTACGATGAATACCTACACACATTATACCTATACCTTACACCCATACCTATCAGTTTATTTATCATTTTGTATCAAGTCTAAACACATACATATATAAATATATGAAATATCCTACGACAACAATATAGGTATAACATACCTATATACGCAATTCTGTATTATCGTACATACCTATGGGTATACGCGCGATCTACACTGGCGTAACATAACGGCGAAGGGGTCCAAGAAGAAATTCATTCAGAAATAAAACAGAAAGAGAAAACTAAAAAATTGATGAATTGATATATCTTTTGAAAACAATTTTGGAAAATAATAATGCAGCAGGTTTCGAATCTGAAGAGGTGAAGAGAAAAAAAACAGAAAATTGGAGGACATAATATGTACATACATATATATTTAATTTTGTAAAAAGAAAACCATTGAATTCGTGAAGATCAGCTTAAATTTTATGGACGATCTATCAGTATAATTGAAGCTTTAATCTCACTGTAAAAAAGAAATGGAAATTTTATTTTCGAGCCTCCCTTTACGCCACTGGATAGAATATAACTTATTACGCGATCCAGGCGTCCCGGAACTGTATATAGGTATACCATGGTGTCGAGAAAATAAACAAGATCAACGGCGGGTCGCGGATATTGCGTAATGTTTTCTCGCTCCTTTGTAATTGTCCGAGGGAGGGATAGGTACTACGTATAATCGTAAAGACCCAGCGGCGATCTACGTTTTGTCATTTTTTCGCGAAAGTTAGGTATATCTGTACAGGTACAACATAGGTAAGGTAATGCCTATACAATATACATATAGACTGCAGGATATAATACGAGTTGCGGATCAAATGAGGGGCGTTATTCAGTCCGGCCCATGCCTGCAGTAGATAGAATATATTTTTTTGAATAACGGAGCTTAATCTTCGAAAACTCAGTATTATATTATATAGGTACAGGTATTGGCGGAATTTAGTGACCCGAATATTACAAATTATCAGATAAAGTAATCGAGCCCTCGATATTCTATGTATACGCACTCGTTTTTGTCGAGAGATAACGTACGAACGTTCGTTGATCCAAATAATAATTTCTAAATCAAAAAATAGAACGCTTCAATTACATTGAAGGTATTACATGATTATTTACAGCAGCTGGTATCATACCGAATTCCGTGATTTTTAATAAAATATTCATTCCGTTCAAGATATTTCCCTGAAATATTTACACAGAGATTCTTGTTGGAAGTACCTTAAGTATAAATAACCGCTATAACCACACTTGAATATCTTATTATACTCGCATATATATATTGAAGTGTGCTTATAATAATTTTTTCGTGAATCATCAGAGCTGCAGTGGGAACCAAAAAAAAATCAACGCAATGACATTCATTTCTGGGAATGAAGTGACGAAGTTTCTATCTTTTGACGAAAACAAGAATTCTCAATGTATGTACATACATACATACCTACACTCATATATTAGCTGCGAGACGAGACATTCGGTAAACTTATACGTTTTATGAAAATTACAATAACATTTTTAATGTGTTTGATCAACTCTTATTTTTTATTCCATTTTTTTCTCACAACTCACGTAAACCTCAACGTGTTGTTATATTTGTCAAAATATATGTTCGCGGAAAGCGGATTCATCCGGATCAAAAATACATGTATAAAGAAAAGCATATATGTGGGAAAAAAGGGCATTAATTGATTATCGAATGTCTGCAAAGATGGTGATGGTTTTGAAAACGGTATTTCTTACCTCATAAATTAATACCTACTTGTTTAAATTATCATTTACCAGGGGAAAATAAACAGCGGACATCGCGGTATGGTGGTAAAAAATTGAAAAAGGAGTTTATGACGTAATCTTCGTATACTTGAATACATGCGGGGACAGTAGCTAATAAATTACAAAGGGTAATGAGCCGAGCGTGCGGTGTTTTATAATCAGAAAAAGAAAGAGGAATTCTCTTTTTAGTAAAGCAAATTTACCAATTCAAACAACAATTATCGTACATATACATGTATACCAAAAATATATATTTAAAGAGCTGAAAATCCCGTTAATTCTTGGGTCAATTACCAGGGCGATGTCGTACGTTACTAAAATTCCCAACTCGGTATCATCGATGGTTTTAAACACCGGCAGTGAAACAGTTGTTGAAATATTTCAAAAACGTTTATCGTTTCTGCAGTGAAATCAGCTGAAGATGAATTATTTCTATCACGAGAAACTTTACTTTCAGGTTTAGCCATTATTTTATTTTCCCTGTATCTGAGAAACCGGACTCGGTAAGCACGACACCAGCGTAAAAAATTATTGGAATTATATTCAGTCCTTATAAAAGTCATAATGGCCCAAAGAGTCCCAAACTCTTTCTCACACTTATTATTTTCAAGATAAATCCGACATATGTCAATGAAAATTATCAGATCAATCACGTCTTTATCCATCTATTTTATTATGGGATGAAATAAATCGTAAATAAATATATAAAGTCAAAATCGAACCCCGACGAAGAAGTAAAAGAAGAAAAAGAAGTCCCCGATGTCAGGCATGATTTTTTGATTTTGTGATATTTTTTATAATACGATCAACAGGTTCGTTCGCGGTATGCTACGGGATCAAAAACAATCTCGATTACTAAAACAGCCGAATAAATTCCACTTCCGAACCCCACCGACATCGGGAGCGAAACTTAACAACTATCAACTACGAAATGTTCAACGTCGTGTGTGTAGCTTATAGGGTAAATGTTGAACATCATGGTGATGCGTGCGGCACTTCGACGAAGGGTGCAACGGAGGCCCATGCTTCAAAGAGAACATCATCTACCTATACCGTAGGTATACAAAACCCTCCAACGAGCGACTGCGCGTTAAATTTACTCGATATTCCAGGGTTTCAGAGTCCGGACCTCGCAGTTTCCATAGACTAGTTTAACTAGTTTTCATATGTCAACCTAAAGTAGTATCGTACTTGTACGTTACGTATACCTATGTGTCTATTATATATAGTATTATATAGGTACTAGGTTCACGTCGACCGTCGAGAGTATATATACAGTATATACTCTCATTTCGAAAAGGAACGACATAATATTTCGCGTTATTATAGCATAGCGTGTAAACGCATACATGCATATACATCATCTATACATCGAAGACTCCACCTTATAGTAGGTACATGCAAGTGTGTAGAAAGTTCGAGAGAATCATGTTAAGAAACACGAAAGTGATCTAATTCTTATTATACCTATAACGACAAATTTGTCCCGTTATAGTATGGGTGTACCTATATATGTAGCAGCAATATGAGGAGGAGGAGGAAGAAGAGAATGTGCGCCAAAGCTGGGAACTAGATTTTACTCACATCAGAGAAATGAGAAATCTTACTTTTAGCTCGATACGACGCAACGATCAACTTTTGCCAGACCGTTACCCTGATCCTCGTCATTTTCTATAGAGATGATATCGACGGATCAGTTTTTACGAAGGTATGTATACATGCCTACACGACGATTGGCCCAATTCTGTTCTTTTTTTTTGTTTTTTCGTTTCTTTGCTATCGCAGTCTCGACGTTCTATGTATATGTACGTAGGTATAATCATTGATCTTAGATAACACAGCCACGATAGTCTGGCGGACTTCTGATACCGATATAACAATGCGACGCCCGATCATTGTCCGATATACTATGTATACATAGAGAGGACAGTAGACAGTAGTAGAAGAAGAAGAAGAAAAAAAAGTATAGGCCGAAAATCGAGGGCAACGTATATAGTGAGGGGGATCAAGGATCTGAACATATGCTCAGATTTGGAGGAACAGAAAAGTATAGTTTGCTGTACCGTTGCTAGTGGTAAGGTAACAACAAAAAAAAAAAAAAACGAAAAAAATTGAAAATATCAACCCTGACCGACGTACTATGGGCTGACGTCTGACGTTTTGAGAAACGGGAGATCATTTCTTATATATACACTACGTATTATAGACGCACCACGAACTGGCCCAACTTTTTATAATCTATCTCAAGGCTTTGTATATACTTATGTGTATATAGATATATACCTCTATGTACCTATATAGGATGTATACGAGTGTATTGGTCAGATAAAGTTTTGACCGTTCGTTTAATAATATTATAACAATGATGAAAAAAATAACTGCAATAGTATGTGTATATGTATGTATGTACCTATAGGTAGTGATAATACACGTTTTTGCATACTATATCGATGTGACACAATATGCCGCGTTGATACGAAAAGAGCCGCCGCCGCCGCAGAGAACTAAAATTTAGGGCACTGCAGAGGCTCGCGTTATACGTAGGTACATATAGATCGATGAAAAACGCAGATCTGTATAAGGAGCTAGTGGGAGGATAGGGGTTTGTATAGGGAAGATGAGAGAAGAGAAGAGCGAAACTGGTAACGAAAATTTAAGACATCAACCCCGCAGACCTGTACCTGAGGGTAACATTTCGAATCGACTAAATTCCATCTTACGCGTTGGTATACACTGTAGAGTTTTACTCCTCCTGCTGCTGCTACTGCTACTGCTCTAACCCCCTGGGGAAAGTTCTTCTCCTTCCTTATAAGAGTTGCGTCTTGTTCTTACGAACTTTTTCCCTAAAGTGTTTTTTTTTTTTTTTTGCAAAATCATCAACGTACGTATTCTCGATATAGATATAATAGTGCAGTATATGAATGAGTCTGCGTGGAGTATAATATGAGGTATACGTGTCCTTTTATTTGAAAATTTCATATCATTTGCGATATAAAATGAAACAAAATAATGGTATTTCACATCATTTGGATAACTGCAACCGCATTCAAGAGTAGTTTTTGAAAGTTTTCGAATCGATCATTGTTGCCGTGTTATAGCGAGCTGCAGCTCGGTTGGAGCAAAGCTGTTTAATTAATCGTGGGAAAAGTTTGCCTGCGGAAACAAGGCCGAACGACGACAGTGACACGAAATTGCTAAATATAGCTATACGTATTGTAGTACATACATTTGTATGTATTTTACTTCATGTATGTATGTATCCTACGTATGTACATACATATCTTTGGTGGTTTAACTGTTATACATTCGACGTTTCTGTTTCTACGGTATACAGGTATAATAATTATTCTTTCTGCGGTAGCCTTGTGACCGTGATGATTGTCGTGATCTGAATACACTTACTCCTTATGTATATACCTATATCTATACAATAAACGTATATTGTGTACGTACGAGTTTGTAAATTGTTATTAGGTAGGTATAATAGTATACGACTCGTGACTGCAGGCAGGCTCTGTCGAGGGGATAAAAAAGATAATAGATAAAAAGACAAAACGTTTGACATCGAAGGAAAACAATCAACGTGGTGCAGCAGTAGCAGTAGCAGTAGCAGTAGCAGCAGCAGCAGCAGCTGCAGGATTATGATTAAGAATATCCCAGAAACCTAAATAGTAAAATGGGGGTAAAAAAAAAAAAAAAAAAAAAAAAAAAAAAAAAAAAAAAAAAAAAAAAAAAAAACAGGGAGGGAAAAAGGTAAAAGAAAGAAGAAAAAAAAAATGAGATTAAAATTACTGTATGTGCAGGTAAAAAGCAACGAATTATTATATGTACGTATATAGGTACACAAGTTATCAGGTTACATTCTTGAAACGTTGGTTAAACAGCCTTGTCCTCGGTGGTGTGCTGTAGGTAGGTATAACAACTAGCGTAAACCTCTACTTTCGTGCCAATGGTAAGGACAACCTCGACTAATAATTTCATCGCCTAGAAATCACCTTGTAAAAATTGACTTCGCTTCTTACCGCGACTACTTGTATATCGTATACTTATATACGTTATTTGTATGCATGTATGTATTATATATACAGCATATGTATGTATTATATGGGACTTGCAGGGAACGTTTTAACAGCGATTCTTATAAATATGCCTAATGATTACGTGTTGCAACCGTCAAGAAAATAACGTAATCGTTAAAATTGCAGTGAGAAAGAAAAAAATAATAATAATCATCTGTGTAACAGAAATTCAATTTTATGATCAAAAAGGGGGGAAAAAAAAAATAATAATAATTTCATGAGGTACAGCTCTGCAGGTATAACGATGAGAGCATAACTTTATGAGTTTTTTCCCAGTTTCTTATGCCTTTTCGAATCAAGACACGGATAAAAATAACGTGAATCATATGTAACATATATACGTATACATACATGATTCCAATTTTGTTGGTCGTAAGTTTTATTATATCATTTTTAATACGTGCCATGATTATACATAATGGCCTTGAAAATAATTATTCTGTAGCAGGATATGTGTGTTCTTGTATATAGGTATATGTATAACACACGATTTTGTACTCGTATAATAAAATTTGTATAAACTTTGATTTCAAGTTGACTCGTAATTTTTTATTTATTTTTTCTTCCTCAGATTTGGGACTATTATAGAAAAAATAACCGATAAGGAGTATATAGATTCAATTAGCAATCGTCGAAAAAGTAAACAACAATAGTTTAAAACTGTACATATCGAGGAATTAATCTGCGTCAGAACTTTCTCTGCGGCAAAACGAGTTCGAAGATAAATCGTCGAGACTCGCCCGTGCCGTTCGATACAAAGCTATAGGGTTTAGGACTGTCGGTGGTGGTGGTGGCTGCTGCTGTCATTATAATTTATAAATCTGTAGCAATAATGTTTACGCAACAGCTATAAGTTCATACCGCGCCTTTAACCGATCCTATATACAAAACGGATATTGTACGTATATAATGTATATAGATATGTATACCTATGTCTCAGACTTGCAGGAATCTGTTTCAAATATTGATTAAAAATGATGAATGAGTATAAAAACTGCATTGAGGGAACTTCCGTGTCTTACAATTAGCCCTAGAGCCTCAGGAAATAAGTCTTAACGGTAATATAAAGTTTCGAACCTATACGTATACATACCTATAACCGATATGTATTTACATATAAAGTGTTATAGGTATATGTACCTAGTTATAACGTGAGATTAAATTATAGCGGCGATAACCGTGTAGGTATATGTATAACGCAAAAATATATATACCATCGCATGTTATTTACTACTACCACCTACTCCCACACACACACCAATAGGGTGGAAATGCCACCCCTTCATTCATGGTCCACGAGGGTGCAATATAATTGGCCTACTCTTTTCACTCACTCTAACTAACGATATCATCGTGGTTAATTTTCTTACGCCTACCTGGGCACACGATGCAGGGTGTATATATTACGCGGGCAGATATTATAAACGTGACTTCTCAGTTATAGGGCGAGGGACGGAAATCGTGCGTAACGTAGGGAGGTCAGACGACTCACGTGTGTATATATATATATATATATATATATATATATATATATATATATATATATATATATATATATATATATATATATATATATATATATATATATATATATATATATATATATATGTATACATTTTAACAAGTTGTATACCTATGTGTATAGTTATATGCCTGACACACATCAAAAATGAAAAATAAATTGACCATTGAAAAGTTTTCTTTTCCATTTCTTTTGGTGAGGTTAAATTCTAATTATCTAACAAAAAATTTGTTACATTTTAACATCCCTTGGCAGTCTTCGGGTCGATCACTTGTCGTTTAATATGACCTATATGACCTTTGACCTGCTAAGGGTGCATCGTGATATCTGCCAACTAAAATAGGCCAAGAGGCTGCAGGGCGAGAGACGAGATAGTCAGTTCACGCTGTACTCAGTATATGTATGTATACGTACCTCGGATCAATTATTACTTATAATATAGCTAGAAAATAAATATCTGCAGTATAAGGAGGATATTTTATCCCGTTAGAAAGAGCATATCTTTTAAAAACTATTAAATATTACGATACTGTTATATTTTATTAATTTATTTATGTATTCATGATTTGACTTTTCGCCTGCTGCGTCTGTATTATATATAGATATATAACCGTATACTACTTTGGATAACGAAGATCCTGGAATGTGGGACTAAAATGTCGTATGAATCTATGTCTATATATATTATTAAAACCACGCAATAAAAGTCCTTCACATTTACATTAAACAGCAAAGTTACACCTCTCATCATATACATTACTTACTACCTACTCTAAAAGTTTCAATAATCCGTGAAGACTGTGAGCAGCTATATGGGTATACTACTACTACCTACTCTTGGCCAATTGTTAATCGGCGTTTACCGTAACGATTATATTTAAAATATAGATATACCAGAATCGAGGAATATAATAAAGAGTATAAAATTACACACGCGATGATGTTTAGCATCTATGGCAAGAAATGAAAGGTTAATTAATCGTAAAACCGCAAAACGACTTATGCATGCAGCAGCTGGAGATTTTGATTGTTCAGAGAAACAAAAAATATAATATTAAATATTATATTTATTGTCTTATTATAATAGGCATCGTGTAAAAAAAAATGAGAAAAGGTCGCGACCTCTAACAATTAAGAGATGAACGATGGGAAGAAAAAAAAAGGTACCTAATAATAATTAACAATACAAGAATTTATACATCCGCTTGTAAAACTCACGAAGGTATATACTACAGGTAATTGTGTATGTATAACGATTCTATTGACACTCTTTTATACACGCATATTTAAGAAAAAAAAAAAAAAAAGAAAAAAGAAAAAAAAATACCTACGTCGTCTCGTCGCCCTAAGTAGCACGAGCAAGACTACTTTCTTCGTACAATTTCCGTCGACTTTCCACACGACACGTAGATTACATATACCTACATACATCCATGCGTATAGGTATGTATGTACGACGAGTACATACATATTTCTAGGCAGCCATATACGCAAAGCACATACGAATGATTTATCTATAAGCACAATTGAAGGTATACACTATGTGTAACTGGACAGCGAAAAGATTTTAATTCGGACTAACCATTATTTGAAAAATTCCCCGATGGTATAAAAGAAGAAGAATTGGGAGAAGAGAAAATGTCCTATATACCTATACCCATCTTACGGTATAATATGAATGTGCTAAAAATAGAAGGGCGAAAAATGCGCGCCCCTAGCTCAAAGGCTGTCGAGGGGTTGGCGGAGAGAGGATAGAGAGGCAAGAGGGGTGCAGGGCGAAAAGATAGAAAGAGGGACGAGGAGAGGTGGGGAGAGACGCGGGGATGGTGGTGCGTGGGCGACGTGGGTGACGTGGGCAATGGGTATATATAGTTATACGGGGTTGAAAGGGGGATGGATACAGCGCTAGATACAGGAACAGCCGAAGCAGCGTGCCAGCGCAAGGGTGGCCGCCATGAATGAAAGCAGCGCGTATCGATTTATCCGCATTCCGTACCGCCCTATTTATAAAGTACAGTAAACACTACGCTTCTACAATGTCCACCGAAATGCTGCACCTTTCATCTACGTATGCGGCTATCTATTCTACCCCCACCCCTACCCCGTTCTTTATCATCCACCCTTATCACTTAATTGGAAAAAACCTATTTTCGTTAGAGAACCATCATACGCCAACGACGTTACAGCGAGAGACATATTTAATATAAATATCAACTCGTTTCTGCCTACTACGGACATTTTTTTATCGTCATATTTGAGGGAGCTGCAGATAAAATAATACGATCTGCACGAAATAATGCCAACTATAGTGAATCGGCTAATCTTTTCTTCGGTTTTAATCGCGCGGTATTCGTGTCTGTGATATAAAGAACCCTATGATGAAAAACCACTTGTTCATTCATTGTCCATTACGTGAATTAGGACACGATTTTTTTAATCAAGATATTATAATAAATAGTTTTAAGATACAATATTTCCCCGCACTGCAGCAACATCAGCAGCTAGCGATTTATTTCATACAACATTATACTTAAAGGTATATTTTTCGACGAGATATTGAAAAATTAGAAAAATCTCGTTTCCTCGCTTCTATCGGACTAACATATCGGTTCGGTGAAAAAATATGTTGAAAGATTGATATACAGGGTATATAAAATGAATGGTTTTGACGTGGAGTAAAATGAATATTGTAACGAAAAAATTACCTCTATCATGTCAACGGATGCCTCTTCATCTTTGCTTCGTATAACGTTTCAAACGATTAATGTTAACGAGACGATACACTATTTCCACTGATTCAACGATCTCCCCGAACGCCATAACTCTTCATGTGATTTAATTAGCGAACTTTGGTTTTGACGCTAGATGTACGGTGTTAGAAGGGTGTAATATACATCACGTATATATTTTGTTTTTTGCTTTTTTTTCCGTTTTTTTTTTTTTTATTTTTTACCAAAGATCTTAAGCTCGATCTGTTCGACACGGTTTTATAGCCGCTTATCAAACCCGGGAAACGAAAATTTTCGTTCTTATTACTTTTTAGACCGAGAACCCAGCTATCCGTATCAGTCGACGAATACCTACTCCGAGGGTTGCTACTGCAATTTGAAAGCTCTCCACGAGACGGAGCCACCGTTGGCTGGCGCATTACGCTTCTGTATATGATGTTTTATATACCCTATACCCCATGTATGGGTATAACATCGTGTATATATGTATATGTATATGTATATCTGTTATATTTGATCCTTCACGTTTCGTCGATGTCGATATCGCCGCTCTAGTATTACGTGACGTAGCATCCGTTTACGTATAAATAGCACGTACGAAATGTACGTAACTTGGTTCCCTTTCATATAGAACTTGTATGTACCAGAAAAAAAAACCACATACAACAATAAACCTATGCATCCCCTATTATTGTGTATGCACCACATTATACTCCATACGTACGTGAAGTAATTTATCCCGAGAAAATAAAGACGTCAGTCTATATTATGGTGTATATAGTATGTATACACTCTCTTACGTCATTTCATTCAATCCCTAGATTACGTCGATATAAGTTATCAATGAATTTAAAGAAATTTTCTATTTCTCTGACTCCCCGATCGTATAATTATAAACATATTACGTATACCTGTGTATTTAAATATATTCCGAAATTACGTAATTCGATCTTTCTGCAGCGGTTCGAATGTTTCGTGATTTTTGAATAGCTAATGAAGCAGCTACAGGCCGAAGTATCGAGTTTAATGGACATAGTTTGACATTTCACTGGGCGAAATATGTACGTATACATATACACACGTATGTATACGCGTTATGATAATATTTGGATAACCAAGCTTTCGGGAGTAGCGGTCTGTCTCCCGGTTAACCATTAATTTCTTCCCCCCCACTGCACCGGATCCTTCGAGCTTGCCGCGAGTAGTGGGTGCCGGTACAGGTAAGACAGAGTTATAAAGTCGGTTTGTATCAGTGGGTTTCCATCCCACGAGATCAAACCTGTTTACTCTTTAAATCTCCGGTTATATATATGTATATATATAATATATATCATTTTATTTCACATTCGTCAAATAATTTTCTATACAAAAGTTGTGTAATAAAAAATTGAACCGAAGAAATATATTTCACGCTGCAGGAGCTGCAGTGCACGGGAGGAATATTAACGCTAAATATATTTTTCATTTTCAATTGTAAAAAAAAAAAAAAGAAATTACAAACAGTGAGTTTTATATCATAACGTGAGACTTTAAGTTTTACCACTCTTGTATAGCTGCTGCAGGTGTTGGAAATTCAATATTGAGAAATAATTTCACAACACGTTGATCGATATATCTAATGCTTATCCGCATTATGTTTACAACACACAATTATTAGTGCAGACAGTATACCCGCATATAAGAGATCTTTTGCCTGCAGATATCGAATGAAAAACTTATTATATATTATATCTATTGATAGTACGAATGAAGCAACAAACGATAGATGAGATAAAAATTGATAAAATACGCAACAATTTCACTATATATTGAACCCATCTCAACATCTCCGGTCTATTCGAGCTATACGAATTCATCATCATCATCGTCAAATTGCCAGTCAGAGAGACTGCGATCGAAAGTGTAGGTAAGAGTTTATAAGAACTTAATACAATAAATTACTCATGTTATTATATATCATTATGTTTCTAATTTATTTTCTACAAAGATTCAGTAAAAAGAAACCATGGTATTTAATAGACGCGATCCTCTTCACTTATCGTTTACCGCAATTATACCTACCTAAAATTACCTCTCCATGTTAGCAATTTGTCTCTTTCTCTATTTTTCTAATCGTTAAAATTCTACGTGTTTCGGTCTAAAGTTATATGCAGTTTATGATAATTACACGGTATAATGGATACATATACCTATGTAAAGGTATATATCCGCATGGTAACTCTCGCGGAACGTTAAACCAGGTCTCTGGTGTGCGTGATTATGTCAAATTAAAATTTAATCGAAAGCTTTTAGAATTTCGATTAGAATAACGCATCTGATCGTGACGGTATGTGTTGTATGTAGATATATACTACATGTATGTAACGCTTGTCCTGAAAAATTATACGGATGATTGAATCGTTAATTTGTATTGATGAAAGCAGTATGTAGTACCTACTTCGCGAGATGCAATTCATATTATGTATGTAATGTATAGTGCATTTCACTGTCAAAATTCACGGTATTTCGCGTATACCCAGAGAATTCTATGCTGACGTATATCGTTATTATGGTGGAGCAGATTTATCGGTCCACGACGTAGCGTAATGACAAAAAAATTAAATAAAGAAAGAGAGCGAGGGAGACGAAGAGAAGGTGAAAAAAAAAGTGATTAGAAGGGACGCGGCTTCGGCTTCAACGTCAAGACATTCTCAGAGTCTTTTGACAAACTTCTCGATATTTATCATCGATCCATTAACAAGGCGATCAAGATCGTAATAGGGGCAACAACGTGTCTGGCATTCATTGGCATTTGAATACGAACGCGTAAAATGTATGTATAGTCGAGTTGGTAATACGTGAGAATAAACTTTCTACTTTATCATCTGAAAAATAAATCCAAGGGCGGAAGGAAGCCAACGGGCGACGATCTAGTTTTACCGCGACAACTAGCGGCGGATAATATTAGTCGAAAAAAAATACTACATAAAGATCGAATTGAGTTGCTCGGTTTGAAATATGTGTTAGAAAACTTCTATGCTTTATACAACCACCAGATAGTAGTCTGCTATGTATTTTTCATTTTATTTTTATAAAACTTCACGAATGACAAGCTTTCGTGAAAATACGTATATCTGAAAATAGTTCATTTATTAATGAACGATCTACGTATTTAAATTCTTTTTCTTTTTCGTCGAAAATTTTCGTCAGAAAATCTTCACCTTCCGCGTTTTTACATCGCTCTATTATTAGGTAGGTTGTCTCAGCCTAACCAACAAACCCATCTGACATTGACAGCTGACAGAAATAAAGAATCGTTTTATCGTACATACGTACAATTGAATAAATAATTTAACACGAACGGTTCGTGTTTCTTCTAAATTTGAATAACGTTCGATAATTATTGAAGAATAAGATACTAAATTTAACTCTTGAGAAAATTTTTCCCGTATTCAAATTTATCACGTTTGTTTACAATTGCGAATAATAATAATGATAAACAATTCTTTGTTCTCTCTGTTATTCATTTATTTCCTTATCTAATCTGCCTCCCCTCGGTCATAGCTCGCTATGTTTTTGTTAACGAACAAAGAAATCTGACTTAAAGTTGAAAAGCCTGAGTATTGACGTGAGAATCATCGACGATCATTTACTATTAATTTCGAATATCTTGTATCCAGGGTATATTGATTGTTTGTGTATCAATTTAAGTTGTATATGAAAGGAAGTCTTGAAGTCACACACTGTCAGTTGGGGAGCTGAATGTGTGTGTTAAAAATGAAATGGGGCATTGGGTGAAAGTATGGCTTTGGCTTGGAGGTCTTATATCAGATCAGTCTTGCGGGAACTGTACACCGTGTATATACGCACATACATACATAGATACGTATATGATACATAGCTTTTCTTTTAATCCGTGTTTTACTCCCTAATGAAGAGTTTTCACACGTCCCCATGTCTCAGTACTCAGTTCCAATTGCAATAATATCGACTTTTATAAATCTATGCATTATTTGAGAATCATTTCCAGTAAGATCTGAACATTATCGCCCATGCTTTCTACTATTATCTAGTCAATATTATAATAATATTTGAATTGTGTCCCAGAATGTTACACACGGTGTGGATATGCTGCTCAGTTATTTTAATAGCCAACTTTGCTACTTCGCTTGAAAATGGCCTCGCCCGCACTCCACCCATGGGTTGGCTCTCGTGGGAAAGATTTCGATGTAATACAGACTGCAAAAATGATCCGGACAATTGCATCAGGTAAGTTTTCTTTACTTTGGTTACAGGATAGTTGAAAATTCCTTTTGTAGAGAGAACTGGACGATGAAAGTGTTATTATTTTCAGTCGAGGTATAAAGGTTTTTGTATTTAAGATCGCCTTGATCTTACTGAAATTTAATGCTTTAGGTATTTTATATATCCGGGCAGGAAGAAGGGTGTTTCAAAACTTATGATAATTGATACTTGTTACATGACTTTCGCCAAAATTAACATTCATTAGTTCCTTCAAAGTCTGGCTGAGCTTACGTACATAACTGATTGCATAATTAAAGTATGTCACATAAATTAAATAATCTCACACATTATAACACAAGTCTTGAGGAAACTGAATTCATTAATTAAGACCCATGTTTCCATTATGTGTTCCTTTCCGTTTCTTTTTTTTTATATCTTGGGCAAAATCTCTCACCTCAGAAGAAAAAGTTTGTCATCTATCAAATAAGATTGAATTCAAATCGTTGTGTAATGATTCAATCAAGGTTATCATAGTTTTTGAACCATTAGCACACTTTCCAAATGGCAAAGAATTATTTCATAACAACATTTTTAAGTCATTTAGAAAGATCGATCCTTTTGTAGCCTTCTTTTCGTGAAAGAAAATGAATACGCAGATAATGTATTATCGAATATTTGTGTAGATCAAATTTGATCGACGGTATCTCAACTTGTCAATAATTTTCATTTACAGAGATCGTCTATTTAGAACAATGGCGGATATCGTTGTAGCAGAAGGCTATGCTGCACTTGGATACGAGTATATTAATGTAGATGATTGTTGGTTGGAAAGAGAGAGAAGCCTTGATGGTCAGCTTGTTCCAGACAGGCAACGTTTTCCTTATGGAATGAAGAGTCTTGCTGATTATGTAAGGCTTTAATAGTAATTCTAGGTAATTTACTGACCGCAAAGAAAGCTGGGAATTAACCAAATGTAGAAATAATTTTTCATGGTTTTAATAAGTAATTACCTAAACCAAATGACAGATTAAACTCTTTCAATTACTGACCGTTACAAATTTGGTAATTAATTTTTATCAAATAAACATAAAATCAATTACCAAAGAGCTTTTAAATTCAATAAAGAATCGTTATTATTCTCTCTATTTCTTTCTCAACTGTACAATGGATATATTCACTGATCTCCATTTTTAGGTACATTCCAAGGGACTGAAATTTGGAATCTATGAAGATTATGGTAATTACACGTGCGGTGGATACCCGGGTATTTTGGGACACTTGGAAACAGACGCTGTCACTATAGCATCGTGGGATGTTGATTACGTTAAATTAGATGGCTGTTACGCGCATCCGATAGATATGGACAGAGGTAAGGGTTTATAATCTCATATCTTTTTGAACTACTAAACCTACGTTCTGCTACTTTCGAGTTTTAAAATAACTAACATGCAGTTTGCTCCTGTCGTGCAACACTTCAAACATGAATTGAAATCAAAATCTCAATGTTATCTGTTCCAATTTGAATCATATTTATTTAATCATCATTTTCCAGGCTATCCTGAGTTTGGATACCTTTTAAACCAGACTGGAAGACCCATGGTATATTCGTGCAGCTGGCCTGTGTATCAAACTTTTGCTGGGATGCAGGTTCGTCCGAAAAATTTCATGAATTTTATTAAACACGCTCAATATTGAATTTTATGAAACAACTACTTCAAAGTTTTTCCCACTAACAACTGTGTCTTTTTAATTTCCAGCCAAACTTCACTTCAATAATAGAGCACTGTAACGTGTGGAGAAATTTCGGAGACATTCAAGACTCGTGGAGCAGTATCGAAGGTATAATGGACTATTTTGGAGACAACCAAGACAGTATTGTACCAAACGCAGGCCCTGGGCACTGGAACGACCCAGACATGTTGATAGTTGGTAACTTTGGACTGAGCTATGAACAAAGTAAAACGCAAATGGCTCTCTGGGCTATCATAGCTGCCCCGCTTCTCATGTCTGTTGATCTCAGAACAATCAGACCAGAGTACAAAGCGATTTTACAAAACAGAAAGATAATTGCTGTCGATCAAGATCCCCTCGGAATTCAAGGACGCAGAATTTACAAGGTGAGAAGATGCTGCTTTTAAATGTAGTTATCAGAAAAAAAAGTAGAAATTCATGGGAAATCGAGAAAGATAAAGTAAAACCAGTTTAACGAAAGTTGTTACTCTTTTTTGTTTTTCAGCACAAGGGGATCGAAATCTGGGCCAGACCTATTAGTCCAATTTATCAAACCTACTATTCCTACGCTATCGCATTTATTAATCGTCGATCTGACGGCACGCCTTCCGATGTATCTGTTACTTTGAAGGAACTTGGTCTCGCGTATCCTGGAGGATACAGAGTAGAAGTAAGTTTGTGATAATTGTATTGAATTTCGGCGAGAAATACAGATTTTTTTTTCACCATCTTAAGAAAGTGGAACACTTATATAAGTTCTTTACATTCTTCGTCGAATAATTACTTTCCAAAGAGTGGATCGATTTCAACAAAATTTTGTACTGATATAACACGAATAAGTTCCAAATCCAGTAATAAATTTGAACATAATTGGTTGAGGGGTATGCGGAAGGGGGAGAATTAACGTGTTTTCAAAAAAGTATCAATCTCTCAGCAGTAAATATAAAATAATTTCGAAATCAAATGTGGAAGCGTTTTACAATGAACAGCTTGTTGGATTGAATAATTATTTTTAGCCAATTGATAAACTGTACCAAATTTTTTTTTATTCTTTGCAATTTGTATTTCAATTGTTTGGAAAATTAGTTAAAAACAAAGTTCTTACTAGACAGTTCTGATTGGAGCATACTTTTTGGTTCTTTTTATTCATGTTATTTATTTCTTTTTCTCTTCCCTTATAGGACCTGTACGAAGATGTTGATTACGGAGTACTTACTCCACTGACGAAGATAAAGGTGAAAGTAAATCCTTCGGGTGTTGTGATTCTACGTGCGGACTTAGATTTGGAAGATAAATTTGCCAGAAATAATTACACCCCATTTTCAGCCGTGAACCAAGTCTTTAAAGTTAGACAAAACGGATTCAAGTGATATAAAAGAAATGACAAAATTAGACAATATCATAATGACTCAAAAGAATACAAAAGAAAAACAAAAAAAAAAGTAAACGCAATTATATAGATAAGTAGTTTTCTCACCGAATTATACGCATGTTCTGTTATATTTTCGTTAATTTTCCTCTGTTTTCATAAATAAAAAGGTTACCATAAATTTAATTAACGATATTAGATTGTACACATACTATAAATAGAGATTAAAATATTGTATTATAAAGTTGATATATACAGTTTTTTAAATATTATTTTATAATGTTTCAAATGAAATCTATTTGTCTTTCATATCTAATGCACTCATATTCATCATTCCCAGATTTCGATTTCGAAATCCTAAATTTTACTATCGCACATATTCTCATTGGTATACACGCTATATTTAAAGATTACCCACGATCATATAAAATTTCGGAGTGTCCACTCGCACGGCACTGTGAAATATGGTGTATACTACGTACGGTGTACGGTATACCGTACACACCGTGCACACAGTAGTACACGGTGTACACCTTATCTCACAGTGTCGTGCGAATAGACATTGCGATAAAATTTTATAAAATGCAATTAAACAATTTATAATGAATTATTCTCACCATTTTATAAATCAACCGTCTCTTGTGTATATCCGGATTATTTGTAATAACCTCGCATGGTATTGTTGTTCCCCTTCGTTCGATATGTAGCATCTTGACACTGTTTTTTAATTCAAAACTATGTTGTAAAAACCCGTATGAAATTATTATCAGTATGTATGTGGCACGAATGATTCACTGATCACAAAAATTGATTCACTAATCACAACAATTGATTCACTTTTGGCTTATCGTGTCTTAACTGCCGACATCTTCCCACGCGGATATTAATTACTGGTTTTATAGTCCTCTGTAAACTTTCATCTTTGTTTATTTTCATTGTTACATTATTTTTCACATCAAAACAACTCGATTGCCACTTGATAAAATTCGTAAATCCTCTACCTTTCGAGCATGCGTAAATCGGTGATGTGTGTTCACTTACGATTCTTCTACGAAAGCCTATGGAAGCCCGGTCGTACCAACCGTAGACATACTGTCGGTCGATAAAATCAGCATTTACAGATATTCACACTTTACTATATGCAATCTCTATTTGGACATGACAATTAAACCGCGAGAAGGCGATACCATTCAGCACTGACCTAGGGCAAGAACACCTGTCGTGGGATCAGTGGCCCTCGTGGTCCTTTTGATCGTGGTGTCAAATGGTGGAGATAGGAATCTCTGACACTGACAAGCATCTTGATAGAAAATCAGAAACACTAAACGAAGAGAACTCACGTCACAAAACCGTGATTGTAACTGATTGATGAAAAATTTACCAAAAGTAGTAGTAGTAGTGAAAAATAATAAAGTTACAAGCCAACTCTACACAGGTACTTTAGACAGTGTACATACGTCTGTAAATACTGGTTTTATCGACAGTGTATGTCTGTAAATGCTGATTTTATCGACCGTATAGTTGGCCCGACCGGGTCTCCGTACTTTCGTACTCTTCCGCAACCGGAGTAGTGCGTGCACGTGCACCGGTGTCGGTGCCCTAGCAGGAGTGGTAAAGTTAACCAAACATTAAACATTTTAAGTAAAAAAAAAAAAATAATAAAAATAAAAAACACATCTGCCAACAATAAACGACAGACTACAATCCGTCAGAATGAAGACTGCTCTAATGGTAGCAGAAAAACCATCCCTTGCTGCCTCGCTTGCAAATATATTAAGCAATGGGCGGTGTTCTACTAGAAAAGGTAGGTTAGGTTAAGTCAGGTTATTCTAGGTTAAACAATTATTATAAATATTTCACGACTTCACTTGAGGATAACAACAAATGAGACATTTATTACGGACTCTTTACTTTGTTAATATCCTCTTCAAAGTTAACTCAACACACTGATTTTCAAAGTATCAAATAAGTGTCAAACGTCAAAATGCAGAATACCGCATTTACACACCTTATATCTATCTCGGTTCTCGTCATAACACAATCTTGTGTCTATAGGATTGAACGGTTCCTGTTCTGTCCACGAGTGGACCGGACCATTTAAATCGGAAACAGTAAATTTTAAAATGACCTCTGTCTGTGGCCATGTAATGAGCTTGGATTTCAACGGAAAGTACAATAACTGGGATAAAGTTGATCCCGTAAGTTAGATATTGATCATTTTGGATAAATCAATCTCGGAAAATTCGTAATGCATTATAATATCCTTAAAATTTTTATTCTACCATCGATTTTTTAGGCAGAATTATTCTCCTGTCCAACGGAAAAAAAGGAAGCTGTTCCAAAACTGAAAATCCCCTATTTTCTTGCCAAAGAAGGATCTAATTGCGATTATTTAATATTATGGCTAGACTGTGATAAAGAGGGAGAGAATATCTGCTTTGAAGTTATTCACGCAGTTCAACAAGGACTGCACCGAGAGCTGGATCCGAGTGTACATAATCTTTAATAACACTTAGCAACAGAATTAACGGTGCATTCCGTAATCTGCGAAAAAATGCCCATTTTCAAAATGCTGTAATTCGATGAAAAAAGTCGAAAAAAATCATCTCAAAAAGCATTTTGAAAGTTATAATCTTATCTTTAAAATGGTTCTTCAAGATTTTTCCTATGGTCATTTCTGACCTTGTGGCATAGCTTCGAGCACAGAGTTGCGAAACGCAGAGAAAACCAAGTTTATCAAAGTTCTCTACGGAGCATTAAAAAAATCACAGAGATTTTTGGGGATGGCCATTTTGTAGCCTGAAACCTCGTCTTTAAAATAGCTTCTTAAACTTTTTCATACGATTTTTTTTCATGGAGTTATTCAACTTTGAGTCAAGTCATGCGTATATCATGTGAGAACTTTGAACAACTTGGCTTTCTCTGTGTTTCGCAACTCTACGCTCGAATCTATGCCAAGAGGTCAGAAATGATCGTAGAACAAAATGTCAAAAAAACCTTGTTGAAGTTGGAATTTCAAGCTTCAAAATGCTCTTTAAAATAATTTTTCTTCACTCATTTTCATCGAGTTACAGCATTTGGAACATGGGCATTTTTTCGCCGAGTACCGAGTACGCCTTCAATTTTATTACTGAGAGTAGTTACATATTTTTTTTCGAATTATTAGAAAATTCTTCAGCAATTTAATCATCCAGTTAAAAATCAGAATTTTGAAAAACATTCTTTCGTGCATTTCCAGAACATATGGAGAGCTCATTTCTCCGCTATCACAGAGAAAGACATTAAAGCTGCATTAGCTACTCTAGGTAAACCAAACGAAAATGAAGCACGTAGCGTCGATGCACGACAAGAACTTGATTTGCGTATTGGATGCGCGTTTACACGTTTTCAAACAAAATTCTTTCAGGTACTGAAGCTAAATTTTAACTTATCCGGTATAATTTGTGTGTAAACAAGTAACAGAATAATTCATTGGAGAGTAAAGGCTTTTTTTTCAATTAAAACCATCACAATGCATAGCAAAATTACAAGCATGCTTATTGAAAATTTCTCTGGTTGAAGCTAAGGAAGTATTCAATTAGATAATTATAGCATCAAGAAGCCAGAGTATTGAGAAAATTATATTTCATCCTAGTTTACTGCGTTCTATAGGGTAAATATGGAGACTTAGATGCTTCTCTGATATCCTATGGACCGTGCCAAACACCAACGCTGGGATTTTGCGTTCAGAGACATGATGAAATTCAAACATTCAAACCTGATGCATATTGGGTTGTTCAGGTACCTTTTTTCCTTTCACAAACTTCATAAAAAATTCTTTGTTCGGAATGACAATTACTTCGTTATTGATGGAGAAGAAGCAAACGTATCAAAGAAGGAGAATTGTGTTCCCTTCTACCCTTGCACATCGTTGGCTGTATCATTTTTTTATCAATCTACATCGATTTTGGCACATTCTAATGATAAGATACCTCCGGCTTGCATATTATGAATTGTGATGGTTGCCGATGTTCCTCAATATCTGGAACAATTTTTTTCTCTGTTTAGGAATTTTTTAATCCAATTATTTCCCAGCTACAAATTCCTTCCAAATTTGTTCTTTCTAGCATCATTATTGTTTTTGCCAGCTAAGCTCTGATCTAAATTATGATTTATTATCAATGTATGTCCCCGAAGGTAGTGATACTTTATTGAGAAACACAATACGAGCATAATGAGGCATTCGTATCACTGAAAAATTCATCAATTTTACAACCAACGAATTAGGCAATTAAAAGCGTGCTCTTCTATCTCTAACAATATCGAAGGTGAGCATTTTATCTAGGGATAAGATACTATGAAGTAGAATGAAGACAAAAGCTAGATCAATCCTTGAAATGATATTGAAAATTCTTTTCTTTGAAAGAATAAAATTTACTAACATGATATAAATCACCGCTACTAGGTTACTGTGAAATCTGCAGATGGACAAGACGTTATATTGAATTGGAGTCGCATACGATGCTTTGACAAAGAAATTGCAAATATATTTCTAGCTCACGCTAAAGAGCAAGATCAAGCTAGGTAATTGTTGGACTGAATTTGTATTGAAACTTAATGTTGGAATAAAGATCTGAAGTATTTTGAAACATGAATAATTTACAGGGTAGTAAGTGTAATTAGCACTGAAAAATCTAAAACAAGACCGATAGCTCTAAACACGGTAGAATTAATGCGAGTTGCCAGCTCCGGATTAGGAATGGGACCACATCATGCTATGCAAATTGCAGAACGACTTTATACACAAGGATACATCAGCTATCCAAGGACAGAAACTACGTCATATCCAGAAAATTTCGACCTCCTGTAAGTTGCTGCTTTTCTAGTCGATGAAAATCTGAAAAATATTCAAAATTCTGGCTCCAGTATTTTGAAAAATATCAAAATCAATGTAATACCATATTTTGAAGTCCAAGTTAATAAAAACTATCAAACCTGCTTCATTTTATCAACAGAGCAACTCTAAAGCAGCAACAAAACAGCCCAGAATGGGGGGAAGATGTCCGTAAAATCTTATCAGCAGGAATGAATAGACCCAAAAAAGGTCACGACGCTGGTGACCATCCGCCCATAACACCAATGAAGAGTGCTTCTAGGAATGAACTGGATGGGGATGCGTGGAGATTATATGATTACATTACAAGGCACTTCATTGCTTCGGTAAGTTCGGTTCTCTCATGTTGAATTCCGACTACCTCGAGGTTTAAATCAACTCAAATTATTTGTCCAAAGGTCGCTTTCGATTGTAAATACCTTAGCACTACGGCGAAATTCGAAATTGGAACTGAAATCTTTAGCGCTACTGGAAAGACATTGTTAGACCCTGGATATACCACTGTACTTAGCTGGCAGGCGTTTGGAGCTAATGAAACTCTCCCAAAATTTACGACCGGTGAAAGCGTCAATATTCACGAAGTAAGGTTGCATATTTCATGCGTTTAGACTTTGTGGAGAGTCCAAAAGACAATAAAAACTAAATCTTTCAGGTCAAACTGCTCGAATGCTATACTCAACCCCCCGAGTACTTGACCGAGGCGGAACTGATTTCTCTTATGGAAAAGCACGGGATTGGAACCGATGCCTCGATTCCTGTACACATTAATAACATATGCATACGTAACTACGTCACAGTTACACCAGGCAGAAGACTGACTCCCACGCCTTTGGGAATTGTGTTGGTCCATGGTTATCAGAAAGTGAGTTTGGGGAAAAAAAAATCAGATATTTGAGCGCGGGCCTAGAATGAACGGAATAATCTACACGAATTCGAAATTTTCAGATCGATCCGGAGCTGGTTTTGCCTACGATGAGATCTGCCGTCGAGGAGCAGTTGAATTTAATCGCTCAAGGCAGAGCCGATTTTCACGCGGTTTTACAGCACACTGTTGAAATATTCAAACAAAAATTCACATACTTTGTACAAAGCATAGATGGAATGGATCAGTTATTCGAAGTTTCATTCTCTCCCCTTTCTGCATCGGGAAAGTCGCATTCTAGGTAGCAAAGAAATTGATTTATCCAATCAGATAAAAGAAAGAAAAAAACAATTCGAAATACAAAAGAAAACATCGTCTTACTGTTTCTAATCTATTTCTAATCAGGTGTGGAAAGTGCCGCCGTTATATGAAGTACATACAAACTAAACCCTCTCGTATGCACTGCTCCCAGTGCAATGAAACATACAATCTACCACAAAATGGTAACATAAGAATCTACAAAGAGCTCAAGTGCCCATTGGACGACTTTGAGCTTCTCTCATGGTCGACGGGATCAAAGGGAAAGAGTTATACGTTTTGCCCATATTGTTACAACAATCCTCCGTTCAGGTGAATATGATTAAATTTTATCACAATTCTTTCCGATTTCAGCCAATTTTGAACACCTATGTTTTATTGTCATTTCTTTATCCAAAAGGGATATGAAGAGAGGAATGAGCGGCTGCAACTCCTGCACACATCCTACTTGTCCCCACGGGATGAATAACAACGGAATTTCAAGTTGTCTTGAATGTGACACAGGAATTCTAGTCCTAGATCCTTCGGCAGCACCCAAATGGAAACTTGGCTGTAATCGATGTGATGTGATAATTCATTTGTTCGATGATGCGCATAGGGTTGCAGTTGAATCCGACGTCTGCGACTGCGGGGCACAGATCGTCACAGTGGAATATAAACAGGTATATAATTGAACATCTGTAGTCGAACTTTGTGACTTTGGAGAAAATAAACAATTCGTATCTATTATCATATTAGATTAGATAGATTCTTTGACTAACAGATTTGAAATTTTTTATTATTTTTTTTCGTTTTTTTTCAGGATAAAAGCAAGCTTCCTAACGAAGCTACCGAATTAACTGGTTGCGTTTTTTGCACTCCGGCTTTTATCGCTCTTGTTGAAAAGCACAGGGCTGTTGCATCTAGACCAGTAGCTGGCAGAGGAAGAGGACACAACAGGAGTAGAGGTCGGGGTAAACCGCGTCCACCTAAAGACAGGATGGCACAACTGGCCGCATACTTTGTCTAATTTTTTTTGTTTTTACAAGAGTATTACATATTCGAATGTTTGTGTTTGGTGGACTTGCTAGAGAATGCAAGGCAGAAACATGTTCCACCGGATAATGAAAGAATACTATCAATCTTTTTCCAAAGTCGTATTCTTCTATAAGGAAAAAGTTATTCGAAACTGATATGTCTTTGAAAGAGATGAAAGCTTGGACTTTAGTTTTGGAAAATTAGATGAAAAATGGTGATTCGCTAATTTAAAAAAACGGTATTGCTTAGAAATGATGCCAAGATACAAGTTTTTTTTTTTTTTTTCTCTTTCTGTGGCAAACTGATTGTCATTCATCAGACACCGTAGAATTGTAGATCAATATCTTGGTGTATTCCCTCAGGTTAGTGAATTTCAATGTCCATTATTTCTTTACGTATATTGTATTTGTATTTATATTAGTCTTCCGAACCAGCGCAACGTAGAACACAGAACTGTAATAGATACGTTTTTCTTTCTACTCTAATAATAATAATAATTATAATAATTTATTTAGATTTTAGCTTTTATATATGTATTATATACACTATATCAAAATACTATTGACTAAACTGAACTAAGCTATTTGAAGAATGATTAGGTAGATAGTATGCAGTAATCTGGGGAGGCCTTCACAATCTCGTGAAATTTAAAGAAATTATTTAAAAAACGAGAATAATTCGTGAATGCATTTTCATGTAATACGGCAATTTTTGTAACGTTACTAATAACGTTTTTTTCTTTTCTTACGCCGCAAATTTGATAATATATGTATTTAAATTGTGCGAAATTTCGGTAATAAAATAAATCATGTAATATCTAAAGACATGTTTTCGTATTTTTTATGTGACAATCCCGTTTGATAAATTATCATGATTTTTAGAATTTTTTTTTTCGAAGAAAAATAGTTTTGTACATACATATATCATTATTTGAAGGAATGAAAAAAGTCTAGGTTTGAAATTTTCAACGTTTTCTTATACCCATAAGTGATTCGAACTTTGTTCGTAAGCTGTAAACACCGCAATTCGATTCCTAACTTTCTTGGATATCATATACCTACATACATAGGTATATGTATGTATGTATGTGGCTATATCTACATGCTTCATCTAGCTTCCCGCAAATGTATACCTATATAGGTATGTATATCTGACTGTTAATAAAAATTCGCAGAGTTATTCGTACGAGTAAATATCGCAATGCATAAAGTTTTCAGATCGTAAATATTCCTCTTCGTTCTATATCGTATCGTCGTTGTCGTTCGCCAAGGAATTCCTTGATAAAACTGAAATTTACGTTCCGCAATACCTATACCCGTCCCAGATTATTCTATTCGTTTTATGGTAAAATCAATTTTCCCAGCATCTCTTCCCAAAATGCTATCGCCGATGCATTGAGTCAGCGCGTCCGCGGATTCCTACGGTGCAAGGCCGAGTGCATGCACAACCGCATCGAATTCCAAGATTTGAACTTTTTTATACATACCTAACAAGACTCGAATCTTCCTTTTACATTGTTGGTGATATTATCGTATACCTGTTCATACTTCGATAAAGATAAATGTCTGCATATAACCTGTAAGGACAAATCTATTCATACATCAATTGCATTGCATCGAATCGAGTCGAGTCGAATCGCATCACATTGCATCGGATTGCATAAACCCTGAGAGGTAATCGTTAATTTACCCGGCCCAGCATCACCGCGTAAAAGTCGGTCGTATGCGGGCCGCGTACGGTACGTTGTCTGACGACCCACAGAATACATACCTATACGTGTATGTATGTAGGTATGAATGTACGCGGTGAGTACGCGATGCGACGAAGCAGCAATAGCCAGGAGCAGCGAACCGCCACCACCACGACTACGTAACGAACGCAGCAGGGGCGATCAATGACGTCACGCGTGGTTAAAACGCCGATGGCAGTTTGCTCGTAGAGCGTTGAAACGAATCGGAGAGAGCGAAATCGCCAAGTCAAGTTAAACTCAACGACTGACTACACTATGTACTACTGTTTGTTCGGGAGTTCGGTTTCTGTATGACCGTTGCAGGGTATAGCCTGAATTCGTATAACCATTAATAGTGGGGCTTTTGGTAAGAGAATCGAATCGACTCTGTAACTATAGTCCGTAAGTCAGCCAGTTATTCGTACGGATTGTCCGTGGGAGCACAGAGGCTCCTGCCGTTATCCTCTTTATTGTTATCTACTTTCCTCCTCCTACTCCTGGAGACTGCTCTCCAGTTTCCAGTCTCCCGTCCGTTTCTTACATGCGCGGAGTATCGTCGCGCGGCAAGAGGGTTGCGTGAGAGCGAGAGTTCAACCCGAATAAGAGAGTAGTAGGCGGTATTTTGGTCGTGGGTGGCGCCGTAGCGTCGTCAGTTGTCAGTTGTCAGTTGTCAGTGTCGGGTGTTTTATACTTTAGTTTAGCCTACTGGCTCGCGGTCCGGTGTCCGGCGATAGAATGCCGTCAAACCAAAAATCAAACGAGGATAATAAAATGAAGGATGAAGACGTGATAGTGCGTGAGGTATAACCGCGTTGTAATGCGTTTGTCTTTAGTGTGTGTTGTAAGGTACGCGCCGCGGTAGTGGTCGTGGTCCGAGGTGAGGAGGACGAGTTGTTGTCCCCTTCTGGAGCGAGGCCGGCATCCGGCAGCATGAGCCCACGGTGCTGGGCTGCAGCTGTCACTTTTATTATTTTATTATTATCAATTTTTCACGACGGATGCACCGCGGACCGAGGCGAAGACGATTACTACAAAACACCATCGTCCCAGGTCTCCTTAGACCTGTGCAACACTACCTCGGATGGGAGAGAGTTCGTTTGTAGAGGGGCGGGATTTAATACTATCTATGAACCACTTGCCACCGCTACCCTTTCGACGTCTTTCAATCTCACCAAGCTGTAAGTACCGTACACACGAATTTACGAACATGTTGTTTATCTCTGTCTCCGTCCCTCTTCTTTTTTTTTTCTAGTCGTTTTTCTTCCCGCCTTATTTTCGCCAGCTATAACTCGCCCCTATTTGTTAACGCCGTTATAGCCTGTCATTCACTCACTCGCGTATTTATACGATAGCGAATTATTTTAAAAGTCTCTTTCGTCACTTTTAAATACGTTAAGCTTTTCACGCTTTTACATACACCGTATTTTGTACACGTATAATAATGTTTCGCGGAAAATTTGTACGTGGGTTGAACGGCAACTGGCCCAAGCCTCCAGTATAGGTAGTCGCGAATGCACCTACGGGACTACTTTGACCCCTCTCCAACTTAACTCGGATATAATTCGTTGCGATGTATAAACCGAGGTGGGTCAAAGGGTCAAAGACCGTAATAAGTGTCAGGTGTATTCGGTATAAATTTAAACAGCTTCCCAAATATACTTATTCGATCGCATTTTTTTAATTTTTCGTTCTATCATCAATTCTCTCAATATTTTATGCCCCGTATCTAATGTATAGAACATTATCAATCATATTATTATCTCTACGCTTTTTCTCTCATCAAATTTTAAACGATTTTTAACATTTTTTTTTTCATCTCGTTTTCCTTTATTCTTTAATTTTTTAACACAGGACATTATGGGTATTATTCTATTGTACGTTGAAATCGCTAAAGGGAAACAGACAAAAAATATATAGGGAACAAAAGATTTTTTTTTTTTTGTTTTTTTTCTTCTTTCGAATATCTCAGCATTTTTCGCACACACCACGGGGATAAGGCCGACGTAGAAAGGGCGGAAACAACTCGCGAGATGTTTTATGGTATTTTTTATGCGTTGCCAAGCCTCCCGCCTCGAGTATATACTATAGTTACGATCAGTAAAGTAACGTCCATTCGTTCGTTCGTTCGTTCGTTCATTCGTTGGTCCCGTTCCGTGATATACGGTTGGCACTTGTGCTAATCCGTTCGCTACTCAATTTATTGCCCAACATTTCACCATTTTTTAACCTAAAACCTTAAACCTAAACTGGCTCACTTGAGATTGGGTAATCCTTCACTCCAAATGTTTAGTTTTGTTTTTATTTTTTTTTCTCGGTTTCCTTTCCATCGCTCCATTTAACATAATGTATAAATTATTTTTCAACTCTCTCAAGATCAAATCTATACAAATAATAATAAAAATAATAATGATAATAAGAATAATAATGAGATTTCTATTGTCTTTTTTACATTGCGTCAGCTAATATAATAGTTATAGGAAATCGCGTCGGTTTATCGAGAGGGAGAGAGAGAGAGATATATACGTACAGATAGATAGATGTGTGTGGTTGATTGAAAAATTGAAAATTAAAAAGAATTAAAAAAAAAAAAAAAATGGATTTGTCTAATTTTCGAGACAGTCGGTAATAATAATATGAAAATAATTTTTGAAGAATTCCGTTTAGTTTAAGTTTATAGTTTCGTTACGTCTCGTTTCAAGGTATAATATATCGTCTACTTTACGATTGACGAAAATATAATTTTCCATCGTATAACGGTCGCTGATGATCGCGTCGTTCGCGATTTTATGGCGATCTGTTATTTGCTTCAATGTTCTCAATAAAATCCAACATACATACTTGTGCAGGTTTTTTTGGGTTGCGTGGGTTGTGGCGGTGAATAGGTATACGGGCGTTTGATACTCAAACTAAACTAAATGTAACCATACCTATGTGTATAAAAATATCACACTTACATCTTATGTCTTCTTTACTATGCAGGTATATAAAGGTATAGGTATATGTATACATAGAGAGTATCAAATTCTGATACTGAAATCCCGCGGGAATATTCATTGTATCACATTTCCTATTTAAATCGGGCCCTTTCGCAAGCTTGGGCGCAGCAGCTAATTCGATACAGACTAACCGCTGCGGCTCTACTACCCCGTAACTCGTAATTAGTATCGCAGTAATTGGTCTTTGCTGTCTTAACGAGGCTGGCTGGCTGGCTGGTGGAGTTGATTAAGGCATTATATTTGAATTTCTTATATATAGGAAACGTCTAATTAGGATTTTTATAAAAATTTATGTATATCCATATATTATATAGATATATGCACGGAACAATTTATATAAACCATTTCGTCGATACATATTTGTATACGTTATGTATTATAGGTGTGTACCTAGTTATAAAAGAGTTCCGATCAGTTTCTGTATAGGTATCGGGTTTTAAACCGTTTAAATTAAACAGGTCAAGAACTATAGAGTGGTGTTGTTGTTAGAAACTGCAGCAGTAAGTGGAAACATAAAGCGGGGAAAAAAACATGACGCAAAATCTTCTCTTCGTTGCGTAAAAAAAAAAATTTTCCGCATGAAACAGCTAAATAGCAGCGCAGGTATAACGATGCGGTTTTACATACATAGGTATACATAGGTATGTATATGTAGTATATATACGAGAATATCACCACATAATAGTTTCGTTTGACAGAAATGAGAAGGACAACTTGTACATACAATTTTATATCCGTTTTGAGATTATACAATTATGTTCACAACTTTATACCGCGTATTATAGGTAGATATATGTATACATATATTCGTCCCCGTTCTTCGTCGACGATAAACCGGATATGATGATCATTTTATTTTTAAATTTGCTTCAGAAACGTACCTATATATATATATATATATATATACGTATACGTATACGCCCCTCGAAAGTGAAACTATAAAAAATAAATAAAAATAAAATATCATGAAAGAAAATACTCGTACTATAAAACGGGACAAAATCTGGATGCGTGTATGTGAATGTGAGTCAACGGGAATTTTACTGTTTTCCTTATCCTACGAAATGTACATACATACATATTTATATTGACTATTGGCACTCACTGTTATCATAATATACTAATCGACGGAATGTAATATTCATCAGTGATATTAATATTAAATACGAAATAATGTATGCATATATATATATATAGCATATATTATATAAGGTAGTATAGGAACTAAGTATAATATTCAGGAACTTAATAATGTATGTACACGTGCCGCGAGGGTATGTATATGTATATACACATGTTTGTTAATGTGTATATCGCTATTCGGAATCTAATTAGAACGACGTCGAGTTAATTGCGCGATATATGAATAAACGTGGAACATAATATAATATCTGGGGTATATAACGCAGGATGCGGGTTGAGTGGAGTCCCTGAGTCTGAATATTGTCGTCGAATAACTAACTAAACTCTCTGCTCTCTTGCCACAGCCGCAGCAGCGCGGCGGCTTTAAACAAGGCGCCCAGAGTAAAGTAAGTAGCCAGGTATGTATGTACACATACATCGCGACGCGCCGCACCGCGCCGCGATGCAGAGAACTGCGAGAGTTGGGTTGTATGAATTTTAACCCGTTCGCGGGGTACCTATCTACTTTGTGAGACGGGGCTTAGGTACGCTACGTTAGCAAAATTACTACGAAACTCTAACCAGGCCGTCGCGTCGTCTTCGTCGTCTTAAAATCACTCAATGCAGGATTTAAATAGGACTTTAAACTTATATACCCATGTATTATTTCAATGCATTTATGTACACACGTATGTATCTACGTGTACACGCACTCGCGTATATGCCGCGTACTCGAGTTCATAATAGGCACATATATGTATGTATAATTTCGTACAATTATAATTAATAATTCTCTTTATATTACTAATTTTATAGATGTATATACATACATACATACATATACATGCTTAAGTAGTACATTTACAAATAATTGCTTTAGGCGGAATTGCGCAGACTTGGAATACGCGATAGATATATACCTGTCTATAGGTATAATGTATAGGTATATAATGTAAGAAGAAAATAAATAAACAGACCAACAAGCGAATGTGTATGCATACAGGTATACGTTAAATAGAGAAGCAGAAAGTTGTGCGATAAAGTAGACGAAGAGAAAATAACTCTTTTATTTGTTTAAAATTTATATCTCATTTTTAAGATCAGTAAAATTATAAGCGATCGCGCGTATAGGTATAGATGTATAATATACATATACATAGGTATATATCACTTATAGAGTGATAGGATCAAAGTGGGAAAAAAAAATTTTCTCTATGTTTATACTCTTTATACATTTATCACATCCGAATATCTCTGCTATGTATACATATATATATATATATATATATATATATATATATATATATATATATATATATATATATATATATATATATATATATATATATATATATATATATATATATATATATATATATATATATATATATATATATATATATATATATATATATATATATATATATATATATATATATATATATATATATATATATATATATATATATATATATATATATATATATATATATATATATATATATATATATATATATATATATATATATATATATATATATATATATATATATATATATATATATATATGTATATATATATATATATATATATGTATGTATATATATATATATATATATATATATATATATATGTATATATAATATATATATATATATATATGTATACATATTATATATGTCTATAAATAAAGATTAAAAAATTCTAAAATATTAGGTCACCATGGTGTTTTACGAGTTAAAATAAATACTCTTACACTCGAATCTACTAAACTCGTTCACAGGCTCACAGTTTATCTATAGATTTTATTGCCGGACACTTTTCCACTTTTTTCCTTCTTTTCTTTTCTCGTTATTTTTTTTTTTCCTTTCCTTTCCTTTTGATTCATAATATACATATGTATATGTCTACCTATACCTCTACCTACCTATACACGAAATGGTGGGGAGATAGGGGGTAACCACCTCAGCTCTATAAAAAAGCTGCGTAATGTTCAGCAATTATTAGTTATTATTATTATTATTATTATTATTATATTAACTACGTACTTTTCGCGAAAAAGTTCACAACAAACGCGGAATACCGCGAGGGGATGCATTGTGTATATTCTTGGAGTAAACCGATATCTCTATACCTATATTGTTTACAAATGTATGTATGCTTACATAGGTATGTATGTATGTAGAATAATGTAAACACGGTTTTTGACAGTACGTACTTCATCATTTTTATTATGTTATACACTGCGGTATTATACAGTTCAGGGTTTATATTTCGGATAAAGCGTGTAATGTGTAATGCGCGCTGGATTTTCAGAGTATAGGTATAAGGTATATACAAAGTGAAGCTTAATACAGTGATATATATACCTAATGATAAATAACTGACTAACTCACTATAACTAACTAACTCGTTAACTAGAGTTATATATTACTATGTATACCCCGTGAGCGCGGAAACCGCAGGTATTACGGCAATTTTTCAAACTGATAAAAATCTCTCACCTAGCTATAGAACCCTTGTTATATAATGTATCGCGTACACGCGACCAACGAATTCATATACGCGCGATAAGTAAAGATAAGTGACATAAGTATATAGGTGATACTGTACATATATACCATTATCAATTAATTATGGAAATATGTATGTTATGTGAATTACGTTTCTTTATTCTATCTTCCGTATAGGAGAAAAAAAAAAAACTTTTTAATTGTATAAATATGTATTCCTATAAGGTTGTATATACGTATACCTATGTATATATAATACGCTATAACTTTTGATTGAATTTTCAAAACTCCAACATTAGCCTTATTTTTCTTCTATTCTTTTTTTCTTTTCTTTTCTTTACTTTATTTTACTTTTCTCTCTCCATTTCTTTTCTTATCTCTCGTGAACCAGTAGCGACTATGTATACAACTGAAAGGTTGAAATTTTTGTGAAAGAAAAAAAATAAAAAATCCCGCTGCGGTAGCTTATTACATGCTACTCCTGCAGGGATTGAGTATAATAACTGCTGGCTGGGTGAAATTTGTCAAACGGCGGGAAGATTTTTTGTTTGTCTCTTATTTTATCTTTTTTCTCTCTTCTTTGTTTTTTTTGCTTCTTTTCTTTTTTTTTTTTTTTTGTTTTTTTTTTTTGGCGCATATCTTCGTCAGCGTTAGCTTGGCCGAAACTCGTGCGAGCACCCGCTTAAGATTTATGGGCGCGTGCTAGACACCGCGAAAGGGAACTTTAACCGGATCGAATCAGGGATGTTTTGACACCGCCGCGGCGTAGATCTTTCTCATGAAGGTATATACGTATAGGTATATATACGAGATAGGTATAATATCTGTGTATGTGTGTATGTATTATACATATGTACATCATACATACATACACGGAAGAAGCCAATTCAAGTTTTGAAAATTAAATCTAACTGAGCGTGTTGCGTAGCGAAAAATTATACCGTGCGCGGAAAACGCGTAAACAACATATATACATAAGATATGAAAACTTTTTGAATTTTTTTTTTAAATTGTAACAAAGATATGTTACATGTAATTATGTATATTCATTAGGGTGTATTTAGGAGCAAAATTTTCTTTTCAACTTACAAAATAAGTCGTGCACTTGCAGGAAGGTAAAATGAGAAGCTTGTTAAAATTCGAGATCTCAATATAATGATTATTAAGAGGTGTCTCATCGCGAATTTCTATATCCCATTTAAATAACACGGGAAATGGTCTAGTGGCACACTCCAATTTTTATATCTCAAGTACTAATCTACTCATAATGATTCTACATAGCCCCTTCTGTTCGAAATTGAACGTTCTACAAAAAAGGTCTCTTGGTATTTTTCGATAAATCTAACTATTTTCAAGATGGTTATTGGTTAATTACCATTGATAGCGAATAACCAACTTGGAAATAGTTAGATTTATCGAAAAAGACCAAGAGACCTTTTTTGTAGAGCATTCAGTTTTTAACAAAAGTAGCTATGTAGAATCGTTATGAGTAGATTAGTACTTGAGATATAAAAATTGAAGTGTGCCACTAGAACATTTACCGTAGTGTTATTTAAATGGAGAACAGAAATTCGCGATGAGGCACTTCTTAATATCAATATTATTATCTCAAATTTTAACACACATTAACATTTTAATTTTAAAATGACACACCCTAATATTCATATATACCTATGATTATGTATAGGTATAATATATTGATTAATTAAGATCACAGTATATTATACTTCTATTATCTATCTCTTTTTGTTTTCTCAATCCATTATAATCGGGGTATTTTTTCGTTCTTAATTTGCCGCGTTTTATTTACAACGCTGATACTATATATATATGTATAATAGATGAAAGTTCGAACCGCAAATAAGTGTTTGATGAAATTTCCACATAGAATTGGGATTTTCTAAACTTGGGTCATAAATACCGGAGATTAGACTGATTGCATTCGATTTGGGTTTGGCCACCGTCCAACTCGGAAGCTCGCATTGATTTATCGACGCCGACTATATAGGTATACATATATATATATAAGCCACCTCTTAAACTTCTATATGTGTACGTATGTATGTATACATAATCATTATCAGTATTCGTAAATGTATATACCTCGAGAATGATTCGTCTCGTTCCATTATTTACCTCGCGAATAAATTATATAGGTATACATATGTTGAGTTGCGCTACTGCATATGTTCTCATATATCTATATATATTATTTACTTCCATTTCGCTTTTTCTCGGTGAAAACAATATCATTTTACATATGTGCACGCGTGTAATGATTTATATACATTATACTACTTTATTATCTTAGAAAATTAACATTATATATCAATACAGTTTCGTTTGCTCAATACTTATGATAAGTATATAATTATAGGTATATACACAACGGCAAAACTTATTCTCGCCTTATTTTCCAGCTCTTTTATTTTACCATCTGTTTTATTTTTTCTTTAATTTTATTTGAATCTTTATTATTTTTTCTCTTCGTTTTGACCGAAACTAAGAGAAAATTGCGGTGGAAAAATATTTCCTCCCTAAAGCATGACGACGTAGATGGATGAGACTCTTTCTTAAAACCAAAGGGCGGCTCGCCGCTGCTCCTCTTCTTCTTCTTCTTCTTCTTCTTCTTCTTTCTTCTCGCGTAGGTATATACATTCCGGGTATGTATAGATATACTTATACATATATACGTCCTTTATACATATAGAGAAGCCATAATAGAGAGATACGTCGATATGATTTTCACGATCGAAGATGTATTTCTTATGCTGAAGGGGGCTACGTTGTGCGAACGGAGAATTCTCTCGACGTGAAATATGTACTAATACGTGCGGCGCTAAAAATTTTCTTTCAGTATATCATACATCACTACATATGTATGTATAGATATATCTATTACAGGCGTGCGAGAAAACAAATAGGAAATAATTAGAGAATTGAAAACAAAAAAAATTGGCAAAGGATATTAATTTTTTTCGATTTCAATTATTCTACATCTATCAAACCTATATAGGTATATAATAAGTTAACAAAATCCAGTATGTATAGGCAAATTCGCGAAAAAATTGGAATTATTCTTATATGTATCTGGTTGATTCCCTCTAAAATGTGCACTTAGATTCCTCTCAAGTTTACTTGAATAACATGCGCAGAACGGTATTATATTGTTTATTGTCATTATAGTCGCGGAGTATTTCGTTGTATTAAAACTTGGCCGTGTACAATTAGTTACAACTTTGCAGCATTTAATGGGACATAATATTCTTAGAAAATTTTTCAGCAGCAGTAGTATAATAGTTATAGGCATTAGGCGCATATAGTATGAGCAGCGGGTTCCGATCGAAGTATAATAGGGGCACGTATGTACGTTTGTACATACCTACTTCGTAACTTGACTGATGAAATTCTCTTTCTATTATTATCTTGAATAACTTCGCGGATATATAACGTATACAACTTCCTCTCGTTGGTATGCGCGCGGCTCCAGATTTTTATAGTCACCCTATATAACTCTCGTTAGAACGAACGTGGTGTGAAGTGTGTATCAATGATACGCAGATTATCTATCATATATATTATACATACATATATACATTATCGACATAGAAGAGACGGTAATCCCGATCTTCTCCTCGAATATTTCATTCCATTTGTATATGTGTGTTGTATATATGTATCTACATTTTTATCAAATATGAAATATCTGCAGAAAAGATACAAAAATTAAAGAAAGAAAGAAGAAAAAAAAAAAAAACTGCAATCGTGTAATAAAAAGGAATAGCCTACGTATATGCCTACATGGTATATATATGCGCGTAAAATTTATTCTATTTTTCACGGTGAATGTATAATGGAATATTCGAGGGAATATTAGATATTCGTATACATAGGTAGATATACGTATATTCATATATAATTCGTATACGCATCGATTGCTATTCCAGATTCCTATACATAGGTATATATACCTATATACATATATATATGCCCACGAAATTTATTGACAAAATTGCGGTGTTTGCTAATTTATTCAATGATGCTTAATCGATCGATATACGCAGCTGATTATACACGTATATCGTGGTCATATGTATACATACTCCGTTATATACCTGGATATGAACAATATTTTTTTTTTTTTGTTTTTTTTTTTTAAGGTCTTATAGTCTCAAAAGTTAGTTTCAGATATAAAAAAAATCGTCCCAAAAAATCAGCTCGATATCTAAATCCTACTAAGAGCTCATCGAGAATCCATTTTTTCATTCGTATAACACGTGGAATTTTGTTTTATTAGGTTTTCTCGAATAAAAGAATTGAGAATTTTTTTTTTTTTTCTTCAAATTTCAAAATATGTGTTTTTATAGGAAATTAAATTCTCTATAAAAAAGCTCTGATATGTTTTCTTCGTAAATTCAACAAATGAAAAGTTATAAAGCCTAAAACACTATATATAAGCAAGTAATAATAGGAAAACTCAGTATGCAGTTCATGGTTATTTCATTCGTTGAATTTACGAAGAAAACATATCAAAGCTTTTTTGTAGAGAATTTTATTTCCTATAAAAACGTGTATTTCAAATTTTGAAACAAAAAAATCTTAATACGTTTATTCGAGACACATAATGTAGAAAAAAAAAATTTCACCTGTTATATGAACGGAAAAAAAATGGACTCGATGAGATCTTAGTAGAATTGATATATCGAGCTGCTCTTTTGGAAGTTTTTTTTTTTTTTTTTTTTTTTCTATACCCAAGACCAACTTTTGAGACTACCCGATTATACTATGTATATATATTTATAGGTATGTATTTAATTTGCCATGCCGTTCGGTAATATTATATACCTATATTTGATGAACCTCGTCGTTTGAAATTCATTGGGTGAGCCTACCTATCTACAGCTACCTACCCACCTATTATAGGTATGCAGACACACGTATATGTACTAACGAAGAATCGCGTAACTTTTTTTTATTCTCCATAGTACGTCGATATAGGTATATGTACCCACCGGCTACTATACACCTAATACTCGCTAGTTATATTATACTATAGACGTACGCCTATACACACGTATGTTATAAGTATATCTCTGATCTATATATGTATACCTATATGTGTTTGAAAGTAGACGCGGGCATATCAAAAGCAAGAGTGAAAGCACCCATTCTTGAACTTGTGCTATTTTTACGTGTATAGGGTGATACAGAAAACGTTCACTTGTCAATTGTATGTATGTAATCCGATGCGTTCACGCGTGCAGACCGGATCACGCACGCACGCACGCACGCACGCACGCACGCACGTACGCACTCGCTCGCTCGCTCGCTCGCTCGCTCACTCACGCACGGGGTGAGTTCATTTAATTTTAGGACTAGATTCAGTTTTTTTTTTCTTTTTTCTTCGCCTTTTTCTTCTCTTTATCTTCATCTTCGAAAATTTATGTTACAGTATAGCGTCAATTATTTTTATGTGTGTATACATGTGACTTTCAAGATAGCAACTTTTAGTTTTATATTCGGGACTGGAATGTATGTTCATACATACATTCATACATACGTATATACACATGCCTATAATAAGTATATAGATTTTATTTTTTTTTTTTCTGATAGGTGGATGCAGATAGTTGAAGGCGAAAGCCTACGGAAATAGCCTACATTTTATATACCTACGCGTGTGTATGAGTGTTCTTAGATGACCTCAAAGACAAGATATACCCTCGAGTATACATATACATACATATGCAGTACGCAGTTATACATATATACCTATACGTGTGTGGATTGATCGAAAATTATGCGAGATGTCAATTTCGTCGTATACCGCTACATAATTAAAAGAAAAAAAAAAAAAATACAGACATTTGTATACCTGTATATATATATTTATATCCTATAAATAAATCGAACAATTGTGTTTCATTATATGTATATTTGTGTAGATATATTATAGTATAGACCTCGATTATTATACCGGTCATATAATCTAGCTATATATTGTATACATATATGTATACTCGACTTACTTGAACAAATATTAATTTACATATTTAATATACCCTTATACTTGTATGTAGGGACGTGTACATACATTTTACAGCTGCGCGCGTAGTCGTCATCGTTCCCGTCGTCGTCGTGATATAGACAATTAATCTTTAATCAATTATTATAAATACAATATGAATCCGATATGGATTTGGGTTATTTATTGTATGTAGTATGTTATAACGTATCATTGCAATTTATTTTCCATCCAATTCATATTTACATATATAGATGCATATAAATTGATTTATGAAACCATTAATACCCATATTATATGTGTACGGACTATAAGTACGTGCCGTTTCCGATCCGGCGAATTAAGAGAAATCGATCAAGTTTTATTTTGGTTTAATTGTTTTTTTTTTTTTTCGGATTGTTATTTTTTCGTTTAGTCTGTTCAATAAATGTTAATGAGAAGCCAGTTTCATAAAATTTTTCAAGGCACATAATATTATACCGTCTCAGCGCATTATATAGCCTATAGATAAGATAACTTAGGTATATTTACATTATTGCATATCTAATATACCTATGTATGTATGTACATACGTATATATAAATTTCAATAATTTTGAACAAATCAGATAATATTTGAATTATATATGTATATATATATATATATGTATATAAAAAAATAAATATGAAAAATCATTTTCTTTCCTAATTAAATAACAAACGAAGTAATAGTTAAAACAATTATACTATATATATACATACCTATATACAGACTGCGAGCAGATATCATTATGTATGTATAGGTATAATACATTTATCGACATATTTCGGTGAACTTCCTGCACAAGACATATGATTAAAAAAATAAAAAAAAAAAATAAAAAATTTTCCTTTTTTTTTTACACATGAATTCTGTTCATCAATCAGTGTCTACCCGACACGATAATCAATCATGGCACTTTAGTTGCACGACAGTTATTAATCTAGACTACCTACCATTCGCTTACAACGGATTTGTAATAATTTTCGTATAGAATTTATCCGCGAAAAGAAAAGAAAAAAACAAAAATCTCGTAGGCGAGAGTCCGTATTTATAATACCAATTTGTCGGAACAAGTATATGTTTAATACATATTTTTTGTGAAGTATTTATCATGTATCGTTTAATTGTATCGTGTATAATCAATTGATTTGTATTCATACGTTTTTTTTCCTTTTATTTCTGTTATAGCGATTTGACGAACAACAATATAACAAACATTCCAGCGTTTGCCTTTCATCAGTTTTCCACGCTTGAAAATTTGTGAGTATTTTCGTTTTTTTTTTCACATTCAACAAAATATACTATCTTAAGTTTTTATTTTTTTATATGATTTTGGTCTTGTTTGGTAATTTTTATATTTTGTTTGGTTGCAGATCTTTTAGGCGAAATCATTTGGTTTCAATCAATATTAACGCGTTCGTTAACTCTACGAATTTGAAAGTGTTGTAAGTATTTTCTTATATCGATTAAAAGTTAAAAAAAAATAAAAAATAACGAATTAATGTTTTGTATCTTTTTTTCTTGTTTATTTATTTATTTTTTTTTATGTTATGTTTGCAGGGAACTTGACGACAATTTGTTGACCGAAATACCAAGAGCTATCATACAACTACAAAATCTCGAGGATCTGTAAGCATGATGTTATATTAAATACTCAATAGAATGAAAAATTCCGCGACAATATCTAAAAAATATAAAAATCAAATGCAGTGAGAATTCCTCTATGTTATAAAACAATATTTAAGTATCTCTGAAATATCTTTCAAATTATGTATCAAATTTTTTTTTTTCAAAGTAATTGTGTACCTAGATGCTTTCAATTATTATAATTTTTTACTTGTTTTTTTTTATTATTACAAAGGTCCATTACAAACAATAGAATCCAAAGGATAGAAGCTGGATCGTTACAGTATACTAAAAATCTTGTTTCTCTTGATCTAAGAGGAAATCCTATCAGAGAGATACATCCCAGTAGCTTTCAGGAACTCCAGAAACTTCGTAAATTGTAAGTATAAATAATTTTTTTTTCTTTTCAATCAACAGTCTTTGGTAGGCTTGGAATAATAATTAAAAGTTTTCTTTTTTTTTTTTTTATGAAACGTACCTTTAATACCCAAATAGAAATTAAACATTTTTCCATATTGAATATCGAAGAAATATGATTTGATTCAATTAATTTTTATAATGTAGAAAGTTTCATTCATTTCTAATCTTTCATATCTTGTAGAATTTTATCAAACGTTAGAGAATTAAAAGAGTTTCCAAACCTTAACGGAACTGGATCTCTAGAGTTGTTAAGGCTGGATCGTGCTCGGCTTAAAGAAGTTCCATCGGGACTTTGTCAGACATGTCCTAAACTCAAGAGTCTGTAAGTTGGTTGAGAAAACCCTTCTCATATATCATTAGAATGCACTATATTTTATCATGGACAACAAATAAATCATGTTAATCAATTATTTCAGAGATATGAAATCCAACTATTTGACTCGTATTCCAAATTTGACAGAGTGCAGTGACCTACGTGTTTTGTAAGTCCTTTAGATTCTTAATAGGTTTTTTACTTATTGTTGAAGTTCAATTTTTGTCATATTAATTTAGTCATTAATGATTCCAAGGAGTTGCCTGCAAGAGAGATAATCGTCTTACCTTAAATGTATGATGCAAGTTCTGCGTCTTGACTCTGTAACCACTTCAATATCAATTTTCAGGGACTTGACTAGTAATATGATTTCTTCAGTATCTGGACAACCTTTTAGAAATCTTACTGCTTTACATGACCTGCTTTTATCCAAGAACAATATACAATCACTACCTGGAGATGCTTTTGTTGGCTTACCAAGGCTACAAGTTTTGTAAGTTTTTAACTAAAGGCATTACAGAACTTTGATAATGAAAGAAATTATTTTGAATAATTGGTGATCCAGTTTGTTCTCTTCAACTATGTTACAGGGACTTGGAAAGTAACTTCATTGAATTCATACATCCGGATACATTCAAAGATAATGAACAGCTCGAAGACCTGTGAGTATAGTAATTGCAATTTATAGTTATAGGCTATTTCTAAGATCTTGAAATTTTCTGACCAAATTCTAAGTAATATCATCCATTCCTTGTTTTAGAAATCTTGGAAATAACGTATTTCCCACTTTGCCAACGGCCGGGTTATCCCGGCTACTGCATTTAAAAACCTTCAATAATCCTGCACTCAAGGAATTCCCACTGCCAGAAATGTTTCCACGTGTTCAGACAATGGTTTTGTCTTACGCTTATCATTGCTGCGCTTTTCTTACCCTCGAACTAGACGAGCCTGTAACCAAAAGCCCCGTACAAGAGTCTGTACTTTTTCCTACAGATACGAAATTCGATATGAGTCTTTGGAATTCAAGTAATACCGATATCTGGCCACAATTAAGTAAGTAGTAAACACTTTATCGAAGTTACAAGAACAACAATTTACCCAAGCAAAGGAGAGAAATGAATAAAACTATCAATAATCCTCAAGTTTAGATGAAAATATATTTTTTATTTGTTTTTTTTATATTTCTTTTATTTTTATGCAAAGATCACACTTAATGCTGCAAAATGGTATTAGATATTTTTTTAAAGAATTACTCGTCGATTTTTTTATCGATACTCAAATTGAAAAGTAATTGGATCTTTATAATACACAAGTTCGGTGTAGTAATTGTTTTGACAAAACAGTAAAAAAAAATTTGCAGCACTAAAGTGATGAAAATTTTTTAGATAACTTGAGCAACAAATTTGGAACAGAAATAAATGAACTTTGGGATAACTTTGGTTCAGATTTTACATACCCTGGTAACCTGCCTGCCTATGTGGAGGATTATTTCGAGGATCAAGACGGGCGAAGTACAATTCCAGGTCAATCGACGCCAGTGAATGTCCAGTGCTTACCTCAGCCTGGTTTGTTACTCTGAAAACCACATTAGTAGTTTATTAGAAGCTAACATATCAATAATCACCAACCTAATCGGATTTTGTTAAATTTAAAAATTGAATTATTTCAGGCCCTTTTTTACCGTGTCAAGATCTATTCGACTGGTGGACGTTGCGCTGCGGTGTTTGGATCGTATTTCTTCTAGCAATGCTCGGAAATGGTACCGTTGTATTCGTCCTGATATTTTCAAGAAGTAAAATGGATGTTCCAAGATTTTTGGTCTGCAATTTGGCTGCTGCTGATTTTTTTATGGGCGTTTATCTGGGTGAGGATGATATTTGCTGTTTTAAAAATTAGATTCTCTCCCCTTTTTCGAAAAAAACAGAAGATTTTCGCCCTATCTATCCTAAAGTCTATTTCCTAACTGTTTCAGGGCTACTAGCAGTAATCGATGCCTCGACCCTGGGGGAGTTTAGAATGTACGCAATCCGCTGGCAAATGTCTGCCGGATGTCAGCTCGCCGGTTTTCTTGGAGTTCTCAGTTCTGAATTGAGTGTTTACACATTAGCAGTGATAACTTTAGAAAGAAATTACGCAATAACGCACGCAATGCATCTGAACAAACGGCTCTCCCTAAAGCATGCCGGTTACATTATGACCGTTGGATGGGGATTCGCTCTTTCAATGGCTACTTTACCTCTGCTTGGCGTATCTGACTACAGAAAGTTTGCTATATGTCTACCATTCGAAACAACTGGCACAGTTTCTCTCACCTATGTTGTATTTCTAATGCTTATTAACGGGGTAGCATTTTTAATCCTAATGGGATGCTATTTAAAAATGTACTGCGCAATCCGTGGATCTCAAGCGTGGAACTCAAATGATTCAAGAATCGCTAAACGAATGGCTCTCCTAGTTTTTACTGACTTTTTATGCTGGTCACCAATAGCGTTTTTTTCTCTCACCGCGACATTTGGCTTACATTTAGTTTCCTTGGAACAGGCGAAGGTGTTCGCCGTTTTTGTTCTACCTTTAAATTCATGCTGTAACCCTTTCCTCTATGCTATATTAACTAAACAGTTTAAAAAAGATTGCGTACTGATTTGCAAGGCTATAGAAGAATCTCGTGTTACTAGAGGCATAGGGAGATGCCGTCACAGCTCAAATTTTAGCAATCGTCAAACTCCGGCCAATACTAATAGTCTAGTTGATAGATCTTCAAGGGAAAATCAAACCCCGTGCGTTTGTAACGCTAGACTTCTTGAGGCCGGTCAATGCAGAGGTAATTGGTGGGGTACGAGATGGTTATTACCTTGTACTCGTAATCAACATCAAAGACATACCCGAAATGATCAATACGCTTATCAAATAGCCGAAATACAACAGAAACAGCACAAACGTGCCTCGTCTGTATCTTCAAGCGAAAATTTCTCTTCCTCGCGTTCAGATTCTTGGAGGCAAACTCATCACTGTGGTATACCATTGCGATTGCTAGATCCTAAACGGCGAGCATCTTCTTGGTTGATTACGCGAAAACCATCTCAAGACTCTAATCTTAGCTCCTCGCGAAACGACTCTTCCGGTTCTGCGACTACTGCCAGTACTAGTACCTGGCGAATGTCACGTTCAAGCGCTTCTTTAGAGGTAACTGCTCGACCAGCACCAAGACCAGTTAGGCCAAAGCCAAGATTAACTAGGCAATTAGCTATTCAAGAACCGGAACCACCTGGATCGCCGGGTAGGTTGGCTGTTAGACTTCTTGCTACCATACCTTCGGCGGCTGAAATGAGCGAGCAGCAGGATGATGAAGGTGTATTAGGGAATTAGTTATGCCAGTATAAGTGAAAGGAAAATTATATTTATACATTAATTGGTTAAGTTATTCATTTATTTATAGCTTAGAAAATTTATTATAGATACAGATAAATATTGCAACGGGGTAATGCAATTAATTGGCCATGTTAAGAGGTAGAGTAAAACAATATGTAGTTATTATAGGTATAATATGATAATTGAAAAGAGGCCATGACACTAAATCCACCTCCGTTGCTCAGTGAAAGAATAATAATAAATTGTTAATATTGTATTATCTGTTAATTAGATCGCTTGAGTTTTCTAGTAGTTGATATTATAAAGTGGTAAGAAATTTATACTGCTAATATTCAGATTAGTAGGTTTTCTGAATTATAAGACTGACAAAAATACATTTTATACAATCCTGCTGTTGCTACTGCTATGCATCGTAACGTGTTTCGGATGTTCCAATTAATCAACACGTGCTAATTTCAATGTATACAGATAATAGCAAACTGTGTACACAGATCTTTGGTTTGTTGTAATTAAAGTTGTAAGTCATTTGTGGAGGTGGATTTTTTTTTAATATTCTTTTGAACTCGAGATTCACAAATATTATATAATGATTATTATTTCACATCGTTTGCTCGAGATTGCAAGCAGTTTCTCAAACGCTGGCAGAGGTTCTACCTTGCATTTGCAACGCAAATACATATGCTAAAAATTGCAGTCAATACTAGCGAATATGAGGTGTATTCAATTATGAACACCTTTAAGTTTACTATTTTTATGTAAGTATTTATTACCTAGGATTACTGTCGTCATTATTATTAATATTATTTATACAAGAGTAATATATTTCATGAAAAAATAACATAGACCACGTAACGATACAAATATACTTACAATTAGTCCTAATTTATCGGTGTAGATACTTCCATTCGGTAGTTATATGAGTCCAATCATTCGTCTGGCAGAAATCAGAACATATACACTCAAAGGCAAAATTATATATTCAAATAGAAACGTCAGAAACAGATACAGATAGACATAATTTTGTCATCTGCTGAATCATGAATCATGCATTAAATCAGAGAGTTTAGTTTGCTTTATTCACTCGCCAGTTAACTAATTGACTCCCTAGTTTTACCGCCGTTATTTAATTTTTTGATTTTATTGTCTTGAAGTAAATATTGCGTGTACAATTTCAGTTGACAACGCGTTCATTTCGGATATGATATATTTAATTTTTTCCATGACCACTAATTTATTGATGTGAATGTCCAATGCATAGTCGGTCTTGTTTAATAGACGGACATAAATTTAAGGATGTATTACGACTAGTTAGATAGTTTATTAATTGAAATAGCTATTGTATATTAATTATCAGTCGTCGATACTTTGACGATGGGTGATTTAAATGAATAAAAGAATACTCCCATTATGTGAAACTTATTCTAATTGCTGTGTCGATTTTCAAACGAATACGATAGCTGATTATCGAATACTTGATGCGTGTTGTCTAAATACAATGTAAATGTATACTGGTGTTAAAACTTTCACCGCTGTTCAGAAGTTTATTATATGTAATGCAATTGAGAATAGGTATTTCATCGCTCAAGATGATTGATAATGCTCCAAAAGTAGGGCAAACATATTGTGATTACTAACTTGAAAAGGTATAAGCTATGTGAATTGTTAAATATTCAAATTTCGTAACTAACGAATTTTTTCATTTAATACCTATATGATATACTGTAAACGAAATAAACATTATAAGTTCCGATAATTAAAACAGTTTGAACGATGGTTTAAATAATCCAAACGTAAAATACATATATCGTGCATGCATTTTCAGAAACTAATTGTTCCTATAACGCCACTGGTCGTATAATCTTCAATGTCTATGGTAATGAATTAATATTGCGAGTAAGAAGATATATTATTGTCATTCAAATTGTTATAATTATTGACTTTTAAAATAACTATATTAAACACTGATATATTCACTATTGTATTATGAAGAATCCCTCCTTCCTATTGGAATTATTTATAGCTGCAGTATCGAATTGTTCGCGTTATTTAGGTATTTGTCAATATTAAAAGAGATTTACACCGCTCTTCAATAGTAATACATATAGTCACTGCAGTGATAGAACTATATAGTAATATCGAAGTATACATTTTATACCATAGTTAAAAGACGTTACAATTACAATATATACAATACGATCAATTGTGTCACTTGTTCAAGGGTTTCGTTTCCTCCCTTAATTTTTTGAGTCATGCAATGGAGGTAGGACAAACCCATGTAATACAAACAATAAGCTTTAGTCGAAGGAAATAGAATATATATAATGATCAAAAGATTTGTAATAATTTAACATTGAGATGGCAATATTTTACACCTAAAACTACAACTCTAAATTACATTGACTGAATGATGAAATATACGTTTATTGGAGTACAGTTTACGTAGATGTTTAACGGGTATTTTTCTATAAACTCTGATATGTTTTTAAAGGACAATTATTACAATATATACTAATTATAGCTAGAAATGAGAGGATGTAAAATAACGTGAGGTATTTATTATAGAATCCTGGCCATTTACTAATAATATATACATAATATATGCCTAAAATGAAACTATGTATGTGTGCATTTACGTATATGATATACTGATAATAGAGTACATTGATAATTCATAATAATAATACAATTAAAAAAAAAGATACAGATTTTTATTAAGGTTGTAAGTTTGTGGTAGCATTATCGAATTATTAATTGAAATCACTGAATAAGAACAATAATTAATTGTTCGACAATAAGAACTGAATTATTATGCTCTCGTAAACCTAGTCGATATTTTGCAGTATACTATACCTATTACTCTGTTCAATAGGCCTACAATTAGATTTGTAATTGAAAATAAAGAAGAAACTAAGATTGACTCTGTTATTAATGAATGAAAAACAAATTAAATAACAGCAAATTTTAACAGTAGATATACCTATATAAATCAATTATTTTCAAAAAGATAGATAAAATCATAAACAGGTGTTTAATTTCATCAAACTTTTGTCGACTTTGAAATTCTATCATTTAACCAATTATTATTATATGTAAATGAATAAAGTTTGAAACAACTTGCAAACAGTTAATCGGAGTATCGAAAACCCTCGATAATCTGTGCGTAAAGTTACCTTTCTGTGCCAAAGAATGAATACTTCGGATCTTGCAATGTTGAGTTTATTGTTATGATTCATAAACTTGTCTGTAATCTTGTAAGTAAAATTATAAAAGTCAATACATCTAACGTGATGGTATCTAAAATGCATAATATGTCTACAGGTAAATTTTAGACCCATGAATAAAAGTGATAAGTCGTACCGTCGGCTTACTCTTCCTATTTACAATAAAACACTTGTGTTATTCATATCTATTAGCTACCTTTCACCTAATTTAAAACTCATCGATAGAGATAATTTGTTCATGCATGTGTTATAGTAACTTAAAAAAATGAACAAAAAGAAATATACCAAAGGTACGGCGTTTAAACGATTAAAATTTACTTTTGAATGCTATTTATTTAGGAAAATTTGATTTCTTCAATTACAAGGAAGACATGTGTTGCATTTCTATAGACAATAACATATTACTTACATAATACTCATTTAAATACATAATGCAATTACGTTATAACTAATGAAAACTGATGTTTAGAGGGGCCCAAACCGTTACTTCCAAACTAATACCTAGACCAAGATTCGCGAGTTAATTATTTATATACATAGGATATTGCTCCAGCGTGCCGGAATATAGGTCTGTATATTCATTGTCCTAGTTTGGTGAAAGAGCCGAGTCAGACACCACACCTGGTTTCATCAAATATTCTGATCACAACTTCCCCAATCATATTAAGTTATGAGCTAGCTCGCTGAAGTACCCTGTATGTATCGTTACATACATACATATAAGTATACAATTTACACGTACGCGCATTGATAATGTGTGAACCATGATGCTTTAAAGTTATTCTAATTTCAATAGTCATGCGCAACAAAACACACTTAATGAGAAACTGTCCTCGCTTAATCTGGCATCGGGCGCATGTATTATCCAGCAGATGTCTTCCATTTCCAAATGCAGGCTTTTCATTAACGCTCCAATTACAAAGCCAGAATTTACTGCAGACTCTGTGCGCCCGATACCGGATTAAGTAATAATCCAAGAAAAACAAAGGTGAAAGTTTTTCGTATTAAGACACTTAGGTAGAATAATTTTGAAATGATATGTAAATGAGTAGAGTTTTGGGCGATTAACTCACTCAAGTCTGGCATTTTTGGCAATCCTTTTAATTCAAAGTCGTCATCTCCAATCGTCGTTACAAATTAGGATTAGAATCGTAATATTTGTGCATCTGTAAATATAATTACAATCTTAAAGACTATGTGTGTCATATTCTTAAAAGAGTGTAACTTTCATCTATTTATCAAGACTTAATCGCCCAATCTTTCTCCCGCTAACAAATGAAAATAGTACACGTTAATCTGCAGCATCATAGCGTACTGCAAGTATTAATTATTTACAAATTTGGCTAATGCGAAAAAGGAAGAAAAAAAAAACAAGAATATTTAATTCTATTCAAATAAATACATTGACTTTCGCGATGATGATCTTGAGAATACTATATCAATGATTTTGAGATTGCTCTGCATAAATTGAGCGCAAGCTATCTTTACACTGATAGCAGAAACACTGTCGTACTGGTTAAATGTATTCCAATCTTGTGGATAAAATTATTATTGCTAATCAGAGGAACTATCTTCACCCAGCTAGTTTACTTGCGAATGGAGTAATCGCGTACCTATCTAACAATAGTTTTATTTTTAATTTCAAATTTGGCAAATTCTGTACTTGAGCAACATCAACGTTGAGAAGCCTTAGTACTCTATACTTTCTTTAGCGTAGCAATGAGTAGTGGAAATCTTATATTATTATAACGGCTATACTATGTATTTTAGAGTAACAACATAATGCGAGTGTAAAGATAATTTGTGCTTCAGTTGCGTTTCGGCAGTCATTCGCCATCAAAACAACAACAACAAAAATATAATAATAATAATAATAATAATAATAAAGATATATCAACGATTATTATACAAATATCATATCATGAAAAACTTATTTCAATAGATCACAATTTTATACTTCAATTTTATTAATTTTTGTTTCGTTTTTTCTGTTTTTTTTTGGGAAAACAAAATATTGTCATTCTCTAATAATTCTTAATTTCATAGCTAAATTACTAGGTAGATTAAAATTCAATGTTATTCAGAAATTTCAATTTGTTATATCGTGTACTAAATCATCATTAAAAGATAAAACGGGTGCACACGTCGCAATAATGGACCAAATATCATGACTTTAAATAAACATATTCTAGGTAATTAAAATCTTTTAAGTGTTTTTTCAAATCTTTAAGTATACAGGATTTTGAGTGACTAGCGAGCATCACGTGAGCTTTGCTTTATTTTTTTTAAACGGAAAATGAAGCTTTCTACGCCTTCGTTTCTGCTCGTCATCAGCAGTGGAATTTGAATCTGTTGATAAAGTTTCGTCATCGACTGACATAACAGTGGGTAGATCTCTAAATGATTTCTTAACAATGTTTATACGGCTGTTCATCTTTTCTGTAGTATCTAAAGAATTATCAGAGAATGATGTTTTGGATAGGAATGATGAGGTAGTCGGTTCGCTGAGGACCATGTTAGTATCCTGACTGTATGATCGCACCATGTGCGTCGTCTCGGATTTTTCTTTAGGGGAGAACTTTGTTGCTATATCTTCGTTTCCTTCACCCATTGAGAATTGCACAGCTTCCGGAGGCGTGTCCTTTCCGGTCTCACTGCCAGAGGAATCGGGAGGTATTGACGACTCCTTCAATCCTAAACTCTCCAGCATACCTGCAGACATAATGCGACCTGCCACTATATCAAATTCTGTCCAAGGTCATGTTATCAGTATAACTTGTATACATTGTATCATAAGATATAGAATAAGCCAGTGCTTTTCGTTTCTCGGAATTTTGAAGCTTCTTCTCTCCCTTCTTTCTAGTTCGGTATCGAGTATGTAGAATATATCTACATATGTATGTATACGGTACAATCTTGCATTCCAAATTTATAATTAGTAATTAAGGTATATTACAAGTAGTTATTTCGTGCTAGCGATTAATTCATTTAATTACACTGGGGTTTGTAATGACCACTCCATGAACAATTAACAACCTATCATTTGGGTAATGACTAGCTAAATATTCTATCAAACAAACGGGTACTACGTAGGATAAACTGTTAATTTATATAACTTTGTGAGTCAGTCAATTGCCCGAAAAATTTCTTTTCCGTTATTCTCGTCGGAAAATCATATAGATAAAAAGAAAAAAAAAAAGGACAAATACAGGTCTATGGAGTAATGGTTGATAACTATTTTTGAAAATGACCATACTTTAAAGTTTTCTGCATTTCTTCTCTGAGATATTTACAAGGATTTTAATAAGCAGTTGAGACCTGTGAAGATCTGAGCATGAATAGTTTCGGTAATAAGCAGGCACCTTGTTTATAAATTTTTTTTTTGTTCAATATTTTTCCACGCAGGTATTTGAAAAAAGTTCAATCCTCTTTTTTCCAGATATCTAGGACTTTATTCATTCATTATAAGCTATTCATTCAAAGTTATACATGATTCTTATCGAAGAAATATTAATTATATTCTCTGTATATGCTAAAATGTTATATTTGTCTTGAAAAAAAAATAAATACAAAAAAGTGCGATAAGAAAATAATAAAATCGGCATACCTATGTATATTCATTTGTACAGCCATGATATAAAATATATTAATCCATTGTTATCCATGTAACAATCTATGGAATATTATGATGGTGTCCGAAAACTATCACATTCTAAATTTTACAAGTCATTATATGCATATCTTTGCACATACATACATACTTACGTACAGAGTGTATATGCAACGAGAGTGTGTGCGTTTTTTTGCAAAGCATATTTTATACCTACAATTAAGTATAACATATTTATTTTACAATTTGCCTCGTATGTACAACTCCATTCTGCGTCGGATATATGAAATCTGTTCTTCTTCGTGGAAGAATATAATTTATAAATTAGACACATCCTCCTTTGAAAGCGATTAGTACGCGTATTGATCATAAAAATTCAATTCTCCTATAATAGTTTGTTTTGCCTTTACTCATTGCTACAGTTCAGCATTCACTGTAATATGAAATTATCTGCGAGCTTGAAGAAAAAAATTCTCCATACAATGTGAATGCATATTAATGTTGGAATTGAGTCGAACTGTATTACAAATTATGAAGGGTACTTATCACCGAAATTTTCATTGATTATAATTAAATACAAATTTGAATTGTCTGAATCCAAATTCTTCAAGTACTATTCTAAATTTTTATTTATTAATAGAGAGGTATTTTTGTATTTCATTTGAATCGTATACGAATGTGGATACAGTATTTCTTGATATTCTGTTCTGTTTAGATAGATTTTTACAAAAACCATTGTCGATTAATAGAACTTTTAAACTAATTGGGTTTTTTTTTTTTTTTACCGCAACTGAGATTTTCACTGGTTGAAATAAATATCGAATTATCACCGTACTGAAAAATCAAAATAGTGCGATGTAATGCAATATAGAATTTTATCAATTGGAAAATGTACGCAATAGTGCATTGATAAACTGCGATAAATACAAAAGAAATGAGAAAGCTTCCGCACCTTTTATAAATATATACGTACTCGGTACTCTTCCTTTTCGGAATCGTTTCATACTCAAACCATCAAAAATCAAGTTATTTGAGTCGGATGGATGATACCAAGGTAAGTACTGTGTTTTATTGAATTTAGTTAATCGTGTACCGCTCGATATTAGTGGAATAAATAAATGGAAGAGAAACGATCAATTGCCAGGCAATTTGAACCGAATTAAAAACTATTATCACTGTACAACGAGCTGTAAACTATTTGAAATCTATAACAGACTAAAGAATAATGTAGAATTTTTACTGAAATTCGTTCATGAGTAAATTGTATTTATAATTTGATTTGATTTTTACTTTTATCAATTTTAATAATCATCTAAAATTGTCAATAACATAGTATAGGATAAATAAATTTTATCTATTTTCAACAGAATTATAAATTATTTGCCCATTTTGTAAGATTCAACCGCTAGCTACATTCAATTGGATAATCAAATTCAGTAATCGTCATCTTTTTGCTTAATTTGTTAATAATTTTAATAGACTCCCTTGTGCTTACGAAGTAGCAGATTTCTTAAATTGCTTGATGAATCAACGCATGATATGAGCCTGGGCATATAATTTCTTTTCTTTTTAGATCTAACAATCCGTAAATCAAGCTTCAAGATCATTAGACAATATCATTATTTCAAAGTACTCGATTAAAGGACATATTATAATATCTTCCTTATTTCAAGTAACAGTAGATCTTTATAAATAATAAAAATAAATATAATGAAGCAGGTATTTTTAGGATAAAATATAAATTTCATTAACGTAATTTCAAAAGTGCACGAATTTTTAAGCGTATCCTGTATGACAACACTGCAGTATATTTATGTATAAAAAAAAATTGAAAAACAAAAATTAAAAGAACCGCAATGCTCAAGATTGCGACTCAAAATATCGAAACATAATCTGCTGGTTAAATCCAGATCCGGGGGAACACAACTTTAAAGTACAATAAAATCAGCAATGCACAGCTGGGAGAGTATTACGTGAAGATATTTACAAACATAATAATAAAATGATACCAGTTTGGTATTTTATCAGTGTGAATTATTAAGACATGTAATAATCTACTGAGGAGTATTCAACATTCAACATTCAACGGAATGGTATAAAAAGGGATATTTTGTTTTGAAAACTGTGCACCTCTTTGGACCGGAGCTGTGTAAATAAAGACTTCATCTAAGCGACGTGCAAGGAAAAGTAAATAAAGCAACGATTTTTGTAAGTGAGGGGGCGGAAGTGTTGTCATAGCGAGACGAGCATCAATCGGTCAATCGGAGTGCTCATGGATGTCCGTATCAGGCTTACCTGCAGCTCCTGATAATGACGGTGAGTATACAGAGCTTACGTCATCATCCAAATCATCTTGGCTACTCATCCGTCCTGAAAAATAATAATTATCTAACATCCGGTCTCCATTATCATTTCACAATCAAGAATCGCATCGTTATCATCATCAATCAGATGTGTTAGTATTTATAACTGTAATTCAAGCTTCATTATTAGACTTTCAGCCAATAGATTCTAGACTCTAAAAAGATACGTAACAAACTATGAGAATACAGGATTAATTCATACCTCTGAATCCGATACCTCTGCCGTTAGGAGCTGATCTATAAAGTATATTTTCAAGATAAAGCAGCCCGTTGTTATTTATGATATTAAAACCGCACAGAATCTCAATTTGTTTCCAGCGGTGTACTCGCTCCTGTAATTCTACGGTAACTTCGTTCAAAGAGGTTCTTGCCTCGACGATACTTTTGTCAACTTCATCTATGGATTTACCATGAGTTGATACAAACGCTCCGACCAAACTCGATCTCTTCTTTCGTAGCTTTTCACACTATTGTATTAAAATAATAGTAATGTTTTAGTACAAATCCTCTTCTTGTTTGAACCACAAGTTTTTGTTAACAAAATACTGACCGCTTCACGAGCTTGTTGCAGCTGTTTTTCAGCCGAAACTTTTTTCTTAGTATACGCCTTGTTCTCAATTTCGTGGGTCAGTTGCAACCAGTGCTGAAGACCTGTAGGCGGAGACCAACAACGGTCTTCTAATTCGCCTTCGGCACGCTGTAACTCCATTTTCAGCATCTAGAAATGAAGCAATGCTTTTGCAAATACAACAAATCTCTTTCAATGTTCGATTATATCATTTTAGGAAAGAGATTTCACATAATGAATTCAATTGCAGTTGTTCAGAGCTGTAAACCTTGCTTTACAAGAGATTTAATTCATTACCTCAATTTCAGATTTAAGTCGTAAGACTTCAAGGTTCGAATCGGAAGAAGCATCTCCCATAGTTCCATCTTGCAAACGTTTTTGTAAATTCTCTCTCTCTGTAGCAGCACTTTCCTGCTCCAATCTTGCCCTCTCAAGTTCTCGCTACAATATTATTCGAAAATAGAAAAAAAAAGTATTTAAGAATAGAAAATACCATAAAAATAGAATTTCAGATAGAAAAAAAATTTCATTTTATATTCTCACCTGAAGATCTTCCAGTGCAACTTCAGCTTTGTGCAAACTCTCCATATCCTTCATCATTCTCAAAAGATGTGTTTGGGAGCTTTTTTTCTGCTGATACGCGTACCAGCAGCCAATCAAAGCTCCGAACAACAGTGTGATCAGAATAAGATCCTTAAGGCTGTGTCCGGTGTCTATTAAACAAATCACATTTGTTACAACGAACTTATTCCACGTTTAATTAGACTGGGAATTTCTCCGAATATATTATGAATACCTTTCGGTGGACCAAATAGAACGACATCCATAGCTTTGAGGGCAAGTTTCTGCTTATGAATTGGATCCTTGATTCCAAGAACATTACCCAGATAGTGCATATTATTAACAGCGAGTCTGAAAGGAATAGAATCCAATATGCACTTCGATATGAAGGTTTTTATATTACAAATCCCGGAATCGTTAATTACCTGGGTAAAGTCGCGCCCGTAACACGATGCTGAATGAAAGTTGGTACATATTGGGGAAGGTCGACGTTCGTTGTTAGCCATTCAGAGGTCTGTTCTATCGTCCAGTTATGTACCTTTATAAAATGTGGATAAAAATTTTGTATAAATTGATGAAACTAGTTAAAATATCCTTCAACTTTTAAGCTCCAAAACAGTTTTTTGCTTATTGTTAAGTATTGTATTATACCTCTGAGCGTAACCAAGCCTCCCACAATTCTCTGACGCTTATATGCATGTCATCGTTATGGTGAAAGGCTCGTTGTCTTCTCTCATAGCCAGCCTCGTACTGGAGTTCCTCTCTCAAAAACTGAATGAATAATAATATTAAATAAGTTTCGCATCAAACAATGATTCGTCTTTATTTAACTCCAAACAATTCTCACATCGTCAGATTCTGAGAGATCCACATTCCCGTTCGCATCATCATCCAACTGACTATGAAGTGACTTTATTGCTTCGAGACCTAATCGGTCGTGAGAGGCCATTGTGAGGCAAGCCAAATCGTCGTGACAAGGCTCTGTACCTAAGGAAACGGGTGATATAAAGTGAGCAAAGATTGATTTGGCATCTGATTGAATAAAAGTAATAACAGTTCCTAATAAAACAGTAAAAATGATGCGAGTATCCTTTCCATACTTACAAATTCTCTTTTTGTAGGTGGCATTGGAAAGCATGAAAAGGATATTAGTCAGACTGAGATAAGTTTTCAAAGGGTTGAATCTACGTCATTTTGTATAAAGTGTTGATAATATCATCGAGTGAAAAACGGATATGAAATACTTGAAACTTTTCATAGGGTCAAAATAATTTAGGACTAAAATGAACTTGTTGACTTGTCAACTTACTGGATTCGTGGGCGACGGCCTGTGCCAATCCATCTGTAAGGCTTGATGTAAAGGCTGTTATTTTAGGTGAATTAGACCCGGCATTACCGGTTTGATAATTATTTCCAGAGTCTAATGCTCCGCCGGTTGCAACTCCGTGATGAAATACGGAGCAGAATAAGTAGAATGAAAACAATCCAATGACTTCGGCATTCACTACTGCTCGCATTTTAGGTTAGATCCAGTTTAACCAAAGCGACCTCTTCGCCCAGGGTTCGTTTAAATCGTAAATATAAAACTTTGGTTCCTTGTTTATTTGTTTGTTTCTTTTCTATGTTTACGTTAAAAAATATATTTCCCGTACTTGATATTACGGATAATTGATCAGCCGTCAGTATTCAAGGTTACGATACAGTCAAAACCGGGACTACTTGATGGAATTTTGAGCAAGAATATGTTTTAAAAGAATCCTTATATCTCTTGTTACCTTTAACCGTGTAAGTGACGAGTTTATAATTATTTAGCGATCGAATAAGGTGGTTATATTTTTCAACCCCATTAAAACGTTGATATTTATAGTTAAAAGTATGTATAATAAAAATTATTTTGAATATTGCATGAATTAAGTACACTTTTATTTGTCAGAAGAATTAATCGGTCCCTTCTATCAAGGCCACTAACCATAGATTATGTAGATAGTCAAATCAAAAACTACGCGAATGATATTCCTTTTTATTATTGCACTAGCTAACCTTTTTTTACTGTATCTCAGGCACGAATATGTTACTACTATTATTAGTTAAGTTACGGTTCTTATCAATTATCACTCCCAGGGCTTCAATGGCGAGGCTTTATAAGCCAGAGCTTACCTTGAGAAAAAAAAACTTTTTATTGCCAACCTCTCCCGAAATGGCATTGATTCCCACTATTGGCCAAGCCTATACATGCATACCTATGAATAAGCGTAGCTAAAAACCACGAAATCTACAATGTAGATACATACCTATTTATTCTATACGTATGTATAATCCACGGAGCTGAACATGACAATGGTCGGAGTCACATAATACATATTTAAGAAAAAAAAAAAAAAAAAATTCGTTTGAAACGAGAAAAATATAATTTCAGAATATTTGTTAGGTAAAAGTTTTATTATAAATTGAAAATCGCATCGTAACGAAACTGTTGTGAACAACGATACATATATGTATATATATATATATAGATAATAATAATAATAATAATAATAATAATAATAGCAAAAAGGATTGAATAAGTAGAGGAAATGAATTAACGATTTCGTTTTTTTTTTTTTTTTTTTTTTTTTTTACATATCTGTATTAAAATGCTTCTTCAACAGTACCCAAAAATTTGTTCCTTTTTCTGAAATGTTTTTATGTTACTTTCTTTTTTCCTAATAATCATTGTTTTTCAATAATAGGTAAACATAGATTTTGGAGAAAAAAAAGAAAAAACACAGCAACATTGTTCTTATTTTCTTTTTTTTTTTTTTTTTTCCGTTTCAAATCATTATTTCCTGTCCTACGTACATATGTATAAACGTGTAACAATATCATAATTAAAAAAAAAATAAAATAATAAACCTCCAAGCAATATTTATAAAGAGGAACAGTAAATGTATTGAGATGAGAGACAGAGTCATATATACCATGATAGATATCCTAGTTATATGTTCACTCCAGATGTTATATTTATAAGTTTCTTTTAGGATGTAAATGCGCCAAATAAACTCATCAATCATCATCATCATCATCATCACCACCATCATCATCATCATCAACTTCAGATTTAGGGCTTTTTAAACATTTTTTTTTTTTTTTAAATTCTTATTATTTTATTACTTTTTTTTTTTTTCACTGGTATGTTGAAGTGTTTCTACGCATGATCTGGAATAGGAGAGAGAGATTGATATGATTAGCGGAATTTATGGTTTACAATAAACGAGTTTTGCTTTTTTTGTTTTTTTAGTTTTAGTTTTATCGGAGTCAAGGTTTTATCTAAGGAATATTGGTCAATTTTTGTTCTTTTCTTTTTCATTTTATGGTTAATGGGATCGCTTATAATAACGTTGCATAGATACTATTATTAGTTATTTCATATTATTATTATTATAGTCCTACTGCTGTTTGCACTCATTGGGATTGGCTCCCTGGGCCAGTTTCGCACCTGGTGGGGCGTTTGGGGGTCCGTCCTCCTCTTCTTCATCTACCTCATCGTCGTCATCTTCTTCCTCGTCTTCTTCTTCATAATCATCTTCCTCATCTTCAAGTCCCTCTCCTAGTAAACATTTAAGGAAACGATCATTTCAACGTTTATTATATTTTATTATATTTGGTTTAGTTTATTTATTTTATAATATTTTTCCATATTTAGTGTAATCTTTCAATGAAAAATTATCATTCAATTAAAAGTCTACTCGCCTGTATAGTACAGAACTGCTCTTGGGACTATGCGCTCTCTTATGTAGTGACCGATTTCGAAATCGCTCGTCAAAAGAGCCTGAGTTTCGTCGTCTATCTCTGCCTCTGAATCGTCAGGCACTATAAAGGGTAAAGTTTGTTATATTTAATTCGATATTCAATAATGTGATAATTGTTCAATTTAACGACAAGGGGTTTATTTATTCCTTACCAATTGGAGGGCTGAAGAAATTGAAGAACGAATCATTCTGTACGGTCTTTGTAACCGTGCGAACGGAACCACGCGATTTATGTTTCTGATTTTTCTTGATTGTTTTCACTGTTACGTTCTTGCCTTTTTTCCAATCAATTATGCAGCCCTGTTGGTAAAAGTTTGTTGGAATTAGAGAGTAAAAATCAGTTTTGGATTGTTGCAAAGCTTTACTTTGGAAAATATTTCAAAGCCTGTTCATTCTCCTACCTTGCATTTGTAAATTTCAGGCCCTTCGAAGCTGAAAGGATCATTCAACTCTGGGGCGCACTTCATTGTGTACTCCTTGGTGAGAACGGAGTTAGAGAAATACTCGTTAGGCTCAAAATGGAATTCGAGAACAAAGCCCTGGGAATAAATCAGAAAAGTTAAAAACAGTTGCCTCGATGTTTCAACATTGAAAGTATAAGAAATTGTTAAATGTCATAAATATTCCATCGCCGATCTTACCATTGGATTAGACTCGAGGAATATAACTTTGACATCGTAGAGGTGCTTGAGAATAGGCTCGTCATGTTCTTGGACCATTTCAGCGAGCATTCCAACGTTCTTGAATATTGTTAGCCAAAATTCAGGAATACCCTTAACGTTCTCGTCTTTAGCCCTGAAGGGAGAAGTACCAAATAGATAGTAAAAGGACATAAATTTTCTACGGCTTAAAATAGCTCGTATCAAACTCCACCAATGCTTTTCGTTCGTAAAAAAGAGAATACAAAAATAAACAACAAAAAAAGTTGTAATAACAAAAACGAAAATTGTTCCGTGCTGACTAAACCAAACATTGCGCACCTGTTTTTTTATTTTTAAATTCTATCAGAGGATCTAGAAACTTAAAATAGTATTGCATATTGTACACTTCTGCAAAAGCAGACATATCGCATTAATTACATAGCCAATAGGTCAGAGGCCACATAAGATAACTGCTAATCATCTGATAATCGTTCTTAACTGTTGACCAATGGCATTTGGTTTTTAAAACTTGATGTATGTACCACATTGTCAAGATATTGGAAAATTGATTCTATATAAAGTGAGAGTTAAAAACTGATACGAGGCCGTGGAAACATGTTGCATAACTATTCGAAATGATAAATTATTAAATCTAAAGAGTGAAGATGTTATAAATGAGATAAATAATAAACATACTCGTCTTTCTTTTCTGGTAGATCTTCTATTTTCACCTTGGTCTTTAGTTCGTTGCTAAGGCCTTGCTCTTCCTCGTCGCTTTCCCACTCGCATTCTTCTTCCGTCGGTTCATATATACCTGATACTATTTCTCCCCTCTTTTCATAAAGAGGTACATAAAGTTTATGGTATTTACACTCAAGCGCGTGTACTTCCTCGTAGAATTTTGCCTCTATGTTTGTAGCTACCAATTGAATTTTTTTCAATGCTTTAATTCGTCGCTTCACAGGAACCGGAAGTGCCTGAGATAGGGAAAAAGAATTTTGCTTTGTGAGAAGAGAATTTAGAAAAATTATTCTTACCTTTAAAATATTAGGAAACAAAAATTGACGGGATTTTTGGAGAATTTTTTCATTATAATAAAGATAATAAAATAAGAAATATACCTCCAACATTTGTGCGTGGATGCGGTCTTGCAAAGCGGCTAAAAGATCTGGCCTGCAAAGTATTTGTGATGTGAGTTCAGATGGTTGGTTCTCGTCTTCGTCTTCGACAAATTCCATATCGCTAGCATCTCCGGCGCGTTCAGGATCGGTGGTCATTGTCTGATGATAAAATATGATTGAAGAAATTTTGAATTAAGTAAAAATAAGAAAATAGATTTAAAACAAAGAAAACAAAATAAAAAGTTTTCGCTTTTCCCTCCCAACATGTCTGACGTTTGAACAGCCATGTCGTTGGGTAGTAGAATAGGTTGGTGCCCGCGTGCGAGCACGTTTAATTACCAAATCGAAACTTAAAATTGTCGCAAAATATGAACGAGACTAAATTCACGGGTCTCGGAATATGGTAGTTTTAATAAACTTTAAATGGTTGAAATGATAGTTGTGGAATTTTAATCTCAAGTTTGAAATAAACTTTTGCGACTCAAAAAAGCAGCGTGCACATGGGCTAACTGCGGATGTGGAATATCTAATATCAATCAATGGGCATATTTAATCGATTAATTAATGTAAATTGGATTTTAAGCGATGGGAATTTCCGCGCTTTTATAAACAAGGATTGGAGTTCTGAAATATTGTTAAAATTCATACCTCTGTATAGTTTGATGATGCCGACTGTCGGAAAAAGACGGAGGGACGAACGAAGGAATGAACAACGAACCGGTCCGCGTACCGTCGTACAAAAAGTAATTGAAGTAAGCGAACGTAGCATCAAGACGCGTGGCAGGGATACCAACACTTAATCTAGGGCTAACTTCATTACGATTCAACCTACACGATTCGCTTAGTCTATGGTTTTAAGCGATAAGAATCGATATTTGAGAAATGTCGATAGTGTAGAAATGGCTGAAACCAGATATTCACTTCTGCTAGAGACGAAATAGCTTTTAACGATAAAAAATAACACGAATTATATATTATGATTTGGAATAAAGTATGTTATAATTTATTTTTTTTAATAACTTTAGAATTAGTGTCAAAAATTCACCCATCTTTACATGGTCACAATAATGGTAAGTTATTATTTTATTATTTTTCTTTTCTCCCTTCCCCCTTCCCCCCCCCCCGTCAAAATTTTCTCTTTATATTATGCATAAATACATACATACTACGACGATATAACTATAAATATAACAATTTTCACTTTTCCAACATTGAGAAAACTCATATCAATTCACAGTTATCAACATGCTCATATAATATGCTAATTTATGATATTTAATCAGGATTAAAAGATCAGGTCATTTTAACTAACTTATTTTGAAATAAGATTATTATTTCAAAATCAGCAGCGCTACCACAGTGTTTACAACACCGTAAACAGTGGCATAGTTTACCTTGGAATTATCACTTATATCAGCAATTCAAATCTTTCCTTAGTAATGCTATTTCCTTTAAGAATATACAATACCATATCATATTCCATAATCGAGGTACACTCCTGTCTTGATAAAACCGCAAATGTATTTAAATAACAAACAACCACTATATCCTTGATAAGAAATTCCGATTAAGATTTATTGAATCTTATATTTTACAAAGACTTGGAAATGTTTTATGCAAAGCTACTTTGATCGTTTGTTACAATCATGACCGTTTTATTTTTGTATTATATTTTTTTTATAGCATTCGTGCAAGCCAACAATGAGGTCCAGTATCTTTTGGACAACATTCCCATATCCATGCATAAGGTGATTATATCATTTTTTTATTTAACAATATTTTCATTTACTACTTTCAGATCTACAAGTGTTAATGTCATTTTCACATCGTTTTATATTTTTTCTTATATTTTTCACAGGGGTTCGCTAGTTCGGTGGACGAGACTAGGTAAGATGAGTCAGTTTTGAATCATTTTTTTAAATGAATTATATCACTCCTTCAATTTAGTCACTAAATTTTTTCTCCACATTATGTCATAGACTCAATAAATTAGTGTCTAATTAATTTAATGATTATCTGGTTCCAAGGGATTCTATATCGGATGAAAACGCGCATGATTCTCTATCACACATTCAGTTCGAACCAAACTTACTGGACTTCAAAGAAAGGTAATTAAAAATTGAATAACTTGGTTAAATATATAAATTGGTAACTAAAAACAATTATCTTTCAATTATTTGAAACGACCTTAAAAAAGGGTTGCTGATTATTTTGGAGTCTGGAAAACAGTCTTATATAACATTTAGAGCCAATGGACGATAGAAAAGTGTAAAGTTTGCTTCAATTGTAATGTTTGAGTCACCTTTTTAACAGAATTGTTTTTAACAATGAGCTTTCTTCTTTTTTATATATATTTCAGACAGCTTGGTGTACCGCATCAAGAAACTGTGACCCTGTACAACAAGGATTGTAATAAAACTATACATCTTTCGTCTATCTCTGGAAATACGCAGCACTTTCATTCCTCCTTTTTCCAGGATAAAGTGAGTTTTTGCTACTGTTCATTTCTATGTAATCAGTTTTGAGAGAAGAGACGAAAAACTGATGCTTCATTTTTAAAAAGAAAACATTCTTAAGATAATTTCAAATCATGTTATGTATCAAATTTTTGTGAAAAGTTGAATCTGTAGACTGTAGGTATATATTCTTCAATGCGATTCAAAGTCATCTGTTCGATATAATATACGATACATAATCTGATCTGAAATTATTTTGTGGAAAAAAACAACTGGATGAAAATTAGCTAGCTTTTTTCTCAATTAATATTATCAACTTTGATTCCGAATTGATAAATGAATTAATTTCAAGGTGATTCCACCCCTTGGCAACACAACGTTTAATGTTGTGTTTCTCGGTCGAGAAGAAGGTGACATCGACAGTCATCTTTTCATCCACACATCAGACGGTACTCTGAAATATCAGGTAATTTTGAAAACCTCTGAAAAATGCAAAAAAAAAAAAAATCCATCAACAATCTAAGCCAAACCTATGTATTAATCTCGAATCAAATTCAGGTCAAAGGAATAAGCGTAAGCAGTCCATACCGACTGCGTCCTGTGGTGGGAATCAAGTTACCACTCAACGCTTCTTTCACACCTCTCATATACATACATAATCCTCACCCTGAGCCAATGCAGGTAATTATTTGATACAATTAATTACCCTTAAGTAAAATAAACCTTATTCTCTAAAGACTTGACTGTTATTTTCATCATTCCAAGGTTGTTGAAGTCTACAGCAGCGGAGGGGAATTTCAACTCGAACTTCCCTCCGGACAGGCTGAGGGACCAAGAGAATTATGGGAAATACCTCCTTACCAAACAAAACCTGTTATTAGATTACATTTCAATGCGTATACCGAGAAAAATCATACAGCCTATATTAGGTGATCATTACTTTTCTTAGTTGCAAAATTTCTGAAATTATTTTCGGATCGTTTCATTAAATCTAACGGTTTGAAATTTTCTCAACTCTCTAGGTTTAAAGTAAATAACAGCGCCGAGGTGTTGGTAGTCGCAGTCGAAGTCGAGGTTGGCAGTGGAGCTGGACTTCACTGGGGCGGAAGTTCTGGGGTGGTCAATTTCGGTATGGGAGGTTCGCTCCAGCCTCCTATTCATTTTCCTTTAACTCTTAAAAATTCTGCTAAAAAACCAGTCAAAGTGCTGGTAAGTTTTACTGTCTGAATTACATAACTTCAATTATGCTACCATACGCAAATATCTAAATTCTTTTTCTTCTAGATTCAACACAACGTTTCAATATGTCTATACTGTTTTTTTTTTTTGTTTTTTCCAGAATATAATTAGCACGCCTGTATCAAAGGCGTTGAAGATCAATTTTGAGCCAGTTGTAATACCAGGCGATACGGAAATACCAATCGCTGTTGGAACTTTGATGTACGATTGTGAGTAAAACCATAAAATATCAGAAATTATTTGATTTTATCTGTTATTAATGTAACTTTGAAATTCTGAACCTTTCCTTTTATTTTTATTTTTTAATTATTTTCTATCAACAGGGAAGGCAGGATTAGATTTACAACACTTCAAAGGGAAATTAGTTATAAAAGGCATCGGGCCTGGTGGGTCTAGTCAAAAACTTACCATACCCTGGACAGCGGAAGTTTTATTAGGTGGTCTGGAAGTAAACGCATCAGTAACACATTACTGCGCTCCTTATTCCATACAACCACGGAACTTCACTGTTGTTAATAAGTACAAACTACCGCTAGCTATAACTAACGTTTCCTTATCATCGGAAGCCAAAACTCTTTTTTCGGTACGAGATTCTATTCATCTAGTGTGTAGAATGTCAATAGTTTACTGCATTTGCCTAACATACTTGGCTTCAATATTTCAGATAAAAGATTTCGTTCCAAAAGTTCTGAAGGCTGGTCAAAAGGCGAATATATTTTCGTTGCTTTTGTCCAGTGAGAAGAAATCAGAAAATTTGAAATTAGAATCGTCTATATTGATTCATTCGAATGTGTCCACAACGGAAGTACCGTTGTTGAGTTATGACGGTAAAGTAAGAAAAGTAATACCAGGAGAGGAAGAGAATGACAAAGGCACAATGAACTTTGGGACTGTTGGTAGCGGGACTGAAAACGAGGCAATATTTGCATTGGAAAATCACAATCCCATTAACGTCGAGCTTCACGGCTGGGGAGTAAACATGCCTGGTGCTGTTCTGGAGTTAATGGGATGCCAAAGTGGACCGACCCATCTTTTCAACAAGGGCATACGCAACATAAGCGTTTGCAGTCAGATGGGAAATGTGAGAAAGAACAGTTCTGGAAATTCTACACATTTCTTAAGACCTACAAATTCTATAAAAAATTGTAATTTCAGCAAAGCATAAAGCCAGGATACTTAGCAGTCTTCAAGATAAAAGTAAAAACTGCTACTGTCGAGGAAGATACAATAGTAGGAGAAGTCTTTGTCAGAACGACTTACGAGCGACTAACAGTACCTGTATTTATGCGGGTAGCTCACGGGCGTATTTCTGTAAAGAAACTGACCTTTACGGACTGTTTTCCAGTTAGTAAACAACAACTAAGACAATTATTTCCAGTGAAACGCGCAATTTTTTCAATCGGGATCAATTTTTAGGGGGCTGTTTGCATCCACCAAGTTAAAGTACACTCGACGTTTGCCAGACCAATGGAAGTGACTTCGGTCGCACCGTTCCACAAAGATCATCGGCTGAAGTACGTCCCGTTAGACAAGACAGCTTTGCCTGTTATATCTAAGGGCGATAATCACATTGGATCTATAACGTTTGATTCCTCAATAGCTTGCAAGCAGCATTGTTATTTGGGACTGTCTCTCAACACAAGCGGTAATCCTGCTTCCATTTGTTGCCTGAACTATTAAAGATGATTAATAAGTCTCTTGAATAATAAACTTTCAGCTGGTAATCAGTGGCTAAATACGCTAAGCCTTCCTTCGCATACTCGAGACTCTGATCTGAATTTGTTGAACACTCGTTACACGAGGTATCTTAACTCCACCGGAGGTGGCTCGTGGGAGAATATAACCATTCGTTTGGACACTACCGAAGTAAGAGGACACAGGTTTAGCCTGAACATAAAGCATTATTGGCCGAGTCTTTTGAGCCACTCTGGAAACTCGAAGAATAAAAGTTCCCTTATATTCCCACTCACTCAAGTGGGCAACATCTCGTTTAAGACAATCAAAATTGATAATCCAAGCTCTAGTCCGCTGCTGGTACAGCTCGTGCTGGATTGGAGTTACCCACAAGGAATGAGACTCTATCACTCTTTGCCTAACAAGTATGCACTCTTTTGATGAGTAAGAATCGCATTTTTTATTTATCAGCTATCACCTAATTCTCGTTCTATTTAATCCACAGATTTAAGCCAATATGTTCAGATTGTCCGACTACTATACCCAGCGAATTTAAATTGGAAGATAATTTAGAGGAGAGAGAATGGTTCGAAAGACATTGGAATGTTGTAGTACCGGCTCAGTCTTTGCCTCTTTATCTCAGTCCACATGAATCGAAAACTATACGTATATCTTATACTCCTTCTTCGGCTAGTTCGTCGTCGGCACTTTTATACATTAGGTGGCTTTGGTTCTAGTTTTCAATTGTACTGAACTTGCTGTTAGATTTGGAACTAAACGTTTTAATCAATCTCGCTATCTTTCAGAAATAATATGACCATATTAGAAGTCTTACGTCTCGTTGGTCGTGGGGCACATGCACAGTTTAAGTTCGGTAATCGTAAGCCTGGATCTACTACACCGCTACTTTTTGAGCTAGCTGATAAGCATCTCAAGGACTGCGAGCGTAAGTCTCAATTTCTGTTGACAATTATTTAAATTATTGATGAATCAGTAATGAAAACGACGGTGTTTCATAGGCGAAAGATTAAGGCGAAGCCCTACGCCGAATCTCACCGTTAAACGATCTTTCACTGCAAGAAATACAGGAGAATTGCCAATTGATATTCACGGCTTTTATATCAGCGGATTGTACTGCGAAGGATATGGATTTAAAGTGCTGAATTGCGCGCCTTTCAAGCTCAACCCAAACGCTACAAAGAAAATTGAAATTGCCTTTACTCCAGACTTTACGTTATCACGTATCGAGAGAGAATTACTTATATTAACTAGCCTAGGGACAGACACTGTACAGGTTGAAGGAGTTAACGAAAGCGGAATGGCTAGACTATCTTTATTAACTACAGTCCCCGCTCATACCTTAGAGGCTTGCGCAGCTGTGATAACAAGACCCACTTGGGAAAAACCTGTCCAATTGGCGGCCATAAGCCTTTCAACAATACTCCTTATTTGTATTCTTGCTATTTCGTTTCTTGAGGCGGATAGAATCCTTAGAGGGGCGTTGGTCAACTTGTCTAAAGGGCCGATGCAGCCTCCGCTCGATCTTAGATTGTTAGCTAACGCTTCCACGCCGTCAACGCAAATTAATGCTATTGCAAAAGAGAAGTTGACTAGCGAGGAGCGGAATAAGTCTAGTAAAAAGGACGAAGTATCGCCCGATTGGTCCTTAATGAATGTTAAAAAAATCAAAGAGAAAGATACGCAACAACGGGGAATAAAAATTCCAGATTGGACAGTGGACGAAGAGAGACGATTCAAAATGGATACTGAATCCAAGGAAATATCAGCGGCCAAAAAACCCGAAGATTTATCAGCTATGGAAAGCAGCAATAGTAATAGCAATAGTAATAACGCCGCTTGTATGGGGACTAAGAAAAGGAACAACAAGAAACAGACTAACAGTCACGAAGCAACACAGATCGAAAATCCCGTAACTATGGACCCTATGCCTGCTGCAGACATGCAAATTATGCCAGAGAAAAAATATACAGCAAATAATTTAGCCAAATCAAGTCCTACTACAAGCAAAAAAGGTAAATCGACGACTACTGCTACGGCGAATATGACTAATAGCATTAAAGAGGATATAAAAGTTGCTGATAACGATATACAACTTGAAAGTACAACGCAAATTTTAAATACTACAAGAGAAAGTAAATCAGACTATAAAAAGAAACAGGAAAGTAATAATGGGAACAGCGGACAAGTTCAGTCAGGAAATCATTATAAGAAATATGAATCTTCGAATTCTACAAAAATTAACCAGTTTTCTGAGGAAGAAACCTCCTCTACTACAACGGAAAGTTCTGTCCACGAGGACACGGTCTCTTACAAGGTGATGTCTTGGTATTATCATCTGAAGTCCTTTATCTACACTCAGCAACAGAATTAACGGGGTTCTCGGTAATCCACGAAAAAATGCCCATCTTCAAAATGCTGTAACTCGATGAAAAAAAGTCGAAGATAATCATACCGAGTGCGCCGTCAATTTTGTTGCTGTGTGTAGATACATGAGCCCTGATATTAATGATGAAATTTTCAATCCACAGGACTGTGATCGCACGTATGTTAAGCCTGATAAACTGCAGAGAAAACCTTCGATAAAGAAGGTTAAACCGCAGACAATACCAGCTGTGCCATCAATAGATTACCGAGATAATTACGAAGGGGATTGTGACGACGATGATTATGACAAAGAAAGACAAGACAATCCTAATCGATGGAAGACTAGCACCACTCGGTCAAATACGAAACATCATCATCTCACTTCGCGATGTAACACGGATTTGTCCTTCAAGTTACCTCGTCAGAGCAAAAATCCACCCAGAAAGGAAAAAACTACTCAGAAACGGCGGGCTACCGATAAGACTCACTCCAAGTGTACGTTAACGGAGATCTGTAGCTCGGTGATAGTTTCGAACTCTGAGAATTGAGTTTATAATTTTTTTGAACCTCTTTTTATCTTTTTAGCCATTTCGTTAAGAGGGACCTCCTCCCAGAGAGACGAAAGCAGACCTACCCCGCCTGCAATTCCACCTCCCCTACCACCGCCTCCGTCTTGTTGGGGTGAAAATAGAGCAAAGTTCAGCGACGTTGTGGCTAGAAATCAGGACAGCATTTCTGTTTTTGGAAACGTTTCTAATACACCAAAAATTCAAACAAAATCGTCTGAAGTATCAAATTCTTCTAATGCACAGATTCAATTAGCAGAAAATCCTCAAACAGAAATACGCGAAGAAATATCTGCTGCACAAGAACTAAAATTAAATCCCAAATTTGGTATTGAAAAAGAATCTTTTGAAAAGGACAAATCTCCTAATCAGGAAGTTCTATTAATGCAGACACCAAATTGTCATACAAATAGTTTCTTCATTAATACTTTCGCCGAGCCACCGGTAAGCTATATACCTATGTATATCTCATTTTTTAATCTATTCAACGTTTTATCTTACAAATATCAATATAACTTTGATATACAGTTTGAACCAGAGCTGGTACCGTACGAGCTACCGGAGACCGACGAACCATTAGTAGAACTTGAAAGTCTTGAGGGAGGTCCGGGTTGTGCGTTATGGGATGATGGTGGAGCAATGATTAATCTACTGCAAGATAATACATCAAACTTTCAAGCTGAACGACCAAAGTCTGCTGACAAAAGTGCTAATCTATCAGATCCGTTGAAGGGTACATTACTACTCTTGATAATTACGTTTTCTTCGATAAGGAAATCAAGGAGCTTTAATAACGAACATCTCCAATGTTACGAATTAAAAAAAAACACATTACATTTGTCATCAGATAATTGGGTAACGGAAGAAACCAATTGGGAACCACTCTACACTCGCGGAGCTGTTGGCGAAGAACGGAGCGGAGTTTGGGGCGTTAATACTGGTGGTGTATGGGCAGCTGCACCTTGGGGGGCTCCAACACCACCTACAAACACACTGCAGCCTTCTACGACCTTGCAACAAACTAAGCAAGAAGTTCAGGTACATTGTTAGCGATTTTATTTGATTATAAACTGAAGATTTTTTTGCCTTCTCTTTGAGCCGTATATAAAATGATGTTTTGTATCGTTTGTCATGATATAGGATCGCTCTGGATTTGATCCGTTCCGTTCTCTCAGCACGATTTGGACTCCATCATCGACCGACCCATGGAAATCAAATCTTCAAAAGTAAATGTTTATTAAATATCATTTCTACATGATTTACATTACTGTTACGCATTCGTAATGTTATAATTGTGCCCCTTGAAACCTAAATTTTCGAATTTTAAACAATTTTTCATACGTTTGAAATTTATTGTGTTCATTTTTTTTTTTTTTCTGTTTCTTTATTCGAATGATCTATGATTTTTTGTTTATTACATTACTTTTTCCTGTTGGGTGATGAGGATACATTACGAATTGATAATTTTTCAGTTGTCACAAGGTTTTACTGCATCTGAAAAGAATACGTTCTTTTTAAAAATCATCAAAGACGAGTAAAAAAATTTATTTATGCATTCAAAGACGATGTTTCTTATCAGTTGATTATTATTATTATTCTTTTTTTGTTTTTGATTTCAATTTGTCTTTTTTTTTAATTTTTTTTTTCTTACTTACAATTAGTTATGTGTTGGTAATAAAACATTTACAAAGTAAACGCGACAAACTGCTGTTGAATCTCTTAACTTAATCAACTCTACACATGAAGTTCTTTACAACAACTCATCTTATGAATATGAAAAATGAAATTTCGGATCCTTTTTATTACCGCTAATCGTAAGCTTGCATATGGATATTACTGTACAGCTCTGACAGTATCTAAGAAACAAATATTTTGTTTGACAAAAAAAATATATTCATTCTTTGTATAAAAAGATTCTTTCTCCTTTTTGTTTCTTCATTACATTATACATAATTATACAATAGATGAAAAATAATGAATTTCTTATAAATAAGACTGTTTCACATTGTTTTATGCAATACTCCAAAATACGATTGTATGTATCTATGCACAACAGCACAATGATTCTCACCCTCTGATAGTGACCGTACATTTTCAATACTCAATTATTCAGATTAGCTATTAACGACATGTCGAAATTATATAAGATGAGCAAGATCCGCTGATCATTTAACAGAAGTCAGAAGAAGAAAAAGAAAAAGAAGTTACGTATACCCAATCCAATAGCGTTAATTAATTGTTATTTGATTAATTTTTTGTCAAGTCTAAAATCACCAAATGTATCTGTGATAGATGACTGCGTTAACTGTAAATAGATTATTTTGACAACAGAATGTTATTATTTTTATTAATTGAATTAGATTTATGTTTTGAATTTCCATGTTTTGATAGTCACTACTCTATTATTATTATTATTATTATTATTATTATCATTATTACATACTCAAACAGCGCAACAAGCAATAGTTCTTAAGCAGTCGTATGAATATTCTTTATTGAAACTTATTCAAGAGTTAAACGAACGAGGATAGCCGACTTTAGTATACAGATTTTACTCAATCTAAAACTGAAAATTCTAATAATTCGTCTAATTTTTTCATTTACCTTTTTTTTTTTTCTTTTCCGTCCTACGATTATTATTGTAAATGTTTTATTTCGGCCAAGATATAATAATGTGTGTATCGTTTACACTTTATTATTTAATTATTATTTTCATTATTACAGTAGATGACGAAAAAAACAAAAAAAAAAGTACAGTAAAATCTTCCTTCCTATTGTACCATCTTTGTAAGACTGCTCATCTTTGTTTTTGAATAAACGAAAATTCTGCTAGTTTGAATTACGATCTAATATGTTATATTAACATTACTTTATTTTTAAATAATTTATCTATCTACCAATAAAAATCTCTGGAAATAAAACAGGATTATCCAATTTGAAAGATCCATTTTATTCCAAAAGCGAGCTGAGTCTGATATACATAAATATAATTTTATATAGGGCTCGACAAGTTTGATAATTATTTACAGATTTAAAGAGACTCTTTAAAAGAGGCATTGGCTTAATTACAAGAGTTGAAAAGCCCTTAAATTACATCGTCACAAGTCTGCAACTGGATGTCAAAGTTTTAGGCATGGCGCAAGGCTTTGCTTGCTGTATTCTTCTGAGCAGGATCTGAAATAATAAAACAAATGGATCAATATCATTCAAAATCTGTAACTGAATAAGCAAATTACACAAAGCTTATACCATATTGTCTTCTTCTATCTTCTTCTGCTGTCTCTTTCTATTGATAGCCGAGCTACTAGTTCTTAGAGCTCCTGAAATAGGCTTAATAGGTTTGTTCTGCGGTTTTTGATGGGACATTATCTTCTTGAGTAAAAGCTGATTTTCTCTTTCAATTTTTCGCAATTCTTCGTTTGTAAAGCTCATGTTTCTTCTTCCACTGCGTGTCATTTGTCTCCTATCAATCACAAGCGTGCCTTCTTCTTCACTTAAATATTTCATCTCGCTTTCTGGCAAAGAAAAGCCTTCTTCATCCTCCTCTTCATCCTTGCGGCGATCCTCGCTCCTTCTAGACTTTATTAGATCTGTTATTCTCTTGTCATATTTCAATCCTGCGGAATGCAGAAGCGAAGAACAATCGCTCAACGAAGATCTAGGAGTTACATTTGTTACTTCAGATCCTTTGCAGGAATCATCCGAACAAAATGATTCTGCGCCATAATCGGATTTATCATCGTCATCTACTGTTTCATTTTCGTTATTTCTCTCTCTACATTTCTGCCTCCCTGCGATTTCACTGCTGTCTGAATCGTCTGTATTGTTCAAATTTTCTTCTCTAATGCCAACGATGTTATGGCTGGAAGTCTTAGAGGTTTGGCAATCGTTATTCTGAATCATAGAAGACGTATCTTTGATATTTGAGAGCGCGGGACTTCTGTCGCCTTCGTCCTTTATGTTATTTGATGTTATAGTCGATTTGAAGCTTGCTTTACCTCGGATTTCTATGAAACAGTCTTTTACCGATCTCTCGGATGTGGTTATTCTAGTTTTAGCCATTATTTAGATCTACGAAGGTGACTAGGACTACTAATCATACATAAAAAAAAGTTGATTGAAAGCAAAGCTCAACGCAGTCCATAGAAACATCACTCTAGCTGAAAACTTTGAATAACCAGCTGGTTATGTTACCACGGTAACCGGATCTATCATACATTAATTATTGTGTTAAATTTTTTGGTTGCTTAGCGGCGACACTTTTTCAAGGTCATTCAATAAAGCTGAATAGTTTCTAACAGTAATGGAACATTATCATTTTTATGGTACGTTCATAGTTAAATTTTAAGCTATACAATAATTCTATGAAAACAAAGTCAAGAGATGGTGGGGAAAAATTGTAAAATTATTTATTTTTATAGAGTAATGAATAAATCGCAGCGGGATTAAAATGAATCCATTGTTAGAATATGATGAGTATACATCGTTCGATAATACCGAACTGATCAATTTACTTCAGTGAATTAAAGCTAACCTAAGAAAATGTAACCTGAAATTTTGACAGCTGTCAAATCCACACCTATGAGCCCGCCACTTTAGTATCCAAACAATTACTACACACCTAGGTAGCTCTAATCTAGTTTTCGAGAAAAATGAGAAAAACGAATCCTTGGATTTTTCATGTTCCATTCGAGGACTTATGATTCACCAAATATGGAAATTACATTGATTGGTTTTTCATAAATATTCTCAGAAAACGATTCATTCAAAATTCAAAATCTACGCGCGCTATTTTCGAGTATGGTTGAAACAGAATAAAGATGGCTAGCTGGAACAATAATCTTCCACTGTCCATCTGTCGGTGAGGACTTGAAGCATATTATGTGATGAGTACGCGGCTTTGAGGGATGGTCTTGGGTGGGGACCGAAGGTGGTAATATCGATAACTTTAGGAACACATCTAAGCAAATGTTACTACGTGTAAATAGATTAGATTATAATTAATAGTTAATTGAATAAAACGTGTCGACTTGGGTTTGTGACCAAGTTATGTTTACCGGTTTTCAAACTACCTATTTATGACTGATATCTATTAAAAAGGTAAAGTGTCTATTTCTCTCAATTACATACCTACATACATACAATTAGATTTACAGGCTAGGTTCCCATCCGACAATTAAATTTTACTCCGGTCATTGATAGCCTCATTTTTTTTCTATTAATAAAATTCTACTTCCTCTCACGTTACGCCGCTCAATTAACATACTAAAATTCTTTCCGACCTTCCGCTAAATTATTTATTCTACTGAATAATTCCAATTCATTACAAAAAAAATTTTCCAAAGGTGTTAACTCCACATTCTGTATATTTTAAACCATTTTTTTTCCTGTGATTAAATACTTGCCTAATTAATCTTCATATATTTCACATACAAGTTCACGAATTTCGTCATAAATGAAAAACAAATTATAGCCAATTCATCACTCTACAGATATTTCAAATGGATAGACTTTTCGTCACCGTACTTCTTGCTGTTCTGTTCTGCGGACTAAACGCTGATGAAGATCATGTACACGATCAGGATTCAAGTGATACATCGACTTACGTCTATCGCAGCCCCTCGCCAGACGGCTTTGCTTATTTAGCTGAGCATTTTGACGATCCAGAACACTTTGCTAAACAGTGGATTGTGTCCGACGCTAAAAAAGATAACATTGATGAAGACATAGCAAAATATGATGGTTCGTTAATTATTAAATCCTTGGTATTCTTATTTCCGAGTTCATAAAACAGTATGTAAAACCTCTGAATTTGACGATGGGGATGATTTGGGATAAAAATTCATTTAGTTCAAACAGTATCTTTGAAAAAAAAAAAACAATTTCAAGGAAACATCATCTTGAACAAGTCTTGTATAAGTGATTCAAGTATTTCTGCAGGAAGAACATAGATAGATTACAAAATGTCTAGTGATAATCAATCGTTTCATGAATTTCATCTATTTTTACAATTTCGAGTCAAATTTCACAGAAAACTATAAAACCTTTCTTATAAATGTTTTCATTTTTGCTTCAATTTTAATTCGGTTTCACCTAATAATTCCTCATCATTATAGGAGTGTGGAGCTTAGAAGAATCTGTAAGAAACTATCAAGACGGAGACAGAGGATTAGTGTTGAAAAGTAAAGCACGTCATGCTGCGATCTCAGCTCCGTTGTCCAGACCATTTCATTTCAAAGATAAGCCTTTGATAGTACAATATGAAGTTATATTTCAAGAAGGTCAAGAATGTGGGGGTGCTTATCTTAAACTACTGACTCTAGATCCTGCGCATAAAGATCTTAAATTATTCAACGACAAGACTCCATACACCATAATGTTCGGGCCAGACAAATGTGGGAATGATCACAAAGTGAGCATGTGTTGAAAACATAAATGTTCTTTTTTTTTTGTTTCATTAATTTTTTTTTTCTGGCATGCAACTGTTATGTAAAAACATTATAACAGTCTTAAATTAATACTTCTTATTCCTAGCTGCACTTCATTTTCCGTCATCAAAATCCTCTTAATGGTTCTATTGAAGAAAAGCATTGCAAGAAGCCAAAGGAGCGTCTGGAAGAAGCTTTTAAAGACAAACAGGCTCACTTATACACATTGATAGTTAGACCAGACAATACATTTGAAGTAAAACTAGACAATAAACTAGTAAATGAGGGAACTTTGCTAGACGATTTTACTCCTCCGGTTAATCCCCCTCTCGAAATTGAAGATCCTGAAGATAAACGGCCTGAGGATTGGGATGAGAGAGAGAAGATACCTGATCCATTGGCCATTAAACCTGAGGATTGGGATGAGGATGCACCTGCTCATATTGTTGACGAGGGAGCAACCATTCCAGATGGTTGGCTGGAAGATGAACCTGCAATGGTTCCTGACCCTAGCGCCGTAAAACCCGAAGATTGGGACAATGAAATGGACGGAGATTGGGAACCACCAATGCTGAGCAATCCTTTATGCGAAAATGCTCCAGGTTGTGGACCGTGGAAACAGCCGTTGAAACAAAATCCTCGTTATAAGGGAAAATGGCTACCGCCTTTGATCAACAATCCTAATTACAAGGGAAAATGGATGCCTCGGCTTATTCACAATCCGAATTATTTCAACGATGAACATCCTTTCAAGATGTCGTCGATTGTAAGTCTGTTATTGGGATCTTATGTGTTGCTATAAACAGAAAGATAACGTTGTTTATTTTAGATTAAATTAGCGACTGTGTACATAGTTTTGTTTCTTCAGTTTGCAGTTGGGTTCGAGCTATGGTCCATGTCTCCTGATATTCTATTTGACAATCTTATTGTTACGGATAGCGATCATGTTGCCCAGAAATGGGCTGAAGATTCGTTTGAGTTACGTAAAGCTAGAATCGCGAAAGAGAACGTAAGTAATTTTCCCAATATCTTATATCATTTTTGTATTAATAGAAATTGCAGCTCTCAATGGTCGAGAGATTCGACTCAGTTTGTTTTTAACTCAAACATCATGTGGTTGTGCTGCCTCTTGATGCCTAGGTAACTTTATGGGGCAAAATGATGCGTCATATGAACTATAGACCAGGCTGGTGGGCCATATACTGTGTTTACTGCGCTATACCAATTGTTATATACCTTTCTTACATAGTCAAGTGTTCTTTCGAGGTACAAAATGACTTTTCAATATAAATTATATAAACATGTAGCCGTTCCTCCACTTGGTTATCTAATCATGATTGCACTAGTTTACAACGTAATCCAAACGTATAGTCTGGACTGTAATCTAACGGTAGATATTGTACTTTATCCAAAGCCCCCAAATACCGCTGTTATTTTTATATTTGAACAGTAAAAAGCTACTTATAAGAACAACTTTATCAGAGAAATATTCGAAAGCACCAGAGTATGTAAAATTCCAGACAAGTAGTGTAGAACTATTTTGTTGTTATATACAGTGGAGCTTGTGGAGCCAACTAACAGCGTATACCGTTGATCATCCCTGGATGTGGGCAATTTATGTATTAATTGCTGGTATCCCTGTACTTCTGCTAGTTTACTGCTGCTGTATCCCTGCTCAGGTATTATGATCGGTTAACAGTAGTCATTATTCAAGATATTCTGTAATTTCGTTTTAGGATTCCTCAATTTTAATATTGCACAAGCTTAATAATTCTAGTTAAGACCTTAGTGCCTGAGACGCTATTTATTAATCTGTTAAATCATAGGACAAACAAGACTCTAAGCCAGAAGACAAAGAACCGTTGCAATTAAATGAAGAAGAAAGCTTAGTAACTGAGGAAGAGATTAGCGGTGAAAATACAGAACAAACTGACGGAGGAAATAAAGAAGTTGTTGAACCTGAAGAACCAGACCAAAAAGATCAGGCGGAAGAGGCCACAGCAGATGAATCTGTTAAGGTACAGAACAGTTTCTATTTTCTTTATCAATTCTTTAAAAAACCTTGTAATATCTATCTTATTTCATGTTACTGTTTCTTCACTTATAGGAAAAGCCACTAGCTGGTGGTGATGGGCCTCGCCGAAGAAAGCCTAATAAAGAATGAGTCAAATGAAGATGAACATACTGTACTCACATTCCGCTGTAAGTTCACTATCACAGATTCTAGAATTTATTTTATGATGATGTGGTTAGTATTAATTAATTAATTAATTAATTGATTGATTGATCATTGACAACAGCAAATTCATTCGTTAGAAAATTACGTTTATTTTCTGTAACTATATCACTGTCTTCTACCATATTATGATTCACGGAAGACTGAACATGCAAACTTTCAATTATTTAACTGCATTTCTATGTTTTTGAAAATGTTAGGCTCCTCTGCTACAGCGGCGAGTGAAAGTTTGACAAATCTATTTTGCCAAACCATTTTCTCTGTTCTTTATTATAGCTATTGCAAGGTGGTCGTTAAACCTTCGAGATTAAATGTTTTAGTCAGTAAACTAAGACTTAAAGTATTTCATTGAATAAAAAGCACCACTCATCTTTTGCGTGTGAAATTGTTTTACTGCCGCTATACTTTCCAGTGTGACAACAACACATTATCTTGTTTGTCGTGTGATCTTGAGTGATTGATAAATTGTATTATTTAATTAATATCCTCTTGTTATATGTTTCGTAAACTATTTATGAACGTCAATTTCAACTCATTACTTATCTTCAAACTATTTTTTTTCTGACTGGCTTACTGAACAACTCAAGGTATATTATTGCAGAAAAAAAATTTAAAAGAAATTATATTCAACAGCGTCTTATTCAAGTTCGCTTAATTTTCTGACCGAATAAATCTATTTAAATCCACTTCATTTGCAAAATTTCAGAAAAATTCAAATTATTTATTGTCCATAAATATTACCTAATGTAGGTATTTAAACATTATTTTTTACACCCTTATCATACGTTTATTATATTACGTATCCTTCCTTTCTGTTTCTCTATTTGTTATGAGACTAAGAAATTTTGCAGTCGAACAAACTGAAAAAGCAGATTTTAGAGCCCAACTACATATAAGGCAAAAAATTTGATGTTACTTTTATTTTACCTATTATTTGATCGGTATTTTTTAATGCTTAGTTAAACGAGCTATTGATATTACTTATTTGGGAGTTGACTTCGCCAATTTTTAAAACAGTTAACAGAGAACCGCTGTCAGATAGCATAAGGGAACATTGCTTATTGTAGAAAGTAATATTTAATCTATGTATTCTAAATACTGATCCTGTACCGAATAAGACAGTCTTCTGTTGCATACTGTGTTTCTATTATAGGTACTGAGTGGAAATAAAAAAATAAAAATAAATAATAATAAAGAATAAGACCAATAGACGTAAATATTGCATAGAATGAACGGGTCAGTTTAATTTAATGTGCAAAGCATAATTTAATTTCAAATTATTCCATAATTAGTGCAACATTTATTTATTTAATCGCAAGTAATGGATTTATTATTTAGTTCGTAATTTAGTACATGTATGAATTAGCCAAAGCAGAGAAAAAGAAAGAAAAAAAAAAAAAAAAACGAACAAAGTTTTAAACTGTTTTTGGATAATTTTATATTGCGATGTTGTGCCTGTTGTGATTAGATGTAATAATAGCAATATTATTAGCCATAATATTTTCGTAAAGTTTCATATGGGGATTTAGAATTAGCTTGAAATTTTTACGCTAGAACCGTACGTTTATTCTTCAATTTCAGAAAGAAAAAATTTCTCAAATGTGTGTATAAATTATATCGTGAGGCAGCTGTATCATCACAGACAGAGAGTATAAATATTTAATCAATTAGCACGTGGTATAGAAATATTATACAGTAAATTCTTCATATTTCTGTACATTGAAAATTTCAAGTATTCAAACTGTTGATAAAGTATAATTTCTGCTAGTTATTATCCAAGAACAGTTTTCGTAATATTAAATAGCAATATTGGATCCATTATACATATTATGTAATTCACTTTTGTTAATAAACGATGATAGTCTTTATAAATGTAAACACAGTTGGTTCAATGTATGAATTATTAATCAATGGCATCTAAACTACCAAAAAAGGTGATCAGGTTTCGTAAAGGGGAAAAAAAAAAATTGAAAATTCCATTTACAAATTTTATTTCCATTATAACATACCTGCGAGTAATATATTCAATTAAATTGGCATATCTTTTATGTAATTTTATAATTCTCATTTCATAAATATACAAATGTAATATTCGTGTATATCTAAATAATAATTATTATAACTTGAAGAGAAGTTCTATTCAAATTGAAAATCAATTTTATATTTTCTCTTTATTAATATTATATTCCTATTTGTGTTTACGCAGCTTTTTATTTTCTCAAACAGATACACGATGTATCCGTCAGTCGTTAAGAGGCCTTTAATCTTCTGTTGTACCAATTACTAGCATAGTTTATGAATCAGATTGAAAATTTACTAAGAATCCATGAATTGTAAATGAACTTTTATTGATATGAATGATCAAGTTCTATAAAAATAATAATAATATTAAGAATTGGTTGGCGATGTACTCGATGGATTCTGGCCACAAGATTTACAAACTGGTACTGCACGCTGTGATAATTGTCCTGCCAACGTATCGTGTGTTCCCATGCACCTTGTACAGAATACGTCTCCGCAAGACCAACAATGATACTGGAATCATTTCGAACATGATATAGGTATAAATAGAAACAATTTATCTGCAAGTAACATAACTGTAGAAAGAAAATCGTTCTACCTTTTTGTTAAACGTGTCGAAAGTAGTTGAACAAGTGCATTCTTCTATGTTACGAGAAGATTTCCAATCAAGAGCTACGGATTTCAATTCTCTTTCCAACTGCTCTGTACTTATATTAATTTCACTTAAGCCTTCGTCATTAGCAGCGTTTCCGATTATCTTTTCAGATAAAGATTCTTTACTGAATTTATTGTCTATTTGTTCGTACTGCGTCTCCTGACCCTTTTTCTGAGCATTATTTGACGTAAATAATTGACCCAACGAACTGACTCTCTGAGAGTAAAATTCCAGATTGAATTAAAACTAAAATTACCGTGGTGATTTTGCATGGATTAATCAATCGTTATACCTTTAATAGTAGCTTCACATGATCCTCCAAAGAACTGGTATGATCATGTATAGTTAAAAGCAAATCATCGTAAGTCTCTCGACTGTGTATACCGTTCTCAAATCTGCAGTATAAGCCCTTCCAAAATCTAGAATGTTTATTAATTGTTGGGATTTATTCTAATCAGCGCAAATCTTCGTCTTACAAAATCATTAATACTCACAGTATACTTTGCGGAGCTAACTTAGGCCACAAAACGTTGTTGCTCTCTTCTTTATACCCGTTACAGCAGTACAATGGATTGATGTATTCGTTCATATGATTAGCAACGTATCCCCAGAGAGAATAAGTCCTTTCGTTCAGTCTGAAATTTAAATGTGTCTGATAATTGATCAATTTTGTTAGCGAGTTTCTTTGACCCAAGAATAATCAATCACCTCAACATCTGTCTGTCCTTTTCACAATTTCCAATAAAAGTACCATACTGACAACTGTGAATGTGATCGTGAAGAGTAAGTAGAAAATATTCGTTGAATTGAAATGCATAGGGATGCTGTTTTAAAAGCTGGTAAGTGGCGTCAATGAATTGTGTGAATATTGGCGCTATTTCTTTACCGTCGCTACTTATGTGACCACAACGGTCACTGAATTTGTGGCCGAACGAGAGCCAGTCTTTTTCTATTAGTGCCTGAAAATAAGAACATTGAAAACGTTGTTTGAGCCGATATTTCAGGTGCACTCTCAATTTCTTCACCTGAAAACCTTGAATCGTTCTGTGAAATGGATCCAACATCAAGGCAGCAAGAGAACAGACTTGCGCAGTCCTGTCCCAGCCATCGCTACAATGTACTACGACACTGACTCCGGCTGAGATAGCCCGTGCTATGAACCAGGCAGTTTCTAGAACTGATCTTATGTGCTTCAACCAACCGCTGCTTTCTAATCCGTTCAAGAAGCTGCTCATGGTTGAGCTTTTCTGTACTGTAGGGACAAGATATTGTTGTTTTTACATTGATTATTAAACTGATGGAAAAATTGTTGCTTTATGACTTACAATCCATTAGTTTATTCAAGCTCGCCCTCATCACGTGAATATTTTCAATACCAAAGAAATGAAATTTAATATTTTCATAGAAATTTTCATTCTCATAGCCTTTGCCAGCCGCTCTATTTGCCATTGCATTTATCTAAAATCGTACAACTGTTATAAACCTTTGGAATAAAAATAATGGAAATTATTTTTATTAATCAGAATACCAGCATAAATACTTGTTAAGAAGTTTCAATCAAACTACTCACTCGAGGCCTCGTATCAACTACATACATGTATTTGGAATTTGGATTAGTGCGCAGTATGTTATACAACATTTGCTCATCCTCCGGGCAACGCGCGTTGAAACCAGATAGTGGCTGGCTGCATCTACATATTGCCGCCTGTAAGTTTGCATGGATGTATTTTTTTATCGATTGTTTAATGGTTTGAAAAAAAGGTCGGCATAAGAGAGTACAAATTAAAGTATAAACCTTGTTAGAATGCAGGTATGTTAAGACCGGTAATCGGCCTTTACTTCTGAACTTTGCACTTCCAGCCAAAACATTATTAGTCGATGTGCTTGGTACATACAAATATTTCGGATACGTGTCGCAAAGCTGAAGACAGAAACGAAGAAATTTTGATCAATCAATAAATTTGCTTAGATCTACATCGCTTTATAAATATGTGGTTAAATATTTGCCTCATAATTAGTGTTCAGATAAGAAAGAGACCATTCCTCATTGGGAACACATAGTCTTTGAAACTCGCTTTGAATATCGAAAAAATTCCAACCAGCATGTTTTGGCAATTTGTCTTTACTTGCTTGATAATTAAAACAATAAAGTTCTTCCAAGCTTGCTGAAAAAATGTTTACACTCGTTATTTTACAAGATGTTAGTGGACCGTAGATCAAACAGTAAATAAAGAATATTGGAAATTGAAAATTCTTGAATATTTTTCCGGTATTTTACACGAAATTTCAGGTTTACATCATCTTTCATCAATTGCAAATTTGTTTTATTAGTTAAAATATTCAATGAGAAATCAGCATACCTGGGGAAGATAGTTTGAGTAATGTCAGATATGTATCGTGGCATTCTCGTTCTTTAGGTATAACAAAAGTGACAGTCAGAAAGTTTTTGCATCTGATTTGAAGGGGTGATCCCGTAGTTGATAGCGGCTGTTTATCTACGCTGGCGATATGCATGTAAAGGATCTGGAAAATGATCTATTCTTTAAAAACTATGATTATCTAAAATGTTAAACAGCATTTTCAATGACTGTCGATGAATTTGGATCAATGGTTGTTAAGCTGCATCAAATATTCGGGATAATTAGATAATTGGATAAAAAAGAATTATAAATCGTTGAAAAAATCCTACCCATATTTCTTTCTTTCCATTTGGATCAACAAATATTAAATGTGTGGCTGTGGGATAGAGCGTCCCAACACAGTGATTATTACTATATTTGTCTATCATCCGAACATTTTCTACCTGTAAAAATATAATCAAAGAATTTAGAGGCGTCAATTTTTTTGCGAGATTGGTTAAACTTTTTTTTAACACTTATGTATGTATACGTTACACTTGCCTTTGGAATTTTTATCGACTCCATCGTATTCATAAAAGGCGAGTCGAGTAATTGGCGTGATTCTACTGTAAACAGTGATAAATATTGTCTAAAACAGGATGCAAATTAATAGGAGAAAATCGACATTTACACACTAGTTTACACGAAACAAGACATTTTCACTTCTCTTATCTTATCTCTTATTTTAAATTTGTAAACTGTTGACGTCTGAGCTGTTGACAGCTGTCATATGCGCGACATAACTACGGCCATTACGGAGCATAGAAATCTCTAACTTGTAGATAGAAACCTTATTGAAAAACCGCGCGAAAACTTCCACTTCCGACGGATTGTATGAGGAAATATTTTACTGCGGGTTATCTATCTAGGTATGTTCTCTACGTAATCAGAAATAGGTATACAGAAATACACATGGGGATAATTATTGCGGTTAACCAACAATCTACATGATTACAAATAAAACAGTTTCATAACATAACATGAGAATAAATTAATAATCGAAATGAATGATACAACCGAAGATACGGATGAAGTAATGATAAACGAATACGAGGAGGAGGAGCTCGATGAAATTGATAAATCAAAGGTTAAATTAAGAAGGAAGAGGAGCGTTTCAGGTTAGAAAGATCAACTTATATTCATCAATAGATCGGACTATTCGAATGAAAATTCCGTTTAATTACAGAATGGAATCGCGATAAACGAAAACGCTTGCGTATAGCGGGTAAGGAGTACGTTAATACAAAAGGTGACCTGATACGACCTCGTAAAATCGGAGCCGATTGTAAGTGTCGTAGAAAATGTTATACCAAAGTAAATATCATAGAGAGAGAAATAATTTTCGACAATTATTACTCGCTCAAAAGTCACGACGAACAGAATGCCCACCTTTTTGAATTGATTAAAAAACACGAAATTGCTAGAAGACGGTCAAAAGGTAGTGAAAAACGGACCTGTACATTCAAGTATTATGTGCGTTTAAAAAACGACAATGAAATACACATCTGTAGACAAGCCTTTTGCCATATTCATGCCATATCTGCTCACAAGGTCAGATTACTCTGCGAAAAGTTAGACCGCAACGTTTCTTATCCTAGGGATGAACGAGGGCGGCATAGCAATCGGCCCACTCGTATACCAGACAAAATTATTTTTACTATAAAAGAGCATGTTTTAGTTATCCTTGAGTCTGATAGACTCAGGAATTTTATTAAGGATGATAAACAGGGAAAGAATCAGATGCAATATGATTTGAACATAACTAAAATGTGGAGAGACTTTTTGAGTAAGCATGAGAAAGGGGGTAGTAATGATGAAGGGGATCAGGAAATTGGCGATGAATGGTCTGGGGCTACAGTAAAATTATGGCTTTATAATAAAGTATTTCATAATACGGTTTCTAAAGAGATGTGCGAAGTATTGAGCAAGAGAATTAATGATGTTAAAAGCGCGAGAGAAGGAGAAACAACGTCTAGGTGCGATGGGAAAATTAGTTCTTATCCTGAGAGTAAAGGATCTGCGAGTTTGGATACTAGTTTGGGTCCAGTTAGTAAAACGTGTATCAGTTCGTCAGAAAAGCTTGTCGGTATACAGGAGCAAAGCAGTTTTTTATTTTCCTCTGTTGGCGGTAGTTTGAATACCAATAACGCGCAATATTATCGGTAATAATTAAGAAAGGTGTAAATTATAAATGCCGAGTATTGATTTCATGTATTTTATTCAGTAATTTATTATGAAAAATAAGAAATTTTGTGAATGCATTTCATATGTATGAATGTAGATTGTTATCAATGCTGCAGAATTTTAAACTAAGGATTTTGCAGATAACAAGAATCCAAAGAATAAAGATACAATGTTGTAAAATAAAGTGGGGGATTTAGTTGTGAAGAATTATTTGATACTACTTGTGAAATAATCGATTGTGGGTTTTAGCTAGTAAGTCGTTGCGTTGTGAATAATGATCTCAATTCTATGAATATATTGATAACATACATCTTGTTTCTTTCACTCCGGTAATAATAATGATTCATGTATAATGGTCGAAATCACATGATTGTAACAAAATTTGAAATTATAATTCTTTATCTTTTATATAACTAGAGATATTAAGATAAATAAAAGAATCTGATTTCTATCCTGACTTGTTGATATTATATTTCAAAACTATTTTACCATTTTGCTTGGCATTTTGCTTTATTTTTGAAACTATTTTACCGTTTTGCTTTGATTATTTATTTTTTTGTTTCATCGGTTCGTTGATATACAATGAGAAATAGGCTTAATAATATTTCTAAGATAATAATGGAGGGAGTTGAAATAAATTGACGGTAATAAAGAAACAACATAAAATTATATGGATAATATATTTCATAACAAACTTGCACAATAATTGATAATACGCATCCATGAGGTAGAAATATTTCGTGATCCATGTGTGGCAAATATTCTTATATATATATCTTCGCTGTAATATCTAACATAGTCTAAAAAATCAGTCTTACAAATAATACAACAGCTGTTGTTAAGGCAGTATCATTCACTTATAATAATTATTTACTTTTGTTTTATAGTTTAATAATCAAATTAAGTAAATATGGTGTCTCTCGTAAGGCATCTTATAGTTTTGTTATGATATTGTGGCCAACCCTATATTGCTGATACAACCTTAACGTATGTGAATATAAAACCATAAAACAACGTTATTTTAATTTACGGTTTCTCTTTATTTTGGATAATGTGCGATATTCACAAATTAAAAAAAAAAAAAAAATATATATATATATCAAAAAAATTAAAAATAAAAACAAATTAAGGTGCGATGGCTGGGCCACATCAACACTTAAAGCGCTCGTTTATTTTAATGTCGAAAAATAGAGACAAATCAATTTGTCGAAATTATAATAAGAAAAAAAAAAAAAAAAAAACATAACATGGAAAAATAATTTTAATTATTTTTCTCTTTTCTTGTTTACGGCTGATCTTTTACGTGCCTTCCAAAGCAATCTTACAATTATTATTATTATATGCTAACACCGACACAACTTGTCACTTTGATTTCTGGCAAAGTAACTTATTATTTATTTATTTATTTATTTTTTGTTGTATTAAACAATTATTTGTATTTCTTTCTTTTTCTCTATTGCTGCA